>JARFJB010000772.1:1955000-1982500 GCA_036346205.1 Vesta saturnalis | reverse complement strand
CCAAACACAACAGACACAACACACAAACACACCACACACACACACACACAAACACACAACACACACACACACACACAGCAGGCACACAGAACAACAGACACAAACACACAGACACACAGACACAGACATCACGACACACAGACACAAACAGACACAACACACATACACACAACACAGAAACACAGACACACAAGGCACAAGACACAGAAACACACACAGACACACACACACATAACATAACAAGAACACACAGATACTAACACAGGCAGACACACACGACACGACAAACAAAGACACACACAGAACACAGAACACACACACATACAACAACACAACACACACACAACACACACAACACACACAACAACACAGCGCAGCACACACTGAAACACACAGACACAAAAACACAGACAACAAACAGACACCAACACACCACACACACACACAACACACAACACACAACACACACAGACACAAATCACACACAACAGGCAACACAACAACAACACACAGACACACGACAACACGCACACAACACACCACGACACATGGCCGACTTGGCGATACTGGACAAATAAAAAACTATGACAAAAACAAAGCTTTCATAACTTTCCAAAGGTAAAGGTAAAACTATAACAAAAGAACTCATCAATGAATATTTGTTCACGTTTCACCGAACACACATTGGTTAACAAACATGACAATTACACACACATTTACAGCATTTCATTTAGGGTACACAACAATTTAGACACAGATAAACAAGCTTAATTTGACAAACATACTCAGACACATACAGAATACATATAAAAAAATATACATAAAAACACAGAACAATGTACACAAGCAATAGACACGACAGAATCACATCAGACATTTCACACAAACATAACATAGACACACAGATACCACAAACAGGCATGCACACACAGACACGACCAGATACGACACAACGAACAGCACAAGTTCACACACACACAACAGACACACACACAACACACACAACACACACACACACACAGGAGCACACAAACAATACAGACACACAAACAGACGCACAGACAACATACACACACAGACACACAACAGACACAACACACAACACACAACACACAGAAACATACAGTCACACACAGGCACACGACACAACAGACACACAGACACAACAGCACGCACACGACCACAGACACACAACACATCACGATGGCCGATCTGGCGATACTTGGACAAAAGTTGTAAAATAATCTTGATTGATCGATAGTGAAACAAAGTCTGTTGCATAACTTTCTGCATATGTAGTTAGAAGGTAAAATTTAGAACAAAATAACTCTATTCAATTGAATATTTCGTTTCACTGGTTTCTAGCCTGAACAACATTTGGTTAAAAAATATTGAATATTTAAATATCCTTTACACATTTATTTTGAGGGTAGAAACAATTTTAGACAAATAACAACTTAATTGCAATACAATACCGCTTAAATAACTAAAATAAATATAAAACAACAATAAATACACAGACACAGAAACATACAGTCACACAGAAGACATAGACATACAACATATAACTTATACACACATAGACATAAGTACACGCACAGAACTCACAACAGGCGGCACACTACACAGATACACACAAACACGCCATACACAGTCAACCACAATCACACACACAGACAAACACACACACACACACACCACACACACACAACACACGAGCAACATAAGACACACAACAACACACAAACACACACAGACACACACAACACACACAACACACGACACAACACACACATACACACACACACACACAACACACACACAAGGCACACAGACACGACAGACACAACAGACACACGCACTCAGCACGCACACACACACAACACACGAAGCCGATCTTGGCATACTTGGACAAAAGTTGTAAAATAATCTTGATTGATCGATAGTGAAACAAAGTCTGTTGCATAACTTTCTGTGCATATGTAGGTTAGAAGGTAAAAATTTAGAACGAGATAAATAACTCTATTCAATTGAATTATTTCTGTTTCACTGGTTTCTAGCCTGAACAACATTTGGTTATAAAATATTGAATATTTAAATATCCTTTTACGTAGCATTTATTTTGAGGGTTAGAATACAATTTTTAGAACAGTATATAACAAGTCTTTAATTTGCATATATCTAATACTCCGGCTTATAAGTATGTATATATATATATATATATATATATATATATATATATATATATATATATATATATAGTTCAATGGTTTTTTTTTGAACTTGAAAAATAAATTAAAAATTATTATTAATTTTATTAAATACATAAATAAAAAGTTTACCTCGAGTAGGATTTGAACCTACGACCGGTACTTTGCTAGGGTACCGCGCTAACCAACTGTGCCATCAAGGTTCAAGCCCCAATCGATGTAAATTTTGAAAGATAAATGTTTTATAGCTGTTCAGCGTGCACCAAAGTCGAATCTAAACCTTGTGGTAGCCGAAAAAGTATAAGAATCGTCGATAGTTCAGTTGGTCACTGGGCGGTTGGGCGTTTGGAAATGTGACCGAAAGAGATAGGAGAATTTTCAAAATTACATGCTTGAAAACACAAAAAGGGTGACAAAACAGTGAGTTCACTTACACGTAGCAAAGATTTAAAGGTGTTGCTTACATAATGCATTTAAACATTCAAAGCCTACAACATAAGACGAAAAATTTATTAAAGCGATTTTTGTCGAATACTATAATTTTGACGTATTTTGTATTGACGAAAATTGAAGAATTATTAGCTTTAAGTATTGTTAATTATAGACTATCATCGTATTTTAGTGGATTAACACGTAGCTGCTATCGACGGGTCACTGTCAGGCACATATTTATTTTGTAATAATAATCACACATTCTGAAAGATGACTATATTCACTAAACAGAAATGTAACATAACTATTCGAAAACTCATATAAAGTAAAAAATTATATTTAAATACAATTTGGACGCATTTTAATAGCACATTGTTGAGAAATGGGGATTTTACAGGCTGAGCAGGGAGTATTGGTTTTCCAGTCCTATTGGCTAGGACATATTCCACATCTTTTTCTTTTTGATGGAACACCGTCATTATTTGATGTTAAGGGAGCTTCCGTCCTGACTCCAAGGAGATCGGCTACAAGACTGAGAAGTTTACGAGGGATATGGCTACAGTATATTCGGCGCCTGATACGCGGTGTACATTGGGCCACTCCGATTTCTTTCAGATAATTAAAACGAGCGTTTTCAGTTCCCAATGAAAATTGATATAGTACTCCACTATTTACTCCAGCTATGTTCAAAACTGTATGAAAAATTACCATTGGCCATCGTCGAGTCCGACGGGAGGTAGAATACGTGGCTCATTTTTCGTCCAATGCATCCATGCCTGCCTTTGTCCCATTATAATATAACATAATGATCGGTTTAGAATCATGATTTTCACTTATAGCATCATCATCATGCGTGCTTGAGACTAATACCACATATTTTCCTTTTTTAGGAATATAAAAAACTGAGAGTCATATTTGATTGAAATCCAAAGATAGACGAATGGACTGGTCGATTTTTATTGGCTTCAAATTCAGTTGGAAGGACGCATTTATTTTTTTTAAACTGTCCAATATGTGAGACCATTTTTTCTCAACCAATTAATTAATTCAATGGACGTATACCAATTGAAACCAGTTACATTTACGTTTGAGTTGATAATAGGTTCCACCATTCGAAGGGTTACTTGAGTTGGATGCGAAAATTTTGTTTTGTTTGTGTTTTGAAAATCTCGACATGTGTATACTTCTCCATTAATCGTGTAATGGATTTGAGAGTCTGCAAGTGTTTGAAGTTTCAGTCCGTATTTAGCAGGATTTCTGGGTATATACCTTCTGAATGCACATCTTCCTCTAAATGCAACAAGCATTTCGTCAATAGCGACGTTTGGTCCTGGAAAATAATTTTTCAGTACAAATATGTCCGAGATGGGTGTCAGATTTTTTAATTTTATGCGATCAGTTCTATTTGAAGCATCATCGGATCCTAGACACGACAACAAATAGAGAAATCCTGAAAGTGCCATTGTATACGGAAATAAGTTTCTACCAGTGCCATCAATTGACCACATGGACCGAAGGTCTTCATAACCACATTTGAATATTCCTTGGAAATATAAAAGTCCAATAAATGCTTCCACTTCTATTTTTTCTGTTGGACCAATGAAAGGTGGTGAGAACCTTGATCGAGGATTGTTGCGCCTCTTAATTGTCTAGTATTTATTTCTCATTATGTCTATACGCTCATTGGTGCAGTCACTGATATTATGTTGCATTTCATCTGATATCAGGAGTTTTCACGGGTCTAGTGCTGTAGACGATGGATTTTGGCGAGTTTTTCCTTCCACAGCTGCTAAAACTTTCACAATATTTTTGGCAGGAGTTCTACTTCTAGCGGTTGCTTTTTTTGCCCACTTTGTTCGATCCTTTCCATACCATGCCGCTTTTGATTCACTGTTATCTTAAGAAATATTTTCCGTATCTAATTCAAATTGCTCATCCGCTACTTCTTCTTCAGAGTCATCTTCCAGATCTTATGTAGTGTACCAAACTGGATCGGTACTTGAACCATGTTCACTGCATACTTCGTGATCTTGTTCGTCAACGTCCCTCTCATCGACGTGAGATAAAAGAAGAAGGCTCCATGCGGTAAATTTAAGGTCCAGATCTAAAAAATGTCCATTGTTGACCAGAGCCCACAAAAGAAATAGGGCAGAGTGGGCACACCAACATGCAAATTGGATTGTTGAAGATTGGGGTCGTAGTTTATTCAGTGACGAAACCAGAGTGCGTCTCCATAGCTCAAATGGAAGAGTGAGAGTTTGGAGAAACAGAGAACGCTATATTGAGAACCACGTGAATTTCCATCCATATTATGGAGGTGGTTCAATTACCGTTTGAGGAGGTATTTGTACGACTCGTCGTGCTGAATTGAATATGCTTGCAAATGCTACAATGAATAGTATCAGGTATCGTAATGAGGCATTACAACCTGTAATGTTACCATTTGTCGAGGAAATAGGCGATGGTATTGTGTTTGTTGATGATAACACGCGTCCTCATAGAACAAGGCAAATCAACGCATTTCTGAAGAGAACAATATTACGCACATGGATTGGCCAGCGAACTCTCCAGATCTTAATCCCATAGAAAACGT
Organism: Vesta saturnalis; assembly: GCA_036346205.1. Taxonomy (NCBI): domain Eukaryota; kingdom Metazoa; phylum Arthropoda; class Insecta; order Coleoptera; family Lampyridae; genus Vesta; species Vesta saturnalis. The sequence goes on along the minus strand of JARFJB010000772.1, from coordinate 1,977,265 downwards.
ATGGAATTACCTGAAAAGGTTGATAAGGTCACGAGGAGTGGATACAAACAATCACCATTAGCTCCTGTTTTGAAAGAATTGCCAAATATTCCTCAGCATTACATTTGGGATTTGATTTCCAGCATGCCAAGACGTTGCGAAGAGGTCACAAGAGCTAGAGGAGGTCACACTAATTATTAATCTTTAAGTGTTTGGTTATCATTTCTTTCCAAAGTAAACTTTTCTGTAATACTAAGATGAAGATTTTGTTATTTGAAAATCGTTTTTCAAGTTTTATTCTTATCATATACCATATCATATCATATATATATATATATATATATATATATATATATATATATATATATATATAGGGTGTTTAAAAAAGATGCGGCAATATTAAAGGTGGTGATTGCCCAGGTCATTTTATACAATAATGTTGCTATAAACATAGGTCCGCAAACGCTTCGTTACCGATCTACAGCGTGTTGAAGTTTAATTAAAAAAAACAGTCAAAATTAGATTTATCCAAACGGCTTGAGATATCACAATGAAATTTTACGTGTGTCAATAGCTGTGGGAGACGCATACTTTGCAATACAACACGATGTTTCAGTCGTACCATTGGTGCGCGTATTGGCACGTCACAGGCTATTTTTCAAGAAAAAAGTAGGATACCGCTGATTTCTCTAAAAATAAAAAATATTTTATAATTCTTTGTTCAATTGTGAAGAAAAAAGCTCTCTTGACTTTTTATCGTACGGCGTACAGTTTTTGAGTAAAAAAAACATTTTAGTGCATGTCCATTTATTACACAAAAAAAGTTTTAAAAATCAAGGGTTTCATTCAAGGGCAAAAACATATATTTCACCAAACCAAAAATTTTACCAACCAAAAATTACAAAAACTGTTCAAAGTGGCCACCTCGAGCTCGGATGCAAGAATCCAATCTTCTCATTGACTGGCGAACTATCTCAAAGACACCAGGATCTGTTTTCATTGAGTTGCACCCAGCAATGATTCGATTTCATAAGTCTTCTACGTTTTCCAATGGAGTAGCGTACACCAAGGACTTCAAATGGCCCCACAGGAAAAAATCAAGGGGATTTAAGTCCGGGGATCGTGCTGGCCATAAGTGAGGTCCACCCCAGCCAATCCAACGATTTCCGAATGCTTGTGTTAAGAAATCACGAGCTACTTGACTAAAGTGGGCTGGTGCGCCATCGTGCATATACCACATTGCATCCCTAATTGCTAATGGTAGGTCCTCCAGAAATCCAGGGAGCGTGTTTCCAAAAAGTTGCGATACACCTCTCCGGTAAGTCTCCCGGGTAGAAATACCGGTCCAATTAGGCAGTCACCCACAATTCCAATCCAAACGTTCAAAGAAAACTGATGTTGAAAACGATCTTCAACAATTTCACTTGGATTTTCTTCACACCATACATGGTTATTATAGAAATTCCGTATTGCATTTCTTGAAAAACTCGCTTCATCGGTGAACAGAATCAACATCAGGAGTTGAGGGATTTGAACCATTTTGTGCAAAAGCCATTGACAGAATGCAATGCGAGGAGGAAAATCAGCAGGAAGAAGTGCTTGAACGCGTTGTATATGGAATGGATACAACAAATTTTCCTTAAGAATGTGCCAAATAGTCTCATTACTTACATCCAAAGCGTCAGCAATTTTTCGAGTAGAAGTACCTCGATCTCCTTCAATCATGCCCAGCACATCCTCTTCCAGCTTTACCGTTCTTGCTGTCCTTGGCCTTTCTGCTCTTCCATTTCGTCTTAATATGCCTGTTTCATAAAGACGCCGATGAATACATTGGAAAGTTTTTCTATCAGGAGCAATACGGTCCGGAAATCTTTCAGTATACAACCGCCTAGATTCTAATGCATTCCCATCAGCAAGTCCATAAATGTAGTGCATGTCGGTCATCTCGGCATTCGTGTAGCGATTCATGATAAGGAACTTCAACAAATTCGACACATACAAAATTATTAATCACGAAACCCATTCAATATGTCAGTGATATGTCAGTGAATAATACAGGAATGTTTAAAAATATTTTTGTACGCATGATAAATGGACATGGACTGTTAGATCTTGTTCAAGTTTTGATGGGTTATATTACAGCTAGTTTGGGATTTTTTACATAAAAAAACAATATGACCGATTTCCGATTTCACCGGATATGACACAAAAGCTGAAAATTTAAATTGAACAACATGTATATTTTTACATTTTTGGATTTTACGGCTCCAAATACATACAGTTCATCTACCAAATGTCAACTCAAACGCTATTTTACCTTGACAGAGTCGGCTTCAGGAGCATGTTGTGTTAATAATAATGAGAAAATAAAAAATTACTACTTTATTTAGGAACTAAGGAAATTACTATGCATATCGTTTTACTAGTACTTGAAAGAGCTATTTAATATACAGGGTGGCCCATGTATGTTTCTATTGGGAACAGCGAGTCTTAGTTAAAAAACCGTAATTTTTGAATTTTATCGTTAACAAACTTCACGAAAATTAATTGTTAGGAAAAATAATATTGTGGGGGTAATTTTACGTCAATTATCTATAATTTTGATGACGTCATAATGATTTAAAATTAAAAAAATATTTAAAAAAGTAAAATTAAAATGGCGCCTGAGTTGAAATAAGGTTACTGGGTATCGGCTCAAAATCTTACAAAAACTCTTTATTGATTTTTAGTCAAATTTTCGCTTGTCATTACAAGCTTAATCAGGACTCAACTAATAACAATATTATTTTTAATTACAAACAAAGCTTAATTAAAACTTAAATATACCTAAATCTTAGAGCTAATTTTGCTTAAAGTGCATTTATATTAAAGACTGCTCCTATTTGTTTTGATTGTATCGTTATAATTAATATAGAACATTTCCAGGAACGTCCCTCATTATAGTTAGTCAATGATTTTTACGTCGTTAAATTTAATGGTATGGTCTAAGCCTAAACTGTGAACTGCTAGAGCACATCTTTTCTTTTCTAATTTCTAGTTACTTTTATGTAATGCTACTCTACTTTTAAGCCAGTTAGTCCTGTCCCCTAAATAACACAAATTAGAGACATTGCATGGTATCGAATAAATTACATTAGATTTGAGTTCTGTTGGTGTTTTGCCTTCTAAGTTTTGAAAATAAACTGTTAATCGTACTTATGTTATGAAGAACTATTCTTATGCTTTCGAATTTTGCAAAAATTTTGATTATTTTGATACTAATTTTTTTATACAATTTTAAGTTAGGATCAATTTTCTCGTTTTTAGTGTTATTTAAATTATTAGGGAAAAGTAATTTATTAATTAAGTTTCTTGGATAATCATTATCAGCAAGAATATCGCTTAACAACCAAGTTTTGGTAGACTAATATCTACAAAATCATCTAATGCAATTTAAGTTAGTGTAGAACTTAACAAAGATCCCATAGGTGTATCAAAAACTTTGCTTTAAAGGTAAAATAAGGGTCATCAAAAATAAATTTAATTATACTAGTAAAAGTGTGATTGGTAATATAACAGTGATTCAACGTCCATTTTTTATTAATGATTTCTAAAATTAAACTTAAAGGAATATTAGTAAACGAAGAGATAACATCTAAAGAAAATAATGTATGTAATGTAAATTGTAAATCGTTAAATCTGTTACCGAAACACATAAAACAAAATGTCAAAAACCTAACGGAACTGATGACAACTAATCACACACAAGTTGCAAAAAAAATACACAGATTTAGTAATTAAGTAAGACTACAAATTATTAACTTTGAACTTACAATTACCAACTTAGAAATCAACCCTTGTCTAAATAACATTAATAAATTAACGTGTTTACAATAATTAAATACAGATTTCGTCGAACAAATAAAGCCACATTATCTACATCATATACTAAATATTTGATAAGGTAAAAAATTCTAATATCAACAAATAAAATACTTCGATTAAGAACAACAAAGGTCACAGTCACAACAGCAGCAATAAACGAAAATGGATTGAAAACCTAACAGATGTAGTTGTTCCTGCTATTGTAAATGATTTCTTAGCACTAGGTCCTAAATTTAGTATTAAACCAGTTATTCATTTACCTATACTCTAGGCTCAAAGCCAACCGATTATGGAAGCCACAGATAGAGAAACTAAAGGCGCTCTAAAAGCTAAAACAATCAGCATTCTCAACAATTATTACCAAAGATTTCCTCAACCATTGGACGTTTGTCAAAAAAGCTACATTGCAACCAATAAATTTATTAAACAACATCAGGAAGTTTTGGTACTCCGAGCAGATAAAGGTAATGTGACAGTACTGATAAATAATAAGTGTTACATTAACAAAACAGAATTATTACTAAAAGATACCAAAACATAAACTAATTCCTCGAGACTCTACACTGACCTATCCAAGACAAATGTAACCAAATAATTTCCAACTTGAAAAGTCCAGAAGTGATTTCCGATACACAATATAAACTAATGTGCACCTACAACGGAATTCCTCCGACTACGGGCGAGCTGCCAAAAGTTCACAAAGAGAATTGTCCACTACGTCCAATCGTAGCTTCAATTGGCTCACCAACATACGAAATATTAAAATGGTTATCGCAAATACTTTTTACTGCTTTGGGTAATAACACAAACCATAACATTAAATACGTATTATAAATGTTTTGTAACTGTGGTTTCCTATTAGTTGAGTTCGTTTGTAGTTAAATACGACCATCTTGAAAACGCCATCAAATATTATTCCGCCAATCACTTTTAAGGGGCTTAAATATCACATTGTTTTTTCCGAGAATGAAATATGAAACGGTATCTTGGCAAACAAAACTTTCTTCAGCTACGCCACCTTGAAATTTTTAAGGAAGACAAAAATGAATATATCTTACTGAAATGTCCAAATTCGATACTCAAATTCACACTTTACAGCTAAATTGTGCCCGGATTACTGCGAAACCCATCTGTAAAGTTAGTTCTGGGATCTAATGTTTCAACTGGGAATTTTATGAATGCCGGAACCGGTATGCTAGTCACAGCGAATAAAGCATCGTATTTGGCTCGCTTGTATGCGTGATTGGTACATATCTAATTACAAGAAATGGTAGAATTTCTAGTTACCAAATTTATTTATTTATTTGCAGTTGTTTATTGTAAACATTTCTAAGTGCGCGTACAATTTACCAAATATGTGATCTGTAAAACGCAATTGTACTGGTATACCTGTAATTAGAATATTAGTACCTTTGAACAAAAATTAGTAATTTAATCTTGTAATAATGTATTTCCAATAAATCGGAAAACGCTATATTAAAGTGCCTATTAAGTTGGACTAATTAATAATTATTTGAAAATAAAGGTGGTACTAGGTCAATTATGCGCCAAGTATAAACTGGTCAATACGAGGATAGGTCGAAAAATTTCTAGAACAAGATGGAAAAAAAACAACTTTTTGGGAACATCGTATTTATTTTTCTACATAGTCTCCAGTCAGCTGTACACATTTAGTCCAACGCTTTTCAAGACCTTTTAACCCTTCACAAAAATAAGAACTATCCAACCTTTCAAAATATCCACTTACAGCTTCGATGATTTCAGTATTCGATGAAAATTTCTTTACAGCAACCATTTCTTGAGATTGGGAAACAAGAAGAAATCCGACGGAGCTAAGTCTGGCGAATAGAGTGCATGTTGAATTAGCTGTAATCGTAGTCATGGAGTTTCAATATCGCAATTGCCGACTTGTGGGATGGGGCGTTATCCTGGTGGTACAAAACCGTTTTCTTTGCCAAATGAAGCTTTGATTTCTTTTTTCAGTCTGTCTAATAACGACGCATAATACTCACTCGTTATTGTCCTCCCGTGTTGCAAGTAATCAATAAAAATTGTTCCTCGAGAATTCCAAAATACTGTAGCCATGATTTTACCAGCAGACGGAATCGTCCTTGCCTTCGTTGGAGTTGGCGCTCCACGTTTTGTTCTTTTCACTACTCCTTGGTCTCCGGAGTGTAGTGGTGAATCCACGTTTCCTCGCAAAAAATCTTTTTCATTACGGTTGAACATATCTAGACATTGCTGTGGGATAGTGGGTAGGTACTCCCTCGCGATCCCGGTAAGAAATAGACCTACTTCATGGACTAGCGACCTTGACTACACGAGCTCATGGCTCTCCAACTTCCAAAGCTAGGAGTAATAACCATCCCTCCCCGATCCTAAACCAACTCCCCTACACGTCTGGCAAGCGTGGCGTTTTACTGCCAAACTCCTCTAAATACTGAAAAGGTTAATATCTGAAATGAAACTCCAGGTGGGTAGTGATCACATCCTAGAATCCCACCCTGTTCCGACAGGAAGGGAGGCAAGAAATTGATTACAAAATACAATAATAAAACTAGCAATAACAACAAAAACAATAAGCAAGAGACGAAGACCAAGAAGGAGAAGAAGAAGATCTACATAACAAAACTTAATATAGCCACATACAATATACGAACTGCGAGCATAGACGATAGAATAATAGAACTAGAGGAAGTGACAAAGAATATGAAATGGGACGTAATCGGTTTAGCAGAAACTAGAATGAAAGAAGAAGCATGTATAGAACTAAAATCAAAAAAACATAATATACTGGAAAAAGAAGAAGACGACAGTCAAGGGGGACTAGGATTTCTAATACATAAAAAACTCACACAAAAAGTGAAACTCTACAAGGGCACCTCCAATAGAGTAGCTTATATAATAGTAAAAATCTCAAAGAAATGTAATATAAAAATAATACAGGTCTATGCCCCAACCTCAACACATGAAGAAATAGAGGTAGAAAATTTCTATAAAGAAATGACACAGGCAATGCAAGAAAATCCGACAAAGACCACCCTAATCATCGGGGATTTCAATGCCAAAATAGGAGCCAAACGGGAACCAAGTGAAGATAAAATGGGAAACTAAGGATATAGACAACGCAACCCAACAGGAGAAAGACTAATGGAATTCCTGGAGACAGAAAAGATGTACGCTATTAACACGTACTCTAACAAAAAAGAACACAGAAGATGGACGTGGATATCCCCAGATACAAAAACCAAAAACTAAATGGACTACATACTTTCCATAAATATGAATATAGTAGAAGATGCTACAGTGGTAAACCAAATAACAACAGGAAATTCAGATACATTAGATACTGAAACCACAATCAGAAAGGCTAGAATGAGCATAGCAAAGCACGAAAAATACAAAGAAAGCAAGATCAGCGAAAATACAAAGATGATAGAAAAGAGAAAAGAAATGATCAAATCAGGGAAAATGAATACCGTCGAATACAACGAAATAAGTAAGCTAATTCGAAGAATGGTCGGAGATGACAAAAAGAAAGAAAGAAGAACTGATTGAAAAGGTAATTGAAGAAAACAAAGATATGAAGTGCCTACGAAGAACAACAATAGGGAAAAAGGTCACAAGCACTTTAAAAAACAAAAACAACACAGAAACTAGAGACAAAGACGAAATACTAAAGATTGCTGAAGACTATTAGAGCGACCTATATAGTACAAAAAAGCAAAAGATCATCAATACTAACTCAGAGGATATGCCAGAAATAAATGAAACGGAGATAATCACTGCAATAAACCAGGCAAAAAATGCAGAAATTCAGAATAGACTATAGCTATAATCAGCTGATACATAGTATTTATCAAAATATGTCCGCAACGATACAGCTCCCCAAAGAAACGAATTCCATACCAATAAAAAAATGAGTTAGACAGGGGGACATCATATCCCCGAAATTATTTACCTTACTTCTAGAGGATGTCTTTAAGGAACTGGACTTGGCGGGGAAGGAAGTGAACATAAATGGAGAATTACTGAATAACTTGAGATACGCGGACGACGATGTTGATAGCCAATAAGTATGAACATTTACAAATAATGTTGCAACAACTAGACGACAAATCACAAGCCGTCAAAAATGATCAAGGACAAAACAAAAATAATGACAAACATACAAGAAGAAGAAAGAAACATAATGGTGGGAGGTGAAGTAATAGAAAGGGTCGATAAGTACGTATACCTAGGAGAATAAATAACACTGGCCAAAGGAAATCAAACCATGGAAGTGAGTAGAAGAATGAAAATGGGCTGGGCTGCATTTGGAAGATTGAGTTATATTCTAAAGAATAAAACGTTTCCCCAGTATATGAGAACTAAAGTGTGTAATATGTGCGTTCTACCCATACTAACATACGGAGTGCAGGCATGGACAACGTCCATAGAGTAGCTAAAACCCAGAGAGCTATGGAAAGGGCAATTCTCGGAATAAGTCTCAAAGACCGACGAACCAATGAATACGTAAGGAATAGCACAAAGGTCACAGACGTCGGATATGAACAGCACAAATTAGAAACCAAAGGAAAATTTTAGAGGAGGACTGTGTCCAAAGTTGGAATAGAAGAGGCTAAACTAGATAGAGAGAGAAACATTGCTGAGAAATGGTCATTCGAACTCGCTTTTGATCAATTGTCAACAAGCACGGCACCCATCTAGCACTAAGCTTTCTCATATCCAAATGTTGATGCAAGATGCAATTTGAAACTTTATTCGGCGATCCTTTATCACGATTTCATAGACTTTTGCAATTGTTTCTTCATCGGTAGCTGTTTTTGGTCTGCCAGAACGTGGTGCATCCTCTATGATTATTCTACCGCGTTTAAATTTTAGCAATCCAGTTACATACGAAAGAGAAGACACACCATGAACTTCATCTAACTCCGTTTTGACTTGCTTAGCATTTAAGCACGGAACTGGTTTTCATTCATGATTAAGAAAATTCACAAATTGTTTACTTGCATCGATAGTAACGGCATGTGTTTATGTCCAATCCGTTTGAAAAATTTGACAACTGTTGTACGAACAATGGCGCTTTCTAAAAACAAGTGATCAGCACGCGCGCATATCGCCATCTTGTGAATCAGTCTAGAAGCATTTCGATCTACCCTCGTATATGTCCAAATGCGTCTTTAAAACTTTAAATCGATTTGATATATCATAAACTTTTCAAACAAAAATTTTACATTTAAAGGACTCACAATTTATACGTTCAGATCAATTAAGAAAAATCAGATTCAGTTGATACAAAATTGATGAGTGTAAAACAGTATGTTACCTTATTTAAAGCGTTTATACAGTTTCACCAAGTACGCTAATACTACTAAATTACTTCTTCAATTTTAACTAAAACTTAATGATGAGTATGAGTATCGAATTACATTCCCTTCTAAATGTTTCCATAGAAAATAAACTTTGAAATGTTGTAGATGCATCGTATAAACAGTACATCAATTATAACGCCTCTTCCTAAAAGGCATACGAGTTGAATGAACACGATATCTTACCGTCTTCCGTTTATTTAAGGGAAACCGGAAGAAATGACGCAGTGGTTTCCTGTACACCTCTTGCACACTCGTTAGCGCCACCATTTATTATATACACCCTTGCACCTACCCCTTGTTACTGCATTATTTGTACTTAAATAGTATTCCTCCCTTATAAGTGTATTTCAACTCCCTACGTTTATAATTACATAGTTAAAGTTACAAGAGGCTTAATTTACAGCTCAACTCGGAAAAACATCTCTTTTAAATGTCACAAAACTAAGCGACGTATCAAGTTCGTTTGTATCCGAAACTTCTTCGATTTAATACCAAATAAATAAGGCAGTAAATGTTTGATAACATCTTCGGAATTTAATTAAGTATGACATTTAATAAAGTATTCAGTGTGTCCTTCCTTCGACTGAGAAAACATTTCTCATCCGTAGTCTGATAAAAATCTGTTGATATCGGACCGAGAGACAAGAATTTAACCGTGAAATTCTGTTTTCCGGAAAAGCATTTTCGCGTTGTATAGAGAGGAAATATTGCAGCCGTTGTTTTGTGTTCACAGATCGAAAAGAATATTTTTCAAATACGTTTTTGAGTTCTTCGAATTTCTTGCATACTTTTAGGCATTTAGATAACGTTCAAAAAATTTTCTACAGAATGAAATAAAAGCTTCCATCTTACAATAGAAAATAGAATTTTTTTTATGTGAAGCTTTGGTGCGTCAAACTACCCATTCCTTTTGTATCGAAATATAACATAGAATGTCGTATACAAATTATTTTGAATTTGTAAAATATTTACACTTCCTGTTTTTTATTAAGATATCGCATTCTTTAGATTCAACATTATATCAGATATCTTAAGTAAAATACCTCACATAATTTAACTATAACAAGATACATTTTTCACATACATGAAATTTTCTGCGTTTCATTTTGTATTCATTTACTTATTAAGGAATTAATTTTGAACGCGCTTTTTGCTTAATATACCTAAGCCGGATGAAGTTAGAACTATTTCTAGGAACTCTCCTGAACTTGTTATAACCGTTCATCCTTGTTTTAACACAATTTTTCAATTAATTAAGTGCAAGAGCTCTTTTGTACATTTACACCTTTGATTAATACTGAATAGACAAAATTGGAATAAGAAAATTACCATTTACATAACTAACGTTTACATTTACATAACTGTAATTGTTATTGAAACGTTTAAATTTATATAAAATATAAATAGAGAAATACAAAATACACGATTTAAAAATCCAAAAGATAAGTATTTTAATTAAGATAGATTATCTATACCTCAAAATGTGAAACCATCCTCAGATAATAAAATAATATATAGAAGAATAAACCTATCTAATCTAGGTTTTTCAAGTGACACTATGGTAGCACAAGCAAGAGGTGAAAACTTGATAATAACACTGCAGTCTCCCAAGGTACTCACCCTATCCTTGAGTAATTTGAAATTATTCTCAATGATTAAAAGACTATAAAATCATTAAGAGCATAATATTGAACTTGATGTGTCTTGACATTTCTGACAATAACGCTACTCTTACTCAAATGAATTACTTGCCTTACATTGACTTTGCTGGCGATAATTATATCATAATTTACTTACATGTCTGATTTTGAATTTCTCGCAAAGCTCAAATCTGATAAAAAGAATTGGTCTTCTAGTGGAGTGTGTATGAATTTCTCGCAAAGCTTATGATTGGATAAGCTTAAGTTTTGCATCACAGTGGGACAGGTAAACAATGAAACTACGCAAATTAGAATTAATGAGCTTTGCGCAATGATGGTTCAACCCGTTAATTTGCTAAATTGGGAAAGAACCATCACGAAAACCCAACTAATTAATAAATAAGTAATTACACAAGTACAGGGTATTTCAAACTTGACGCGCAATGCCTAGGAAAACCCAAGGAAAAATAATATTAAAAAATCTGAAGCCGAGAAACAAAATCCGAATAAGTAAGCTCCATTAACAGTTACGGAAAAATGAGTAAAGACGTCGTCAAATAAAATTTTCTCAGAAAAGTACCCATATTTGTCCGGTTTTGTAAAACCTATATTTTTCTTGATATTTTTTGTTCAAAAATGTTTTCTCTATCTATTACCGTTTGAAAGACATAAACCCAAATGTTAAAAAAAATAATAACCCAAAAATCACTTTAGCTTGACAAGATCTATATGAGATTTTCCCAGCCGATGTCAATTTAATTAAGTAAACTTTGTAATTTATTTTGTTCACATTTGCCAACATAAATAAAAAGAACGTCAATTATAGTTAAAAATATCAAAACTGTTGAACAAAATAATAAACATTTACAATAGGTTTTCAATGTGATTACCACATACTCTTTACTGTCTAAAAGATATAAGCCCAAATAAAATCACTATCTACAGCAACTTAATCAAGTAGGGTGTTACCAGCACACATTCTGTAACTGCTAGTGTATTTCTCAGAGAGTATGTGTATGTATCATTTAATAATTATTATTGCATCATTAAAGACAATATAATGATATAATAACTACTATAGTTTTAATGGTAACAATGATTACACACAATGAAGAAGTAGATATGATACTGATATATCGTAAAGCCCAAAATAATGCTGTGAGGGCTGTTCAATTATACAGAGAAAAGTATCCCAATCGGCTCATTCCAGACCGCAAAATGTTTGCTCGGTTAGAGCAAAATTTAAGAATAAATCAGGATGCATTTTCTCCAATTACGCCAATAATAAATGTACACATCGTCGCTCAAGTGTTAGAGTATTTTGAGAGGAATCCAAGAAACTCAATTAGAGAATCTTGAATTTAAAACTAACCTTGGTCCAACGGTTTTTAAAAATAAGTGGGTACCATGATTATAAACTATATAATTTGGAGCAAATGACACATGCGCATATGAAAAGGAAGCTCAATTTCATTGCTCAAATAGCCGTTCACCAAGAAATTGCCGATCACAGAATTTTTCAACACAATCTTTGGACCGACGAAAGTCGCTTAGTCAGCAATGGGAAGCCAAACAGGAAAAAATCACACTACTGGTCAGTGAAAAACCCACATTACGTAAATCAAATAGAAAATCAAGGCCGCTTCGGTATAAATGTATGGTGTGGCCTCATTGGAAGACATTTGGTTGGACCATATTTTTATGAGGGAGTATTAGACAGTCACACTTATTTGTTATTTTAAACAAAACTTACAGAGTTGCTTGAAATATACCATTGCAGTTAACGTTTCCTTGGTTTCAACATGACGGAACTCCCTCACATAAAGCTCAAATTGTAAAACAATATTTAGACAATACCATTGGGAATTGGGATAAATGAACAAAAGCTTTGGCCAGCAAAGTCTCTAGAGCTTAGCCCGCTAGAATTTTTTTTTTGTGGAGCGCCCTCAAAAATGGGGTTCATAAGAATCCATCCCGAAATGTTGAACATTACAAAGAAATATTGCATGTAACAATATTGCTGGTGATATGATAAGGAGAGCTACTGACCGAGAGGTTCCCCATAGATTAGATTTATGTTCAATAGTAGGTGGTAATAACATTAAAAACCTATTGTAAATGTTTATTATTTATTCAGCAGTTTTGATATTTTTAAATATAATTGATGTTCTTTTGTATTTCTATGTGCTTGTTTTTTTTATTTTCTTTAAATATCATAGACATTTATGTTGGCAAATGTGTTTTTTTAACATTTGGGGTTATATTTTTTAAATGGTAATAGACAGAGAAAGAAGTTTTAAACAAAAAATATCAAGAAAAATATAGGTTTTACAAAACCGGACAAATATAATTACATTTAGTAGTAAAAATTTTTTTGAGGACGTGATTACTCATTTTTTCGTAACTGTTAAAAATTTACCTTTTCCGGAAAAATGGAGCTTACTTATTCGAATTTTGATTGCCCGCTTCAGTCAGATTTTTTAATATTATTTTTCCTTGGGTTTTTTTAGACATTGGGCGTCGAGTTTGAAACACCCGGTACGTTAATAAATCAAAGAACAAAAAAAAAAACAAAGAAAGGGTTTAATATATAATAATATAATATATATATATATATATATATATATATATATATATATATATATATATATATATATATATATACGTGTCCCAGATAACATTTCCAGCATGGGGATCTCGCTTATTATAAAAGATACAGATTTGGTTAAATTAGATGAATTACTCCTAAGGATTAGTAAAATTATAGGACACTCGCCAATTTCCAAATTTCCATGTATTTTAAGACTTATGGCAAGAAAAAGAAAAAGGTCAAATTTCTTTTTTTTATAATATCTTTTTTGTTATATTAGACATATAAATTTTATTTGCACGTTCTTAACATATTTTTTATGCAGAATTTAAATATCAATTTGGATTTTTATTTGCACATTCTCTTTTTTAGTTTCAACCCCTAAATTAAATTTTTCTTATGGCACGACAAGTCGGCTTTGAAATAATTGATCGTGTTTTTTTATCCTCTTTACAATGATATAGCACATGTACTATCTATTTTTAAAAACAACAAAGAAAATTTAAAAAAACGTATTTTATTAAAGACTCTAACAATAAGCAGGCCGTGAAACATAAAAACACAATCGAATTTAATGTCACTTAAAAATTATTCGTTCCAGAATATTTTTGTGTCAAACATGGCTCTATTTACTAATACTGAAAAGTTTGATATGTTGAGTTGTTACATCTTGTCTCATAAAAACAGTTTAGAAGCTGAACGTATGTACTTGAGGCTGTATCCTGAAAGAAGGCAGCCCAGTGCTCGTACATACAAAAATTTGGTAATTAATTTAAAATAATATGGTTCATTTTCAAAACCTACTAGAAATCCGAAATTACGGAATGAAGATGCAGAACTAAATGTATTACAATCAATTATTGAAAATCCTTCAATATCTGTTAGAGAAATTGAACATAACACTGGTATTTCGAAAACTACATCACAAAGAATTTTGAAACGTCACAGGTATCATCCGTATAAGTACACCATTCTGCAGGGACTTAGAGATGGAGATCAGAGGAGAAGATTACAATTTTGCCAACGGTGTGTTAATCAATGTGAGAATAACGATAATTTTCCAGCTACGATTTTGTGGTCTGACGAAAGTAGATTCACAAATAATGGCCTTTTCAATCGACACAATGTTCACTTTTGGGACCGTGAAAATCCTCACGTTGTTAAGGAAAGTCGGCATCAAGTGAGATTTGGTTTTAACGTCTGCTGTGGCATTTTAGGCGCTAGACTTATTGGGCCCATATTTTTTAACGAAACATTAAATAGTCAAAAGTTATTTGACTTTACTGCAAACTGATTTAGAAAATAAACTTGATGATTTACCACTGATTGAGAATATTAATATCTGCTTCCAACAAGATGGCGCCCCACCCCACAATTCAAACATCATCAGCGAGTATCTTAATAATCGGTTTCAAAATTTATGGATTGGTAATCGAGGGCCGATTTATGGCTACCCAGATCTCCAGACTTAACGCCCTTCGACTTTTTCCTTTGGGGCTACGTAAAAAATCGAGTGTACGTGCAAACATTTGAGAATGCCGAAGATCTTCCTGAAGCTATTCTTGCAGCATTTGGTAGCATTAAACGCCAAAAACTACGCAGAGCAATTACGTCGACACTACGCAGGGCAAAATTATGTTCAGAACGGAATGGTCAATTGTTTGAACATCTTTTATAATTGGATAATTATCTCCAATACTATTACCTGCTTAACTCTTGTTGTTATCTATTATTTGTCGTTTTCTCATGTTTCACGGCCTACTTATTGTTAGAGTCTTTAATAAAACACATTTTTTTAAATTTTCTTTGTTGTTTTTAAAAATACATGTGCTATATCATTGTAAAGAGGATAAAAAAACACGATCAATTATTTCAAAACCGATTTGTCGTTCCATAAGAAAAATTTAATTTAGGGGTTGAAAAAATCCAAATTGATATTTAAATTCTGCATAAAAAATATCTTAAGAAAGTGCAAATAAAATTTATATGTCTAATATAACAAAAAAGATATTACAAGAAAAAGAAATTTGACATTTTTCTTTTTCTTGCCATAAGTCTTAAAATACATGGAAATTTGGAAATTGGACAGTGTCCTATAATTTCACTAATCCTTAGGAGTAATTCATCTAATTTAACCAAATCTGTATCTTTTACAATAAGCGAGATCCCCATGCTGGAAATGTTATCTGGGACACGTTGTATGTATAATATAAAAAACAAACAGTGAAATCACAACCACGATTGTGTCATAAATAAATCAAAATAAAAATTGTGACACCAATCATGTGGCCCTTATACAACAATCATGCCGGTCTTTTACTTAACACTAAAGTAAATACGAAAATAATAATGCAGGTTAAGGTACATATAATATAATAAACAGTAAAACTAAATAGGTAACAATAAGGTAATGGCAATGTAGTTTAACTACACTTAGATAAGAACAAAAAAAATGCAAGAAATTTATAGATACACAATTGTGTGGTGGATAAAAGCACAAAAATACATACGTGCAATTACAACAAATTACACATATAGAGAAAAATCGGCTCGTACACCAACAACTCTATATAAGCTGCCTGAATCAAAGACAGAAAAAAAATCATTAAAACAAATCCTTGCAAGGGTAATGTGCAAATAAACCATAACAAAGTGACTAATAACCTACCCGAAAGTTTGAGTGACTACGTTACAAACCGCAGCATTCCTTCCTCAACTTACACGTTCATCTATACATCCATCTGCATTTAAAAACAGTAAGAACTGGTTAGTTTAGAGTAATAATGGAATTCGAAGTGGTTTTAAAGTTATCTAGACCCGTGTCTGTAAACCCCGATATAGTTTATAACAATTAACTGAGGTTTATCGTGCCTCGTTTGTGCACGCATATATTCTCTACACGGGCAAAAATATTGGTAAACAGTCAACCATGCCAATTCGTACACGCAATGATGGAGTCCTTTTATTGGAACAGATTTCAGCTTAATGAGCGTGCTTGCGTAATTAAATAGCAACTTCTTGCAAGGCATTAATTGATTTTTTTAATAGATTACGTGGTTTAATCTACATTCAAATACTCAATCATAAATCCGACAGGTACGCGGTTTAAACTTAATATGGAGGTGGTTATTAATGGAATGGTTTTTGAAAAAGTTACATTAAAACCAACAAAAAAAAGACAAATTCGCGTTTTTAGTTTTGCTAAAATGGACACGGTAAGATATTTATAGCCATAACGGTTTACAATGATGGTTTGTAATCATACAATCAGAACGATCCGACTGAATCGAAACTCTAACTGCAACTTCCTGTTTTTACTCCCAAATCCACCCGGTTTTAAAAGTTATAAAGAAACAAGAAATATTACGTGGGAATATTTTCTATTTATTACTAAAAGAAGTATTAATTTTTAAAATATGCACTCTCCGTAACAAACCTTGTAGGTATCTAATTTCCAAGTAACAAACAAAAATCCGGGTGTACAGAAATTTTCAACGATTCGTAACGGCCTTTCGGTAAAGGCAGTTTTGAAAAAACATCTTAGTCAAATATCAATTATATTTTCTTTGGCGGTAAGAATAGCGATTCGAAAAATTTGTATTACAATAGTAAAATTTTCTCTGTCCGCTTCCTTCAACACCAAAGGTAATAGCATTTGGGAATATAGCTTCTAATGTTGAGAATTCTATTAAAACTGTATCCTTTGACGTGCAAGTGAAGTTAGATGTGAAACCGTTACAATCTGGAGTAAAGCGAGAACTCCAAAAAGTAGTTTACCCTTCCGTCAAGGAAGACCTTTATTAGATTTTAAAAATAATTAGAACATTATTATGTTACCGTTAGATAAATGTAATGCAACGGTTATTTTAAATATGAATGATTATAAATTTTAAATTGAATAATTATTGGAACTGCAAACGTACCGTCATTTTTCGAAAGATATTTCAAAGAAGTTTGGTTTGAAAACTAGAGAACGTATTAAAACATCTTCTATTCCTAAAGAAACAAGAATGAAGTTAATTAGCTTTGAAACCCTTCTACCAAAACTATATGGTTTACCTACATTCATAAATCTAATGTCCTTTTAAGACCCATTGCCAGTGCAACTACATTTCTTACATTTAACCTTGCGAACCATTTTGTTCTTTTATTATAGCCTCACATAGGAAAAACATAAAAAATTCTACACGTTTCATTGCTTCCAAAATATCTAATTTGTCTTTTTTATCACACTTAACTTAACTTGAGTTAAGTGTGATAAAAAAAACAAATTAGTCTTTTTTTATCAGACTTAAGTTAAGTGTGATAAAAAATTTAAAAACTCATAAGGTGATTATTTACTATAAAGTATTTGGCATAATTTGATTTATCTGTGTTTATATTTGCTATTTGTATCTAATATAATAGTTTCCAGGTGTTCATCCAATATATACATAATTTGTACTTCTTGTCCTTTTGTAATATGTGAGCTACTTTTTCTGTTATTTTTGCAAAATATGAAATTGATATATATATATATATATATATATATATATATATATATATATATATATATATATATATCAACACCAGATATTTATTGTCAGAAAACGATCTTAACATCACGCGCTGGTCACAAAATTGTCGACATCTGTTAAATACCCCTTAACTCATACTATTGTCAAAAATCGCAGAAACACTAGACGTTTCTTTATTCAGGTTTCCATGGTAACTAAGCGAGCGTTTTAGTTACTTTGTCGCTTGGTGAGCGACAAAGTAAAAAAAAGTTTGCTACTCGGAAAAGTGCAACTTTGCGCCTTCTTTTGGAAGCGCAAATTTGTACTTTTCGCTCGGTTGTAGAAAAAAATATTTTCTAAGTCGGCTAAAAATTTAAACATGTCTATATTTTTGTTTCTTGATGGTAAAGATAGAAATTTTTTGATATCATCGGGAATTTCAATATTAGTGGTATTTAAGAACCATTTATTATATTTAATGTTGTTAAAATATGTTGACAATGCATTATTTAATTTAAAATTGTTATGTTGTAATTCTAGAAAGTTATTGACAATGTGAGAAGGTTAAGTGCATTGATATTATCGCACATGGACCACTCTAATTGATTGATTTGAAAAAAAGTATTATTAATAGTTAAGTTAAGAAGTGAGAATTATTGATAGTTAAGTTAAGAAGTGAGTTGGTTACCCTTCTTTGCAGGTTCTTTAATTTTGTTAAATTGTTAGCAGTGCCGTTTCCTCTGTTATATATTCCATTCGTATTATTAGTTATGAACGATGGAATTAGGCGTTTTCTTTTGCATCCACATAAGAAAATTCTTCTATTCTTAAAATTGGCTAATTTGTTATTCATTTTAATAAATCGTTTCAACATCGTCACTGCTAATCTTCCATAGATCATCTCGATCATCAACATGGGATTTTTTGAACAATAACGACATTGCTCATGTACTAATGATTTATAAGCAGCCGTGTTTGGGTCACTTGGAATTGTAATGTCTGTATGTGTAGGTTTTCTGAATATGGAGAACTCAAACTTGCTCTGCGTAAATTTTATCTTAAGATGCAAATTGTGAATATTAATTAAAAACTTATCAATGAAATCTGATGAACTATCAAAACATGGTAAAATATCATCAGCACAACGAAACCCAAATACAATCTTATCACAACCATTTAATTAAAAAATTTGTTCTTCTAAATTATCCATGAAGATATTAGCTAAAATGGGCGAAATTGGACTGTCCCTAGGTAAACCATCTTTTTGTAGATAAACCTTACTATTGAATGTGAAATAATTTTGATTAACACAGATCAAATAATTCAATTAACTCTATTTGTTTAACTAATTCAACATTATTATTAAATAAAAATAAATACTTTATAAACACATACGTTCTTGAGGGGTATTTTAGAAAACATACTAGTAACATCAAAACTTACAAGCATATTATGTGGTGGTAATTTTATGTTTTGTAGTTTATTGATTAATTCTAAAGAATTCTTAATCTTAGTCTAATAGGATTTTAATATGGATTTTTATGAGACCGTATAGTTTTGGTTCTATTTTCAATGGAATTTGCTATACAAAATTGTAAAAATACTTTTGCAATTTGGAGACATGGAGAGAAAGTTTTATAAATGGTATTAATCCAAGCATCCAGTTCACAATAGAAAATAAAAGTTTACCGTATTTAGATTTATTACTTTCTAAAACAAACAATTCATATTTGTCTTTTAGAGTTTACCGGGAACCGACCCACACAGCAAGATATTGTCAACTATCAAATCACCATTCACGTCAAAACAAAGCTCTAGTGGATTGAACTAAATGAGTTTGTGATCGAGATAGAAGATGAATTTGATCATGTAAAAACATCACTACAAGGCAGTGGTTATTCCATTAAAGATATTAATAATATAATTAAACGTGCTAGACGTGCCCATTAAGAACAATTATCGCTTATAATGGTTCCTTCCAAGACTAACATTACGGATAAAATTGAAAAAATATTAATTAACCGTGAAATTAGAACTATTTTAAACTTACAAGAAAGATTAGAGGACGTGGGGATGTAAGATAACCTAAGGAACATTGGAATCCGCAAACGAATCTTTGACACTAGTCATCAAGAACATATGAGGTATTACCGATTGAATCAACCAGAGAAGTCTGACGTAGCTAACCATTCGCGAAATAATTTAAATCATAACATTTTTTTATGTGGCATTTTGTAATTGAAAAAAGGCAAAATGGTATGTCTTAATTTTAGATTTTACGGTTGGTATGCCTAGGTTGTTTGCTGCTTTTCGTAGACCTCGCAGTAACTTAAGATAAGATTAAGTATACACCTTTTGTTTTCATTGTATAATAACGTTTACAGTCCTTGATTATTAACGGAAAATTATTTCTTTGTTGAATTTGTGATTTAACTAGATACCTAATTAATATGTTACGTTTTCAGTTCTGAATGCTTTTACCTTTTTAAAATTAAAGCATTTCACAGCTTTGGACTTCCACTATAATTTGATTACATTTTGTTAAATTTGTTTTTTGTTGGCATTTTTCATTGGTAGCCTCCTTTGTTATTCTAATAAAGATCTAGCTAATGTTTACTAAATTGAAATTTCGTACTCAAAAGCTATGAGTGATAATCGTATTACGCAGTTGTTTAGTGAATTTCTACTTTACCTTTTTAGATCCTATCAGCGTTAAGAGCAACAACCGCAGCAGTTCGGAAGTTGTTTAGACCAAAATCCGGTTAACGCGATTAATTCGTGCCCTAGCACGAAACCGATACGGCTAGTGACAGGTTTTTTAAGTGATTATTTCCCTCATTTTATACCGCGTGACTGCGTTACAGGTTAACTGAATTTCGTAACTAGATTAAGTCCGCCAATTACTGACAAGACTACTTTATATAGTTATAAAATTATTTTTGACCGATTAACTTCTTTTCTTATTAGCAACAATGTTTTCTGTGAATCTCAGTTTGCCTTTCGACCTAATGAAAACACCAAAATAAAAATTGCTGCCTTGGTATTTTTGTGTGGTCTGTCGAAAGCCTTTGACTGCGTTGACCCCAAAATATTACTCCGGAAGCTAAAATTTTATGGTGTCAAAGGAGTTGCTCTTGAAATTTTCATGTTTTATCTGACCAATAGAATACAAACTGTTCAAATACTACATAGTAATACTGAAGGTATAATACATAACTATTGGTCAAAAGAAGAAACAGTCACGCTGGGTGTTCCCCAAGACAGTATGTTAGGTCCAATTTTATTATTTTTGATCTACATTAATGATTTACTAGTCAGCACATCTAGGGGTTATTTCATATTATTTGTTGATGATTCAAGCAAATAACAAAATTACATTGAAGAAACAGCCTCCAAATTAGTAATACAAGAAAAAATAATTTAATTTTAAATCAAAACAAAACATTTAACGTATTGTTTAGATCACCTGGTCATCATTAAATGGCAAATATAATCTACCATTGTAATAACATTTTTTGGAAACAAAACATTAGGTATTGACATGGTTGTCTATAACGCATGTATCGAAAGTATTATGAACTGCGGAATAATTGAAATATGGGGAAACAGTTGTCGCGCTGATATTCTCTCCAAACACAAAAATGAGCAATTCGTGCAATATATCCTTTACGATACACTTCGCAGAAATACATTCATAATTAAAAAAATATTTCTGTGCCCTCGTTATGTAGAAGATCATATGCCAACCGCAAATACGTTCAGAAACTATGCGTTTTCTGGCCTAGACCGGCAAAAATAATACTAAATTACAGTTGGTATTCGTTGTAGTGACAACTGATAGAATATTTAACATAATCAATATTTTACATTACACAAAGCCTAATCGCGTTACCGTGTACGCGTACGCACCCGTTATTATGATCTTGTAAACTACAAATTACATCTATAAATTGTTATAAAGTCAAAAAATTGTTAAGGTACCTACAAAACTCGAGTAATTATATCGCAATTATATTTTTCAGGTTATATTGGTTACTGTCAGTTGCCAGTATTGCCAACTTAATTTCTACAGGTATGAAAACAGTACAACAATTTTGTTTATTGATTTTAATAACAAATGCTGACGTCGGTACAAAAAACCTGGTGTATCACTCTGCCATAAAACGGTTCACTCGTACTCGCCCATTTTCTGGCGTTGTAATGCAAGTAACTATACCTTCACAAATCTTTATATTTATAAATTATTTCAGTTAATTTTTAAACAATATCCAACTTTATTTTAAAAATGTTATAAAATAAGTATAAAAGATATAAGTACTTT
>JARFJB010000772.1:1592500-1950000 GCA_036346205.1 Vesta saturnalis | reverse complement strand
CCGTAAACAATGATTACTTTTCATAATACATAAAAGTCAAAAAGGTATAACAATTTTGCTTCGGATCACATAGACCCGAACAGTATAGCAAGGTTATGTTCAGATTGACAAACCACATATGGTCCACATACAGTCCTACTTTGTTGAATAATGAATTGTAATTTGTATGTTGTATGTTGTACCAGATAAGAATATGATAGTAGCAAACACTTGGTATAAACATTATAAAAGAAGGTGGGAAGCTCCGGGGCAGCAAATCGATTTTATATTAATGCAACAGCGTTTCAGAAACGCCGATGTAAGTGAGGAATGGAATGTGATCAAGGCAGGAATTATGAAAGTTGGTAAGAATGGCAGGGTAAAAAAGGGTAAAATGGTAAGGGAGCCGTGGATTACTGAAGATATGTTAGAGAAAATGGAGGAAAGAAGAAGGTACAAGAGGCCTAACACCGAAAAAGGTAGGAAAATGTACAAAACGGTTAAAATAGAGCTACGGTTGGAAACAGATAAAGCAAGAGCGAGATGGTTGGAACAGGAGTGTAAAGAGATAGAAGAACTCGAGAGACGAGCAAGGAACGATATCGTGTATAAAAGAATTAAATACCTTAATTGGGACGGTAAGGTATGTGGATGATGTGCAAAAGAAATCGAGGATGAGCATGGAACGGTGCTGAAAGATAAGAGAGAAGTGCTAGTACATACAATGAAAAGCCCATAGGTATGCAAGTAGAATAGTAAAATACGGTGGAAAGAGATAACATCTGGGCTACAATATTAGAAGAGGAAGTAGCAAGTAGCCATGACGTGGTGGTAAGGCTGCAAGAGTAGGCGGCATACGTGTGGACATGCTCAAGTGTCTACAAGAAGACGGTCTGAAAGAACAGAACTCCTTATACAATAACATCTATAATACAGAAAAGAATTCTGAAGATCAGTTATGATACCTACAGCAAAAAAGAATGGTACCAAAAAGTGTAGGGAGCATAGAACTATAAGTCTATAGTGCGGCTAAAATACTGCCGAGAGTGCAAAATAGACGGTTGTTACACAAAATGGAAGAATGAGTAGGTGAAGAACAATTTGGTTTTAGAAAAGGGGTGGGTACGAGAGATGCGATTTCTGTTGTTAGAACAATTGGGGAAACATATTTGGAAAAAGGTAACAGTTTAAGTATTTGTTTTGTTGATCTAGAAAGCGTTGATTGTATCTCATGGGAAAGGCTTATGGAGATTCTAAACGATAAAGGAGTTTATTGTAAAGATAAACGGCTTTTTAACAACACACGAAGTAGCCATAAGAATTGGGGAAAGCATGACGGTTTGGTTTGAGGGACAAGGCAATGATGTTGCATTTCAACAACATTATTTATTATGTATGCAGAGGAAATTATAGCAGAATGTTGGGACAAGGATACAGAGGAGGCTAAAAGTTGCTAGTATTCGATTTATGGAAAATTTTATTTGCCCAAACTACTGAAGATTTGAATTACATCTTGAAAAATCTCGAGAGCGTTGTATGGATTAAGGATAAATAATAAGAAAAATTTCACGGACTAAAATGTCAGTAGATCGGAAGCAACATATAAAGAAGGAGTCGGTAGCTCAGTGAAATAGAGGGTTGGGCGTATTTGAGTTTAACATAACACGTAATACGTAAAACACAATAAGGGTAAGTCATAAATTAAGAAAAATACGTCACAAAGGCGCCACTTGTTAAATAAATTCATAGCGGAGAGCGCGTCGTGAATTAGATCTTAAAAAATGGCCTAGCAGAAAACCCTAGTCAACTCGGTCATTCATTATTCAATTTCGATGAAATATTTGTCACCACAAAAATATACAAGACGTGATCGAATATTTAAGAGTTCCTATACTGTAATAAACGTTATTTAAAATTTATCAAAAAAAATCATCAAAGCTTAGTTTAAATTTCTGAATGTTGATAGCTTTAATTTCGGTAACGTTAAAAATTTGTCGAACTAAAATCAACGTGCTTTTAATTTGTTGAGGGTAAAATAAATACCCAGAACAGTTGCACTACATATATCTATATTACAATCAAAAAACAGCATTAAAAATATACAAAAGGGCAAATACAATCAAAGAAAATCCCTTGGTAACGGGGCGTAAATACAAGAAACACGCCAAAAACACAAAAAAATTAACACCTATAAAGATAACAAATAAGTCTGCATCACCTGTGCAGCAGCTTTCGTTAATGATAAGGAGAAGTCATCTTCCTGCGTAATCCTTATCCATACATACATATATACAAATAATAATATAAAAGGTATTATCTACTGCAAATGCTAAATTTCGATTTACCGAAATTCAATTAAATCCAATTAACTTTATTATTGTAATAAAACAAAAAACTTTCGGAAAATCAAAACGTTAAAACCACATTTGCATCGGCATTTCCACTGCAACATTGAATGATTAAACTTTTAATTGCACCAAACATTATTAGAAATAATCAAACTAAGTCATACCATAAAGAAAACGACGTTATCTGCGTCCTTTCGCACTTCCACAATTTCCATTGCTCTGGTCCAAATTCCATCACGATCAGCTGACAACTTTTCATTATAGATGTCGCACAAACACACATTTAATTAAATCTTAAGTAGGCACATTCTTTTAAATACTCTTATATAAATTCTTAACACATAATCGACAGGATTTTTAACTTTCACCAAAAAAATATAGCACGCGGTGCTTTTCTATTACGCTAAAAAAATCACGGTAACAATGTCTATAATTTCAATAAATTCGACGGTTTATATCACAAAATCATAAAATTCGCTACCCCCTCGTCGCCGACTTAAGTTATATACATATTAAGAAGATGCTTTTTCTTCAGATTGGCATAAGCCTAAATCTGAAAATCTTCGGTTTCACTATTGAACCCGGAATTCCCGATAAGCAAATAAGACAATATACGGTAACAAATATGTCAGGATGTACTTATACTTCAAAACCCGCAGAAAGCGAACTGCTAATATAGCAACGATAAGGTAGGATCCCCATCAAATTCTAAAGAGCTTCTCTTCACCATAATTACACGACGGGGGAAGGAAGGCGCCGATGGCCCACATTCACAATAATTTTCACTACATTTTAACTGTTTTTACTTCAACTTTCAAGATCGAAACTTAAACTACGACTAACTAACGAAAAAACTAAACTCCCCTTTCCTCACAAAATCACGTCATCCTTTTCAACTATCGCATACAAATGTCCATGCCTAAATTGCATAGTGGACAATTCCCATGAAATAAACAATCTTGGTACTCAGAATTAAGTCACGCACATACTCCTGTTTTTCAATGAGAATTAACATTAATTTTCTGTACCTTCAGCAACAATAATTTCGTATATAAGTGAACTGGTAAGCTTGGTAATAAATTTAAAGTTTATCAAAACAAATCATCAGAGCTTAGTTTACATTTCTGAATGTTGATAGCTTTAATTTCGGAAACTTTAAAAACTTGTCGAACTAAAATCAACGTGATTTTAATTTGTTGAGGGTAAAATGAATACCCAGAACAGTTACAGTTGAAACAAAATAAATGTAGAACTACATGACCGAGACTGAACCCTTCGTTATCAACTGTACTACAAAAACTTTATACCCAACCATATCGGGTTACCTAAAAACCCTTTTCATCCATTATGAAATTAAATTCCTTTCGAAACTGCGATAACAATTTTAAAGTGACAACTCCTGGTAACAACGTTTTAGTCTATAATGCTACATATAATATTTTAATTATCCTAATACTAAAAAAATCTACGGTAAATTTTAACGACACGTGACAAGAGTAAAGTAATGAAAATCGCAGACGGTGAAGAAATGAAAGTGTAAGTAAGATGAGAACATTTAGAGGAGGTGACGCGATGCAAATATCTTGGAACAGAAACCGGCAATTTGGAGAAGTCACGGGGAAATTAAAATGAGATCGGCGATGGCCCAGCATGCTTATTGGAAGATGGAAAGGATTTTAAGTTGCAAGCTAGATATACAATTTCGAAAGAGACTGGCAAAGTGTGGTATGAAGGGGAAGGCTCAAAAGTGAGACGAATGGAGAAGAGGCACACAGCACCTGCGAAGCCAGAATACCTCATGATGCTTCAACCTGTGTTAGCTTACTTAATTGTTACATTATTAATGATATGACGTGATTTCTTCCTATACGAATCATAAAATTCTTGAAATGCTGAATATTCATAATGATAATTAAAACAACAATTAAATAATGAATTTTCATTATGTGCGCCTTCGTCAATGAACGAATAACCATAGTCTCACATTGAACATAAATGGGCTAGTTCCTTATGTGAATTGATCTTAATAGAATTAGTAATCATTTTTCTACGGTAATGTAAATTAGACAGTAGGTACATCTTGATTAAAATTTGTTAAAATTCTGTAGCAGTATAGAACTGCAATCTAAGTTAAAACTTATATAAAGGGGTTGATGTCAAAGAAAGCTTTTAACAAGACAGAAAGGGGTATAAATTGTGTAGTCATGTAATTAGTTTTAAATTAGTTAGTCTTTGTATGTGGTACCCAATAAAAAACTAACCGTAACCTAAAAATTTTGTTTTTATAATAATTGTCATCAGTTAAATGATAAAGACCGCTCCACTAAATTCAACGAATTAGTGCATAGTCTTACATGCTTACAAACATCATGTATGTAATTAAGTGGTAGATAGAAATTAGTGTAGGGTAGATGATTCATTTCTGCAGAAAGAGAGAAATAAAGAATGTCCGAAAAGTTAATGAAAACCTTAAGTTTAGTGCCCGTTTGGTGTATGTCTAAATGTTGAAACACTAGTGAATTTTTTTTTTCATTTCAACAATCAAGTAATCAAGTTTTTAATTTAATAACACGTACATGTTAACACTTTTTTTAAATAATAAATTAGTAAAAATTACGACATGGGTTGGTAATTACGAAAAGCTTTATGTAATTCGTTGAAAAAGTAGTTGTTTTTTTTGTACAAAATGAAATGATTAACATGTAATGTCGTATACTGGGGTAATCTCTTGACACCGAGCATTAGGGAAACGCAATTAGTGCCCTCCAAATGAAGTTAACATATTATGGAGTTCAGCGAGCGAACTGTAATATAACAGTACTAATCCGACTTCGTGTCCTGTCCACTTAACCTACCTATGATGGAAACTACTAGAACAAAGCTGACATACTAATCGTATATTGGCTACAGTTGTAAATTAAGGTAAAATCCTTTCATTTCGATGAAAAATTAATTTACAATGTAACTTTGCATCGACAAAAAATGAACCAGCTTTTGTTATTTTCATTTAACGTGAGCTTTTTGTTTTTATTGATATATAATAAAAGTTCAACCCCAAGCTATTATAGCGAAAATAATGCCCGCCGCGTTGAAACGATGAAGTATTTGCCATAATGTTTCTAATAAATGTATATACCAACAATAAACGAAGATGAAATAGCCAAAGATCCAATCTTGCCCCTCTTTTATTTTTAACGATTTCTTTCTCCATTAAAAAGCACTATATAGGGCTTGATTGGATGTTGGATGATAAAAGTGTATAGGAGTGCAGGTATTGACTTGGCAAGGTAACGAGGTTCTTAACAGTATTTTTAATAGTACGAAGCAAATTGTTATAATGTGTTTTAACATTCTATTGGTTTTTTTACAAAAATATAATTAACAAGACTACCTTAATGTAACACAATTTACGTAAATTTTGTTGGAATTACAGAAACACTGTTACATACACTATTTACAGTAAAATAAAACATATTTAATTAAAATGTGTTCGCATTTAGATTAGTATTCCACTTACAATATGTAAAAGGGAAATTGACTTATCGTTAAAGTAAGAACCAACGGTACTGTTTCGTTAATAGGAATACATAACACAATAGGGGTTAGAAATGGATCCAGTTTCCAGTAACTCTAATTAAATACGGCAGATTAAATTTGGTTTGATTATGTGTATTATATTACAGAATCATTAATAATACAAGTTTAATTGATTTGGGAATAAATTACACCAGAATATACCCAACACGTGTAAAAAAATCAAACAAGAAGCGCTCCCTTGCGAATTTAAATAAACTTCATTACAATATCAAATAAACTTTTGAAACCCTAAGTCTTAATTTTCAATGTAATTGACATTCTGCTAGGAACGTTACCTTAGTTTGAAGGCGACAATGTGGTAAGTTCTAAGACTACTTAGTTTATAACTTGACAAAACTCGTTTGCTACTACATGAATTCCAGCTTCTCTACGTATTTGAAAGACTGTAGAGGCTCTGCATACGAGAACTCTCTCAAAGGCCGTGGAATTTCAATTTCTGACAAAGTTTCCAGTCTGCCGTTGTGCCTATCTTCGTTTTAACCCCTATAGTTACGATACTCATCCCCATCCCCATCTACAATCCGCAACCACTTTGTAAGACTTTCATCTTGGTACAACCTACATACCGCTAAAACCAACAACGTGTCGGTAACTTTAAAGAAAATTCTATTTCGGAAGTTATAAAATATGAGAAAGATATTTTACAAAACAACGCACAAAAGACACTTAAATTTATTAAGATTGCTATATAAAATTATTTAAGAGTAGTCACATAAATTAAAATTATTTTAATTTAGCTTCATGGTTTGTTATTGAGAAATATCAGTCTTCGTTATCTTTAATTTGGTTTGATGTGATTATGTATTAGTATGTATCTATAATTAGATACATACTAAACCTTGATGTACCAGAAAATATTTGTTTGGTAGATTCACATCAATTGGCGAAAATAAACTTTTTTATTAGATTGAATTGAATAAATGGTAAAGCTCACAAAGAAGGTTGAGGAGAAAACCGGTATGTAGTACTTTGAATACTCGAATTACATGTTCAACAGTTGAAAATAATTTTGCTCCATTTTGTAATGTAATATAACTAGTCAAATTTTAGTAAAACGAAAACAGTTCTTATGAATAAGTGAATGAAGTTAAAAATAAAAAAAAAATTCATAACTTTATTAAATTTAAATTATAGTATTTCAGTAATAATAATAATAATCCGCAGTAGCAGACCACCCCGCTGGTGTAGTAAATACTACACATAATACTTACTATTCATTAAGATAACACAATTTTCTGCAAACCTAAGGAAAATGAGGTATAATTATAGATTTTACTCCGCCCAATTGCTAACAAACACTAATTCACTACATAATTCAGTTCTTGATCATCCAATGAATTCCATTACTACGCGATTTCAACGAATTTGATGTATAAATACATTTTTTCACATAATTTGCTGCCAATTCCTATCACAAAATATGGTATTTGCCTTCAAGGTATTTAATTTTGTCGCGACCCCAAGAAATTTGATGTGTAAATACAGATTTTAGGTAACATTCATTTTGCGACGACCTTAATGAAATTGATTTGTCAACAATACCCAAATTCCGCCAAAATGCTGACGAACATACGAATTACAGAATTTAATTCTCGGTCACCGAAGCAACTCATTTTATCGCGTTCACAATGATATTGGTTTTCATCATAGCTTTTGGCGACATTTAGACCAAGTAACACTTATGGATTACAGACTGTAAGCTTTTCGTCATGGAGGAATCCAACGTGTCGCAACCACAACGCATCCACATCTACAGTGCTGTTTAATCACAGTGTTTGACCGAATTCGGCCCAAATGACACTCTTGCGTCATCACACAGCGTACGCGCTTAGTCATCAAGGCAATCTTTTTTGTCGCAACCATTACGAAATTTGTTTATAAATATAGATTTGGAGCAATACTCACCCCAAAAGCTGAAAAACGTGCATGGATCGCTGAATTCAGCTCTTAGTCATTGCTGTGTTAATACAGATTTTAGGCAACAGTTGGCTTAAATACTGACAAACAGATTTAGCAAAATGTAGTGTATAAATATAGATTTTGGGGGAATATAATTTAGCTCTTGGTCATTGTAGGAAACCCAACTTCCCGCGTTCACATAGAATTTGGCAAATGACCGCAGTTTTTGGGACAATTGCGAACCAAATCTTGACGATCACTGTGGACACATAATTTCGCTCTTGGTCACCAGCGAATCCACTTTGTCGCGACCCGAACAAAAGAAATGCATACATAGGTAAAATTTTGAGTTAACCGGCTCGAAAAACTTTCGATTATTGGGTTCATTCAATAAAAAATGCGTAATTAACTTTTCATTATGAGTGTAGTTTAATTAAATACAATGTTTATTGAAACAATAATACTTCTTACCAGATTCGAACAAGCTTCTATATTTCCCCAAAATCAAGAACATTTAGACACAGACAACTATTGGAGTAAAGTTTTATCGCCTCACTTTGAGGGCTTACGTTATAAAATTCTCGGTACGGATTATGCTAAAATTTTTATCACTTGGCGATCGATGAATTGTTTGCATAACACTTAGGTTGAAGCTATGAGGTCGGTTAAATTAGAGAAGCAGTGGTATTCCCTCCGCTGATTAACGTGGTGGTAACAGAAAAACAGTTGAAGATCGTCTTTCCGAGTGATTTTAAAAAATGTAATTTTTTTTAATGAAACCAGGTAAACCCTAATCTATTGCCAACGCTTTTCTTAACATAAAAAGTTATTTTGAATTTCAGTCTAAAGCAAAAAATAAAGGAGATATGGGCCTCTTTAACTTATCATTTTGGCGGACATAAAAATTAAAATAAAAACAAAACAAAACCAATCAATTGATTTATTTTTTGTTAAAATTATTAGAAGAGCTTAAATTAAATGTTCGAATACATCTCCTCCTTGCTTAATACATTTTTAGGCACACTTAAATACTCTTCTTGTAGCTTGTAAAACCGTACGTCCATCTGTGCTACGTATGATGTTAGTTATCGCTATCTGAAGATCTTCGATATTATTGAAACGATTTTGGTAGTCTTCGTTTTGTAAAAATCCCCATATGCAAAAATTCTTTGGCGTAATGTCTGTAGAACGTGGAGGCCAGATTGCCTTGCTCTGGTAGCAATAATAGGATCATGAAAAAATCCACTTATAAAATTATTGACGTTTTGAGTATTGTTTGGAGGTGCACCCTCTTGCTGAAAAAACGCTCTCTGACGATCAGCTAAATTAAGGTCATCAAAAAACTATTCTAAAATGGTTTAAATGCGACATTTGACATTTCCATTATCATGTTCGAAACGAAAATTGATGGCAAATGCAACATTTATGCACAGCAACTAGGAAAAATAACAAATCCCATAAAATGCAGACTTCATGTGTGACAATATATATATATATATATATATATAGTGAATCTTATCTAATCCGCCATAAATTAAAGAAGTACTAGAACTCATCATTCTAAGCAAAAAGTTCATATGTACATGGGTCCGGAAATGCTTCGTTTCGAGATACAGTGTCAAAATTGAAAAAAAATCGCGTTTTCTTCAATATCTTTCGACTGTTTCGAAATAGTTTCATGAAATTTCGTAAGGGGTTTTTTGGGATGACAATTCAAATTTGTGGTCCATTTAGTTGTGGTTTCTAGATGGCGCCAGCGGCAACCATTTCGACCACTTTAAATCTTTGCAACTTTTTTGTGCTACACTGTATGCCATTTTGGAAAAAATCGATTCTCCTGTCTTTTCTGCTACAAAAAGGTATATCTTAGTGAAGTCGCTAGGAGCAACCCTTTCGGAGAAAAAGACATTAAAAAAAGAAAAAAATTAATATTAAAAGGATACATGTTGTATGTCTAGGCATTCTATCGTATTTAATTATGGATGTTTTATTAAAATTTTATTATCAATGAACGCAAAGAGACAGATAAGTACATAAGTAAACAAGTAAGTTACTTAGTAACAATTAAAAATTCCTATTGATAAACCTGTCAAAAAAGTACCCTCCGAAAATGTGTATGCATCATGAGTTTTAAAAGCGTTTTTCTAGGAAAGGGTTGCTCCTAGCGACATCACTAAAATATACCTTTTTTTAGAAGAAAAGATGGGAGAATCGATTTTTCTAGTCCAAAATGGCATGCAATGTAGCAAAAAAATTGCTACGATTTAAAGGGGTCGAAATCGTTGCCGCTGGCGCCCTCTAGAAACGACAACCAAATGGACCACAAATTTGAATTTGTCATCCCAAAAAACCCCCGTATACAAAATTTCATGAAACTATTTCGAAACAGTCGAAAGATATTGAAGAAAACGCGATTTTTTTTTCAACTTTGACACCCTGTATCTCGGAAACGAAGCATTTCCGGACCCATGTACATATGAACTTTTTTGCTTAGAATGATGAGTTCTAACACGCCTTTAATTTTGTCGGATTAGATAAGATTCACCCTGTATATATATATATATATATATATATATATATATATGTGTGTGTGTGTGTGTGTGTGTGTATGGAATTTTGATGCATCCGCTTTTCAAGCGTTCGAGATATGGCCCACTCGCATGCGCAGACACGCGCACAAGCGAAAACGCGTACTCACACGGTCACACGTACACAAACACGCACTCGCACACACACACGCGCTCGCGCGCACACACACACACACACACACACACACAAACAACACACATAAACACACACACACACACACACACACACACACACACACACACACACACACACACACACACACACACACACACACACACACACACAAACGCAAACACTGGAAGCTACTGCTGAAAAATCAACTAAATGGAAGATACAACATATACAACATATTGTCCATTTCTTGGTCCTGCTGCTCATTGAATACTTTGCTATTACGCCATCGAGTAAATCAACCCCGCCCATATTTTCCTTGTAACTTCAAACCACAGCAGGGCGATTGATTTCGATATAATTTTTATTTTGAACTGACCAGCGTCTGCATTATCCCAGCGGCTCATCCCCAAATTCAGCTGAAGCAAGGTGTATGTGTATAGAATCAAACCACTTCACTGCAGCGATTTTATTTTCTTCAGTAACTAACATGTCGTAAAACCCTCTTTCCGATCTCTTCAATTCTTTCTCGGTTTTGACCGGGATGGTAGTTTTGAGAACTCTATTCTTCATTAACATACCCGTTACATATATTGTGCGCGAAACAGGAGCATCAGTCAGGAGTAATGATGTGAAATATCTATCTTCAAACACTGGGACTCCTTTTGGTAAAGTGTCAGTAATATTTAGGAGTACTTTTCTACCTACGTCTAATTTCTGGGTTGTTGGAAACAAGAAAGATTATGTGGTCCGACTTGTACCTTCGTACATTTAAAAATCAAGTTGAATACCTGTAGGTGTCATCATTACGAAGTTTTGGTCTCATTCTAACCTTTCTGTGAAAAGCTATCATCTGTTTATCAACTGAAACTTGTTGTGTTCGTTTGGTTTGCAGGCAAGTGTTTTGAATATAATCTAAAATAGGCCTAATTTTCCACAATCTGTCAATTTCCTTAGCATATTTCGAAACAGAATTGTCAACAACAAATTTTAACCTTGTTCGTAGGAAAAAAAAGGAAAAGGCAACGTATTTCATTCCCTCCCCAAGGGGGAGGGCGGGCTGCTCGAGTTTCCCGAGCTTCTTCAGCCACAATCATGGATTCCCAGCATACATACGTACATTACGTATATATGCACGGTGGGATTAAGGATAGGTGTGGTCAGGATAGGATTGGAAGGAACGGAGTTAGGGTTCGTACGGTAAAGAATCTATTCCTCGAAATGTTATCTGCAACAATTCGTATTCTTGTATTCAATTGCCAAAACATTAGAATCCTTGGTAAATTGTAAATACCAATCAGCAAGCAACATGCAAAAAGTTTCCTCAGTTCACATCCTGAAATATTTATTGATTTTCCAGTCAATTGATCTGATGTCATGTTAGCAAATGTGGCCATCGAATCGAAAAAATTTAAGTTGAGATACTCCTTGAAATAGTCAATCGGTTGTGGAACAGTTTTGGAGTGTAAGGTATCTGGACCGGTGGTTGATACTTTTCCGTTATCGCCTGAAAACTGGTCCTTTTCCATTTTCTTTTTTTAGATTGTTGCAAAAAAGTAGTCAGAGGAATATCGTCAACTGAACATGTGTTTGCTTCTGGTTCACTTCCATCCACAATTAAGTTTTGATTAACGTTTCCATGGGTACCATACGCAATTCGAGCTTGATCTAAATCGTCGGTTTCGCTGTCTCTATCCTTCAGGAGTTGTTCATCAACATTGGATTCATCGAAGTTCAGGTTGTCCACAAATTCCAGCAGTCGCTCTGCAGAAATCGGAGCTGTGGGTATGAGACAATAATTAATAACTTGTATAACCCGAGTCCCAATGTATCACTAATGAATGCACAAATCTAACTATGGGACGATCTTTCACATGCAGGACATTACACCCAATAATGAACATACATTTGATCAAAACAATGGCTAAAATTGATATTGAGTACGTATTTACCTTTGTTGTTAAATTTCTTGGAAGCGGCGGCCATGTATTGTCGTATTGCACTTAGAACACAGTGCAGTGTCGTACGCGCATGGATAAATGCATAACATGTATGGTACAGGAGGGCTTAATGCGATATCACTTAACGTAACGGAGAAATAAAATAAAACCCCGAAGTATCATATATAATATTTTGGGCCCTAAGAGGTTAGATAATTCAATACTTAATGACCACAACAACAAGTATTAAAATTGCGATCGTAATGGTTAAGCTTAATTTTCAACATGCTTCCTTTTTGTAAATACAGTAAATTATTCGATTACCTTATTTTTTTAATATTCTATCAATGTCAATGTTTAATAAATTTATTAACAATTACTCACTTACTCTTTCATAATTGTGATGAATGGAATCACGATTAAAAGCTTTACTTTAAGTAGATAAGAAAAGACCAACTTTCTGGTAGAAAGAAGCAATAAATATGCTAATATTTCAATTTAATTAGGACAAAAACAATGCAATAATCCATGCTCAAAGAACTTTTGTAAATGGCAGTTTCTTTGATGGAAAACTGACTGATATCAGCACATTGCGCGCGGATGTCTCGTGTTTTAAACTTTTATAGGATTAAAGCCTTACATTAATGGGGAATTAAACTTGCGTATACACGCCGGAAAATTAATTTACTCGCCGTTATAGCTTCTGTTTTGACGAAATGTTTTATCATTAAAGAACAGTTAAGTCTTTTAAATGAGCGAGTAATTTTCTCCGGTTTCTAAAAGTAATGGAGCTGCAAAAACGGAAGCTTAAGGAAGTTGAGTTGATTTCTTTTCCGGTCACAAACTTTTATATATAAAATTGTCGCGCATAAACTAATGCTAAATTAGCTTGAGGCACTTCTAATTTTCCTTGAGCATCCTTGCAGTTATTATGTGGTTGTAGTAAAAATTTTTAAGCATTTCATTCAACTCTGTAAGTACAAGAAGAGGTATGAAGCGTTGATAGTGCCCGGGAAATTTTATTCCGGTAATTTTCAGTTTCCGTCTTCTGTTTGTGGTTTTTTGAAAGCACTTCTTTGTGGTGTCTTCTTATACCTTTCTTGTAAAAATTGTTGATTCCATTACTGATTGTGGTATGTTCATAGACTATGAAAGGATGTAAACCTTATTTGTTACATTCCTTTTCTACCTTTTTATTTCATTTACCAAATTGCATATAATTCCGTTAATTTTTAAGCACTATTTTATGCTAATAAGGGTGTTCATATAAATCGCATGGAATTCAATGTTTTCATAACGCTGGGCGACTTTAGACAAGTTCTATCTGTTTGTTAATATTCTATCAACTTCTGGGTATTCATAGAAACAAACATCTACTAAAAACATATTTATTCCAAACCTATTTTTTTTTTTCTAAAACTAATTGAATAAATTTCTTTCTTCTTGCATTCTAGGATAATTGGAACATATCTCGGCAGAAAACAACTGTGATTGTAACAATAATTTGAAAGATATAACCAAAGTAGTATGGAAACTGTCCGAAGCTACCCCGTTTGACGGTACACTCTGTAAATACGAAAATAATTTTATAACGTGAAGCTTATAATTTTGACAAATAACTTTCGTCTATAATAACGGATATATCGTACTGCGATGCACTAATGGTGCACCCTGTATATTTAGTAATTACTTGTGCTTGTGAAATTTAGTATCGTGAGTACGCCGAAGCAAATAAGAGTATTGTTTGAATTATAAAAACTAAAGAAAAAATACCAATAATTTGAATTCTCTAATTATACGTTTAATCAGTAATCAGTTTTTTTTTATTTTTTTAAGCTTAAATGTACTTTTTATATGTACCTACCAGTTTTTTTTTTTGTAATAATGAATAAACCGCCCATTTTTGTATTGATGCAGGTTTAAAATTTTTCAATTACTCAACCTACCGTCGGTATCAATGTTTTTGCAACGGCTCCGATAACAAAAGCACTTTATGATATTTCCGATAATATGAATGTTTCCTTGATGTTTATGTTTTTGCTAACGGGCAGTGATTTTGAGGTTTCATTTGACAAGGGCTGAGTCATGGCAGTCATGAGATCACAGCATGATTACTGACCGCTGAAAGGGTTCTTCGTGTATGTTTTCCGGTGTGTTTACACTGGGTGAGAGTTTCTAAACGGCAGAAATGATCAATAATAGGCGATCTTTGAGCAATCTAACGTTATAAATAAATCCCATGGATTAGGAAATAGACACGTATTTTATCCATTATTTTTCATGCTCTAACTGTACTATCTCACGTGAACGTTATATGCAACTGAAACTTGAATTTATTGCTATTTTAAATTGCACATATAATTTTTATACTCCTGTTACAGATGGGTTGGTGATGGACAAAGGCAGCGGGACGTTAGGAAGACGTAGTTTAAAAGGGGCCTTAGGGAATACGGGAATGCGAAGGCAGCGTAGTTTGGAATGGAGAAATGAAAGAGGTTATAGCTCCAGTGAAGAAGAAATACCACCACGTCCTACAGTAGATAGTCATGTATTTGCTTCTTTGCTTGCACAAGCACAACAAGAATATTCAAGTAAGTAAAGTAAACTCTGATGTACATATTATTTAAATAATTTAGTATCTCCTTCTCAATGCACAAGTTTTATCAAGCTTTTGAAATTCATAAGTCTTAATGAATAGGATGCATGGAAGGTAATGTCAATTCTAAAATAAGAATTTATTTATTTCCATTTTGATTAAAGATCCGAAAGTAATGTAAACTACGTTAGCTAGATAATTAAATCTGTTGGTGCTAATACCGAGTTAACTTAATCCAAATGAATTATAAAATATATTGTAAAATGTGGTTTCAGCTAAATGAATATTAAAATTAAATTTAGAATGCAAATGAGTCGGAAGTGAATGCTATATCGACGTTGTCACTTCCAAGTTTTTTTATGAAACATTGTTGAGATTTAAAATATTCATTTTTGAAATGATCTATTTAATGTTACGAAATTAGTGTACGCAATAAAAATAAACTTGAATTGGATATATTTGCAATGAACTCATTCATTTAATTGTGTAAATGATTTTAGCAGTATTCAACATTTTTAAATTACATTTACAAAGCACCTAATTTGTTCTGCTTATTACTCGTGTCCAATATTTAAATGTCGTCTAAATACCGTTTAATTTGATGTTGATAACAATATGCAAGTAGTAGATATAATTTGTTTATGCACATCTGAACAAATTATGTTTCAGTGCATGTGCGTATATAAATTATCTATACTGTACAATTATCACGTATTCATTATTTAATATTGAACTATTCACCTCAAAAGAGCTCATTATTTCCGCTTCCTTTATATACGATACAGTTTTCCAATAAATGGAAAAAGATAAAATAATCACAGTCAACGATATAGTTACTCGTAATTATGCTTTATTTTCGATTACTTATCATTGCAACGACGCGCTATCCATCATTTGGGATTCCTTTACTTGTGTGTTCATCTACTCCTTGTACCTTAACTGGTAGTAAGAGGTACACTATTTTGTGACTTATCTATTATTTACTGTACAGGGTGGTTCATTTTCGATGTTTTGTTATGGGAAGTACCTTTTCTATTACAGATTTTGGTATTAATTAAGAACCAATAGTCATAATCAAGATGTCTCTGACCGTTATTGTGCAATTAGCCAAAATTGAAAAAATGGCGATTTTGATAAACTTGAATAACTTTTTTATTTCTAAATGCATCGACACACTGTAAAAACATCCTTAAGGTACTTTTTTAAGTAGAATAGGTTAGTTCATTCCCATTTTTAATACCTCCTTAATTTAAAAAGATATGGCATAAAGTTGTATTTTTTTATATGGAAACCATAGTTGGCGATGACATTTTTAAAAGACATTTTTTTTGTACTTTTTAAAAATATATAACACCTCTATGCCATTTTAATAATTAATTGATTTTTTTAAGTTTTTCTTAATTGGTATATTTATTAAGGATAACAGTTGGCGTAGAAAACCCGACATGAAATTGAATGAAGATATTCTACTCAAAAAAGAAATTTCACTTCCAGTAAAATATTTTAGAGACATTTTGTAATTCAAATAAGTTTAATTGTAATGTTGTTCTTGTGGAATGGTAACAAATTATAAAATCTAAAGATTGAATATAAAATTATCAAAAAACCTCAAATGCAAATTGAAATGAAATGAAAATAAACAATATAACATCATTAGAAATTATGAAAAGCACATCAATTTTTAAACGTATGTAAACATCTAATTCTATAAACGAACAAAAATAGGAACACAAAATATCAATATAAAAAACACACTAAAACTACAAATATTTTTCAAACTGTGCGCCCTCTTTTTGGATGCAGACTTCGCATCGTCTTCTAATTGAATTTATAGAGTTATATATAGATAATGGTGTTAATTGTGTAAAAGCCACACGAACACTTTCTTTTAACTCATTTACAGTATGATTAGTTCTATTGTATATAATATTTTTCAAAAAAACCCATAAAAAGAAATCAAGAGGCGAACGATCGGGTAAACGAGCAGGCCACAAAATTGGTGCTGTCGTTCCCATCCGGCTATTAGGAAAACGTAAATTTAAGTAGTCAATAACTACACGTGAATTATGTACGGGAGCTCCGTCTTGCTGAAATATGACATTGCAATATTGTGCTAAAGGAAGACTCTCAAGAAATTCCTCAAAATGAATTAGTAGAATATCCAGATATTTCATTGAGTTTAATGTTCCTTCATACATGTGATAATAAAAACGTCCATTTTTAATGCAGCACCACACATTTATTCCAAATTTCCCTTGCCTCCTGCGGACAACACTGACATAAGCGTTAGTATACCCAGTAAGGTAAATTGTGATTATTAAAAATACTACTCATATGCGCCTCGTCTGACCATACAATAGAGCTTGAAAAAATAGGAATATTTTGGCACTGACTTATATACCAGTTACAAAATTCAGTACCCCGCCTTCTGTTGTCTATAGTCAAAAAACGTTCTTTCCGAAATCTATAGTAATGGTATTTGTGTTTCTTTAAAATTCGAAGGGCTTTGCTTTGAGACACGCCTAGATTAACCATTTGTCTAGAAGAAGTTGGCTCTGCTTCGACTTGTCCTAAGACGACCATTGAATTTTCTATACCGTTCAAAAATATTTTTATTTGGCTGCTGCCTTTCAGAAAAATTTTGTAAATATAATTCCGATTCCACATTTTTATCACCTGCGGATAATATAAAACACTTTAACACACAAAATTTTTCGGAATTTGTATACTTAGGCATGTTAATAACTAAATTTCAAGATCACTTTGTTGCATACTCCTAATTTTTAATTTATTATTTGACATATAAGTATCAGTTGTTTTTACTTAAATAAATCTCAGCCTCCTATGCCTACTGGGTATTCTTAATATAAAACGTAAATAAGAAAAACTTAAAAATTCAATTAATTATTAAAATAGCACAGAAGTATTATATATTTTTGAAAAGCACAAAAACAGTGTCACTTAAAAATGTCATAGCCAACTATAGTTTACAGTTTTTACATTTACTTTGTTGAACTAGATTTCATGGCAAAATCGAAAATTTAGTATATCCTTTTGTTTTCGACTTATAGCCAAACGTCGATATTTCTACACTTTTACCTCACTTAATACTATATTATGCTGATGTATTTCATCAACGGTACTTATATATGGCGAAGTGCCGAAATCAGTCGCGTGCTTAAAATTTTTCTAGGGGGTTCGGTTTTTAAGTAATAATGTAAACTTGCATTTTTTTACATTGGGAATCATAGTTGGCTTTGCAACCATCAGTTGCAATTCTTTCTTGGTTCTTCAAAAATATAAATATAGACATTCCTGTAAAACGTCTTCAAATATTTTTTTTCAACAAGACAATGCACCAGCCTATAATGCTTTGACAGTGAATTATTACTTAGAAAACCGTTTCCCAAATCGCTGTATTACAACATTCGATTCGGTGTTATAGCCGCCACGATATCCAGATCTGTCAATACTGGATTTCTTCTTATGGGGTTTTCTGAAAAAATAATTTATCAAAACCGTCATGATACCGAACCGAATATTATTATATTTGGAACATGCTAAGAAAAAA
This sequence comes from Vesta saturnalis, assembly GCA_036346205.1. Classification (NCBI taxonomy): domain Eukaryota; kingdom Metazoa; phylum Arthropoda; class Insecta; order Coleoptera; family Lampyridae; genus Vesta; species Vesta saturnalis. The sequence goes on along the minus strand of JARFJB010000772.1, from coordinate 1,931,370 downwards.
CTGCAGCTGATGGTTACTAAGCCAACTATGATTCCCATTTAAAAAATTCAAGTTTATATCATTACTGAAAAACCGGACTCCCTAGAAAAATTCTAAGCCCGCCACTGAATTCGACACTTCTCAATATATAAGTAACGTTGACGAAATATATCAGTATAATAATATTAAGCTAGGTATAAGACCTTGAAAAAAGTGTAGACATATCGACGTTTGGCTATAGGTAAGTCGATAACAAAAAAATACACTAAATTTTCGATTTTGCCATGAAATCTAGGTCAACAGAGTAGTCGTTAATGTAAAAACTACAAACTTCTTTCTTTGGTAATAACAACGATATCTTTAAGAAACAACTAAAACAACGAGATTGGGACATACTGTAAAATTTAAAATTGTGATGCTTGTTGTGCTGGTGGTTCTTTTGGTACTTCAACGAATAATTTTGGGGTTCGATTTCTGAAAATTGATTAACTTTGTCCTTAACTTCAGGAATCCTCATTGGAAACTCAAAGATGGTATTTTTGTAGATACCGTTTCCTCGGAGCCCCTTATTTCTTTCGGTGGTAGTCTACCATCTGAAAAATTTTCGTTGATATCTCCTTTTGGTAGTTATTTTGACAACAAAACGTCTGGCGTGCATGTACCGTTTTCGTCACACATCGCATTAAAAGTACTGAAGAACCAATTAATTAGATATATTATTTGCTTAGTCATTCTCTTATGTCGAGTAAGAACTAAATTCGACGTTGAAATGAGATATAATTCAGAAATCAACTGGTCAATGGTCAAATCCAATAGTTCTCATTGAAAAAAATACAAAATTAGTAAACTTTGTGTCAACATTTGCAAAACTGCTTTATGTGTAAACGTAATCTGTAGAGTTTAGTGATTTACTCTGCCTATTGTCAAACCTCCTTTTCTCCTAATTCTAAGTTTTTGGCTACATTCACCATTGTAACAGAACCATTGCCCGTACCGGTATACAAATGTAAAAACAGAAAAAAATAATGGAGCAATTTGAATCAACTACGAACAAAATACAATAAAATATATTCCTCTTCTCGTCCTTGAGCTTCGCAACCAACGCCAATACCAGCAATTACTAAAATCTCAAAGCACTACAGTAAAAAATTACAGAGCACAGGTGATAAACACTTGCACTAAATTTTGAATACAATTAATTTTCAAGTGCAGAGTTCGTTTTTGAGACGCACAGAAAATCACTTATACCCCTCTTAATCTGTACCCCAAAAATCCACCAAACCCAAACATATTTGAGATTTAGACTCACCATCACCAAAAAAAAAATGGGCTCTATCCATGTTGGTGTTAAATACTTACGTGAAGTTTGAATACAATTGATTGAGCTAATAGTGGAGTAAAAAAATCACATTTACCTATTTCAAAAACAAAATCACTGCGGTAGTGAAATACATGAAATATAACTACAGTTGGTTTAACGTTTTTTGAGTTATCGCGGCCATCATCAACAACAAACCTAGCTTTAGATACTTAGATGTTAATTACCTTCTGTGAAGCTTTCCGATTTTTGAGTTATCGCGGCTGTAAGAATATCGCATTGACTCCCCTTACCGCTTACTCCGAAGATTAGCTCGTATGCGTGTGTGTGAGTCCGTGCGTGCTTGTGTGTGTGTGTGTGTGTGTGTGTGTGTGTGTGTGTGTGCTGTGTGTGTGTGTGTGCGTGTGTGTGTGTGCGTGTGTCTGTGTGTGTGCGTGTGCGTGTGCGTGTGCGTGTGCGTGTGTGTGTGTGTGCGTGTGCGTGTGCGTGTGCGTGTGCGTGTGCGTGTGCGTGTGCGTGTGCGTGTGCGTGTGCGTGTGCGTGTGCGTGTGCGTGTGAGTGCGCGTGCGCGTGCGCGTGTGCGCGTGCGCGTGCGTGTGCGTGTGCGTGTGCGTGTGCGTGTGCGTGTGCGTGTGCGTGTGCGTGTGCGTGTGCGTGTGCGTGTGCGTGTGCGTGTGCGTGTGCGTGTGCGTGTGCGCGTGCGCGTGCGCGTGCGTGTGCGTGTGTGTGTGTGTGTGTGTGTGTGTTGTGTGTGTGTGTGTGGGGCTGCGTGTGTGTGTGTGTGTGTACCGTGCGCGTTCGTGTCAGCATGTGCGTGTGAGCGTGCGCGCACGTGTCTGTGTGTACGTTTTCGTGTGCGTGTACCAATCTTACACCATACCCCAAAGATTCACCCCATCAAAAATCAAAGCGGTCCGAACCTTAGTGATTTCAATAATTATTTATATTAAATGAAATACAATTGACTTTTAAGTTTAAATCCGGGCCGAAATTATATCACATTTACTTCCCTTGCCCATGACCCCTCAGATTCATTTGCAATAAAAATTTCTGCATAGGCGTATGCGTGGGCATTGTCGTGTGCGTGTGCTTATGCGTGTGCGTGTATGTGTGTACCAATCTTACTACTCACCCTGAAGATCCACCCCCAAAGAATCAATACGCCTTGATGACCTTTATACATAAATATCATATTTAGATACAAGTGATTTTCAAGTTCTAATACCCCTCTCAGTCCGTACCTTGCAAATCTCCGACCAACAAGAACCACTTTAGACATTTAGATATTAAATACTTTTGTGAAACTTTTCAATTCTTGAGTTACAGCGGTCGAAAAAAAATCATATTTACTCCCATTACCGCTTACCCTGCAGATTCATTCCCACCACAAATTACTGCGGCTTGGACATGTAGGTCTTAGATATGTACATAGTATATGAATACAATTGAGATTCAAGTATTTCAGTTAAGTTAAGCGTGTACGCGTTAGTGTGCGTGTGCCTACGCATGGCTATGTGCGTCTACGTGGACGTTTGCCTGTGAGCGGGGAAACTTTATAATAGCTCGATATTCAAGTTTGCCAATTTTGAGAAGTTACTACACAAACTGACAGATATTAAAGCTGATAATGCTGCAATTGTTTTGTAAATTGTCAAACACGTTACCAAGGCATATGTAATTTAAAATTAATAAAATGAAAAATTACGTTAACATTGTAAATTGCCTAGTCCGGGAATATAGAAACGACCCCTCGTACATATACACATGTAGGTATAGAATGGTATGTAATAGATTTATTAGCACAATATACAACGTTTGATAAGGTTTAGACAAGATCTACCATGACGTGCGTGAGCGCGTGTGTGCGTGTGTGCGTGTGTGCATGTGTGCGTGTATGCGTGTGTGCGTGGTTGCGTGTGTGCGTGTGTGCTGTGTGTGCTGTGTGCTGTGCGTGTGTCGTGTGTCGTGTGTGTGTCGTGTGTCGTGTGTGCGTGTTGTGCGTGTGTGTGTGTCGTGTGTGTGTGTGTGTGCGTGTGTGTGTGGTGTGTGCGTGTCGTGTGTCGTGTGTCGTGTGTGTGTGCGTGTGTGGTGTGTGCGTGTGCGTATGTCGTGGTGTGTGCGTTGTCGTGTGTGTTGTGTGTGTGAGTGTCGTGGTGGTGTGTTGTCGTGTGGTTGTGTCGTGTGTGCGTGTGTGCGTGTGTGTGTGGTGTCGTGTGTGCGTGTGGTGTGTGACGTGTGTGTGTGTGCGTGTGTGTGTGTGTGGTGTGCGTGTGTGCGTGTGTGCGTGTGTCGTGTGTGCTGTGTGTGCTGTGTGTGTGGTGTGTGCGTGTGTGTGCGTGTGGTGTGGTGGTGCGTGTGTGTGTGTGTGCGTGTGTGTCGTGTGTGTGTGTGCGTGTGTGCGTGTGTGTGTGTGTGTGCTGTGTGTGCGTTGCGTGTGTGCGTGTGTGTGTCGTGTGTGTGCGTGTGTGCGTGTGATGTGTGTGTGTGTCGTGTGTGGTGTGTGCGTGTGTGTGGTCGTGTGTGTGCGTGTGTGCTGTGTGTGTGTGTGTGTGTGTCGTGTGTGCTGTGTGTGGTGTGCTGTGGTGCGTGGGGACTTGAACGTGTGTGCACGTGCGCGCAATTGCCATTTTGAAGAGACCTTATTATAATGTTCTACTCTATTACTGTTAGATGTATTAATAGTATCACAGTATTTAGTTACATCTGCAGAAGAAATAACGCAGTTAGATACTAAAAAATTTCATTTCTTATTAAATAGCCGAGTATAATTCTTCTATCCCACATGTTTACTAGCGTTATAATTTATTTGGAATTAGTCTGCTTTGGAATTGGTGTTGGTGGCGTAAGATACACATCCTTAAGCTCAATAAAAATGTTTGTAAAAAGTAATTTCTCTCCAGAAAGTTGAGAAACTGTGTCGTGATCGTTAAGGTGCTGTGTGGGTTTGTTTCTTGCTAGCTGAATGTGTTTCTGCTCAATTTTTCTTAAGTTTATCTAATTAACTGTGTGGTATAAATTTTTTATTTACTATTGTCTTCTTTTGATCAATAAGCCTTTTTTCAGTTACTTTTGTGTAATAAGTGTACTGGTTTAAAAACTTGTTTCTCAAATTGTATCTAACAAATTAATTACAGTATAGTAATAGCAAATAACGATAGCCTTAATAGTTTCTAAGAGAGAGGAAAGCAATGCAGCAAAAGAAAAGGTAAGAGAAGGAACGTGGAAGACTTGGGAAGAATTCGGTAAAGAAATAAAGCAGACGTACCAGCTAAATAACAGAATGCCGTAAACACATCAAAGGAAATAAAAAGAAGATAATAAACTGAATAAGAAATAAAAACAATGAGGTAAAATCGGACATCAAAGGTATACTAGGGATATGGACACAATTCTTCTCAGAGAAACTTAAAATAAAAGAAAGAAGAGATGAGAAAGAAAGCACAAGAGCGAGGTAGACAAAGAGAGAATAGATGAAGGAGAAGAAATATTGGAAGACATAGACATAGAAGAACTCGACGAAGCATTGAAAGGAATAAAACTAGGAAAGGCATGCGAACAAGATGAAATACAACCAGAAATGTTAAAGTTCCTAGGAGAGAATGGTAGGGAGTGGATACTAAGCATGCTCAGAAAAGCAAGGCAGACAGTAGAGATCCGAGAGGAATGGCAAACCAACATAATAATTCCAATCTGCAAGAAAGAGGATTATGCGAAGTGTGAGAATTACAGAGCAACATGCCTATCCTCCACCACCTTTAAAATATATACCAAAATAATAGAAAAACGACTGAGGAAATAGATTGATAATAAACTAGAAGAATAACAGGCAGCTTTTAGGACAGGAGGACAAACACACAGTAACACACGTATATTAGGAATTATAATAGAGAAGAAGGAAGAAAGAGGAGAAGAAACCTTTGTAACTTTCATCGATCTAAAAGCTGCCTTTGATTCAATACAAAGAGACAAAATGTGGGACTGCTTGAGACAAATAAAATATCAATGAGGTTATTACAGGCGATAAAAAGTACATATAAAACAGTAATGCGAATAATTAAATTAAATGGAGAATAATCGGAAACATTTAAAATGGAGGTAGGTTTAAAACAAGAAGATTAAGCCCGCTATTATTGATAGTAGTCATGGATAGACTGGTAATAAGTACTAGCACACGAAGTATACAAAGCTAGACAGTGATAGGTTATAACAAGCTAACACCTGTAAAGATTGGCTGCAGACGACATAGCCCTAATAACAGATAATCGGAAAAAGATGAAACGGTTGGTAGAAATATGGAGTGAAGAAATAGAGAAGCTAGGAATGGAAGTGAATATAAATAAATGCAAAACAATGATCATAAATAACAAGGAAAAAGAAGAAAACAGAGAAGTGTATATTAAAGAAGGAAAACTGGAAAGAATAATAACGTACTAGCATTTGGGAACTGTCATAACACAAGATGGGGAGATAAACAGTGATATTGATAACAAAATAAATAAAAGTGTCAAATATACTACGCGTTAAACACCACACTATTTGGAAAACGAGAAATAGATAAAAAAACTAAATTAAGAGTGCATAATACAGTAGTACTTACACACGCGAGTGAAATGTGGACATTACAAGACAAATAAAAGGTAAAAATAAATGCAACATAAATGAAATTTCTCAGGAAGACAGCGGGGAAAACAAAGATGGATATGACACGAAATGAAGAAATATGAAAAATGACATAAGAACAAACAATTGTAAAGAAAATAGAAGTAAAGCAGCTGAAGTGATATGGTCACATAACACGGATGGATCTGAATAAACTGGTGAAAAAATAGTAGAAATGCGTAGAATAGGAAAAAGGAGACCTAGAAAGGGATGGATACAAGAAATATGAAATAGACGAGGAAAGATGAAAGCAGAAATGAAAACACCAGCAATGGATTGAAAAAATGCATACATGAAACAGAGGAAAAACAACACGACACCCTCAAGGGTAAAGGGGTTTTAGAAGAAGAAGATGTTTGCATTTTTAGGTATTAATACCAACTGATAGGCAGGTTTTATTTCATAATAAAATACTTATCTTTTTTTGGGATTTTTTAATGGTGTACTTTAAATTATACAATCTAAACGTTTCGATAACACTTACACTTATCTTCGTCAGTAGTAATGTTTGTTAAAAATTGTTAAAGATGTAGTAAACAATTTTGTCAAATTTGAAAAATTAAAACATAAACATAAGCCTGCTATTAGTATAACAGTTTGGAAAACATAAAGCCAACTATAAATTTTTTTTAGTAAAGAATAACTAGGTCATAAAATTAAATATTATTAAACTGCCTCAAAGATGACAAACCAGAACACTCTCTACGACGAAAGCTAACAATAGGTTTTATTTCAGTAGCATTTGGGAAACATCAAAACGTGAAAATCAGTAATTCGGGAAGAATACACTTAACTTTAGGAAATTATAGATCTAACCATTTTAACACAAAACTTTCATACAAACGTAAGTCCAATAGTCTTCGTTTTTGAGATACAGGGTGTCAAAGTTAATAACCTGTCTAAGCGGTTGGTAATAAATACCCAAAAATGCACATATCTTAGAAAGTGTTAAAGTTATCTATTTAGACAAAGTATACCTTTTTTTATCCGAAAACATCAAGACTTCGTATTTTAACAAAAAACCCCAATTTAATCCATTGGCGTAAAAATTAGGGACTAAAAGGACGCACTAATCCTTATGTTCTACGCCGCTGTATATAATGAAAACGTATTAATAAGCTAAAACTGATGTACTTTATACCAAGAATGCGAAAAATACCTTTTTTTCGTTTTGAAGATATTTAAAAAATCAATCTTTTTTGTAAGTTTGACACCTTAAAGTCGGCAAAAGCGAATCAGAAAGATCAACATTCACCGAAAATGCCTGGAACGAAGATCAACGTACATGTTAACATACATATAGTGCAAAGATGAGAAAACAACTCGCTGAAATCTCCAAGAAGTCACTTACACCGTACTGTCAGCGATAAGCCAAGCTAGTACAAAAATGAAACCCATATGGCCCCCGGGAATGCGTGGAGAAGTTACGCGCAATAGGTTACTGCGCAGCATGCGCAATAAACTATTACAAAATATATATATATATATATATATATATATATATATATATATATATATAGTTCTAAAACATACAGGTATATTCAGCGGTTAAGGTGTCAGATTTGTAAATGAAAAATTCCAAGTTCGAACAGGAGAGTAGTCACATAACCTACAAGGTGGTAATTAAAAGGAATGAAGTAATTATAACAATAATTTTTCAAGTATAACTATGTCATAACGAAAATAGCAACTATGTCAGGCGGACGTTTAAAACTTCATGTCAGATAGATAATAGACAATTTTTTTGTCGCTAAAAAATTGACGTGTTGGTAGTTATACATCTTTGAAATATTCAACTGTTTCATAAATAATTGATAAAAACCAAAAACTGCTCATAATAACCCCTCTCTCTTCACCGCCGTTAAATTTCTCCCAAAATCTAGTAAGGAGAAATGAAAACGCGCACAAGCGAACCCGCTCTCATGCGAATATGCGAACACGCGAACACGTGTACTCCCGCACACGCACGCACCCACACACGCAAACACGCACACACGTATACACGCACACACGCATACACGCACACACGCACACACGCACACACGCACACACGCACACACGCACACACGCACACACGCACACACGCACACACGCACACAGACACGCGCACACACGCACACACGCACACGACACACGCACACACACGCACACACACGCACACACAGCACACACGCACACACGCACACACCACACAGCACACACGCACACACACACACGACACACACGCACACACACACACCACACGCACACAGCACACACGCACACAGCACACACGCACACACGCACACACGACACACCACGCACACACGCACACACACACACACGCACACACGCACACACGCACACACGCACACACACACACAGCACACACACACGCACACACGACACAGCACACACCACACACACACACACCACACACGCACACACGCACACACGCACACACCACACGCACACACACACATGCACACACGCACACACCACACAGCGCACACACGCACACACGCACACACGCACACACCACACACACACACACGACACACGCACACGCACACACGTACGTATATCTGAAAAGCAACGGGGCACTATATTGAACAACAATTTCTGTTTCTAACGTATTCAGTGCATCGTCCCTGTCCGCAGAAAAAACGCCCCTCGTATGCTAGTAACCATTGAAAAGTCCTCTTCCAACGGGCCGTATATTACAAAATGGAGAAATAGTCGCTATCTAACTATCTTCAACCATGCCTGTCACGATCTGAATTTATTAATATATACCCCTCGTATGTAAAGGTAACATCTCATGGACGAGCAGAGCTCTTCAAACATGACATATAAATAAAATACTGGTAGATACATAAAGCCTTTGACAACTCACTAAGCTATCAAGTGCTTGACACTGTCTCAACTAGTTAGTTGATGGACTATTTCAGGTTATAACGTAGTCTCATGTTGGTTGGGTTTATCGTCCTATTTCGCAAGGAAGAAATTCCTCTGAGATCGCTTGTGAACTTGAAAAGTTCTCCTTGTCATCCATTAGCACACTATCTGTTAGGCATCATTATACCCTTATCGGGAAAATCCGATTCAAGAATACGTAGCGCTTCTTGGAACCATCAAAAACTGCCAACCCAACCGGAAGAAATACTGATAAGCTTCAACATCGTGATCCTATTCACATATGTGCCCGCCGACAAGGTACTATCATAAGGGACAGGCTGGAAAATTATGAAACATTAAACAAACACACGCAGCTCTCGGTAAACGCAGTAATAGAACTTCTGACAATCTGCACTAGAACGGCATACCTCAAGGTAGCGGACAAATTCTACCAACAAGAGTTTGGGATGGCGACAGGTTCACCACTATCACCCGTAATGATCAATATACACATAGAATGCTTCGGAGACCAAGTGATATCCGAATTCACGGAAAAACCGAGGATGTGGCATGGATACGTATACGATACCTTTGCAGTTTGGCAACACAGCAAGGACAAGATGAGTGGTTTCTAAATTGTCTAAATAGCCGCGCACCCCCCATAATTCACAACGGAATTGAGTTGGAACAAAAACTACCATTCTTGGATGTACTGGATACACAGGAATGAGAATTATATGCAGGAAGCCCCCCCCCCTGCGGGATGGTACCTACACTGCAACTGAAAGCGTGAAGTTAGGCATGGTTTGTACGATCGAGCTGATAAAAGAAAAATATCGCTAAAACACTTACAGAAAAGGCTACCCCGATCTATCAACTGACCTAAACAGAAAAGATTAACCGAAAAAGAAGAACCTAAATAAAAGCGATAACACCACAGATGAACCATGTACCTCGGACAAAATATAAAGGATAGAAAGTAACTGCCTTCAAGTCGACAAGAACGCTTCGTGGAATACTAACCAAAAGGGAAACCACACAACGAAAACTGGAATTCCAAGAATTGTGTATCCAGCCTACCCTGCTAATGCGGCAGATTATACCTAGGAGAGAGCATTACACCACTCAAAGTGAGAACTCAGGTACGCAAGAACAACATCCGCAAAGGCGAAACAGGAAGATCAAGAATTGCCGAACATATCTGGAAGAAAGGCCATCAAATCTAATGGAATAACATACATATAGTGGCAAAAGATGAAAATACAACTTGCCAAAAATTCAAAGAGTCCACTTACATCTTCCTTTCGGAAAATCCGATAAGCCAAAGTAGTGTAGAAATGTAACCCATATGGATACCAATAATGCTTAGCTTAGACGCCATACACCTACGAAATAGGAATAGATTACGGGGCCCAGTAAACTACTGCGCAACCACGAAAAAGTTTAATATACATAGGTATAAGTTCTAAAAAATATATATTAGGGTACCTAGTCGCTCAGCGGTTAAGGTGTCAGACTTGTAAGTGAAAGGTACCAAGTTTGAATTTGAGAGTAGTCAGTGCTTGAAAAATAATCATAGTACATGAATTGAACTCACGAGCGAAATCAATGATTCTCAGGACTAAGTCTGATGACGGAGTCACAGTCCACTTCCGAAACGCCGCGCAACAAAAGCAAAAACTGAGGAAATAGGCCGATCAACTCAACTATATAAACATGATAGCTTGTTTTTCATTTTTTTTTCGTTGAAAACGTTATGTTTAGTACGTATAAATAACTTTTGTTACCGCCAGTGAAAATCTATGTGTAATAGGATGTGGTATCTGACGACAAAATAAGCTTGAATCACGCATACAATTTGTAAACCATAAAATGTTTATTATGTTATTTAACTTTTTTATCTATTGCTTTTTGACGCAATGGAAACATGGACTTTAAATTCACAGCACACGATACATAGAATATGCGAACTGAGAAACAAGCAGATGTTTTAAACTCCACTAAAAATGTATATGTATATAAATGTTAGCAAAAGTAGCTGCAACTATTCATACGATGTATTCTAGCTTTTAATTTTCCATATCTATAAAGTTTTGGTTGCGCAAACGATTTTTAGAATATTTTGTTATGAGAATAATTTTAAACAGTTTTTTTTTCATTGTATTTCAAAACTTTCGCTAATAAACAGCATACAAAATTAGCAACATTTCTTGTACACACAAAACGATTCATCAAATAGTGGATTTTCTGAATTGACAATTTCCATTAAAAGTAAAAATAATTTTTCCATTTATTGATCGATAGCTTCAAACTACATTCACTTCAATTCTATTTACCACATCCTCAAATATTCTTTCATCAATGCTTAGTCTTTTACCATCTTTTTTAATTACATGTTTTTTGTTTCATTCCATTCAATATGATTTTCTCTGTAGTTAATTATAGATTGTACCTCATTTTCCAATAAACTGCTTATTTAGTGGCATTGATTTCAATATTTAATATGTATAGCAGTGATAGAGAAAATATTTTCAATAAATAACCTTCTTTTCTCTTGTCTAAGAATAATATTCCGCATTACTTTTCGTAAAAGGTAAACTCACCTTTTTAAATCTGGTTATGAAAGCAAAAACGTAGCAAAAAAAAAATATATATATATATATATATATATATATATATATATATATATATATATATATATATATATATATAATTTCAATCACTTTGTATTTAAATTAGATTGTTCTCTACGCGATTTTTGATTCTTATCTTACTTGATGTTACTTCGAGAAAAGAAAAATTATATAATTATATTCAATTTTGAACTTCGATTACGAATTAGAGCTAGTTATTTGTTTATTTAATTTATATTTATTTTCTTTTTTTATACTTTGGATTACGGAAGCGATCTAATAATTTATTTTTATCACTTAAGTTAATAAAAGGAATTCTTATGACGATACCTACGTTTGGGAATGTTATAAAACGGGTTTATTACACAGCTAACACTATCCTACTGTTACAAAATAGTATATTGTGTAACAAGTGCAGAAATTAGCAGTTTTGCACGTGTTGCACACTATACTTTTTCTACAACCACACCATATAAAACTGTATATAATTTTATTTTCAAAGAAATTTATTACCCATTTAAATTTATTTATTGAACAGTAACATACTTATCTAAGAATTTCACGTAAAAAGTTTTAGTTATAGTTAACCGTAAAATCAGAACAATTTTGAATAACAATTTTTGGTGAATTACTTTTAGAAATATTTAAAGTATTAGATGTAGAGGTTGATGGTCCATCGCTAGATAATTCTGTACTTGATGTTGGCGGAGAAACCGAATGTAGTATTTTGTTTGCAACATTCATTTTGGAGTACAAAGAGTCATCGACATAACCTTCGGCGACACTGTTAGATTGCCAACCTCCATGGCGTTTCAATGTTAGCAGGTCAGCTCCTGCATTTGCTAACATGGTTACCGAAGTTCGCTGGAATGTGTGCCCCGTGTACAATTCTGGATTCGGTAACTTTAAAAATGATGCAATTTCTTGAGGCATTTTACCAAATTTGTTTATTCCTACCACTTGCCGTGTGCATTTTCCTTTTTGATAATTTAAAAAAAAAACGGTTTTCAGATAGGACGCAAAGAAACATATTTCTTGCAGAGGTTATAAAAATTACCGGCAATTGTAAAACTTCTTGAAACTTAGTGTCGTTTAATCTTATTAGTAAAGCAGAATTTAGATCTTCTATGTCATTTATTTTTAATTTCCACAATTCGCATCTTCGACATGCACCACTAATTGCAATGTTCATTGCAACCTGCAATGATAAAAAATATTAAATATTTATTATTTATTATAATTGTGTGTTATTTGAAAGTACCTTTGTTAGTAGATATCGATCCTCTGGGGCTTCTTGTAAAAATTGCCTTATTTGTTCCGATGTCAAAGTATGTGCTTTTTTGGCGGAATATCGTGTAGAGTTTCTCTTTAAAAAAGCACGTAATTTTGAATAAGTCGATATATCGATGGCATGATTAATATTAATGGTAGATTTTAACATGGAATATATAGACCATACAGTGGAAGCTTTTTTCACTTTTGACATTTCTTCGAAATAGACCATTACAATGTTTTCAGAAATACAACGACAATAAATTAGCTTGTTCCCTGAGTTCTGGAGGTGTATTTTCTATTTCTATATCAGAATTATCATTATCAGAATCCATTTTGTTGTAATTTCATTTTAAAAATAATTTAGACAGGAAATGTTTGACGTTTACGAAAAATAAACAAGCGACAGTCGCTAGCGAGCTCTCGAGATAATATGTGTCTGAGCATATCTAAATATCGCTGATATAGCGCAGTGGGTAGAGTCTTCGCTTCGTATGTGAAAGGTCTCCGATTCGGTTCCCGACAACTCAGGTTTCCCTTTTATTTTATTATATTATTTTATATCATAATATATTATTTTATTAATAATTACCAGCTTCAAAGTGCAATCTAGCTAATTTTCGTTCTCGAAATTAGATATTAGACGGTGTGCCGGAAACTACTTTGCGGCACAGAAATGTCACTTTCCGGCACGCTTATATCAAATTTCGCGAATATAAAGGTATGCAGAAAAGCGAGTTTTGAATAATGGTTGTAGAAAAAAGTATTTATGATTGTTTTATACCCCGCGCTACCGTGGGATCAAATACGTAATTTCCTTAGTTCTCTATATTTTTATTCTTACTGAAAATGTTTACCTGTTTGAGTTCAAACCTTAAACAAAATATCGGCTCCAGGAGGGGGGTATCTCATATACATAGTACAACACTCATCCGGTCGCTATTTTGACAAGTTGTTGAGTACACCCCTGCGAAGGTTTCTGACATAAACCGTTTTTAAATATTGGACACTAGTGATCTAGAGATACTACTAAAGAGGGAGAGAGAGGGAGAGGGAGAGGGAGAGGGGAGAGGGAGAGGGAGAGGGAGAGAGGGAGAGGGAGAGGTAGTAGAGGGAGAGTAGGGGAGTAAGAGGGAAGAGGGAGAGGGAGAGGCGAGGAGGGGAGAGGAGAGGGAAGGGAGAGGGAGAGGTGAGAGGAGAGGGAGAGGAGAGGAGAGGGAGAGGGAGAGGAGAGAGGGAGAGGAGAGGGAGAGGGAGAGGGAGAGGGAGAGGGGAGAGGGAGAGGGAGAGGGAGAGGAGAGGGAGAGGGAGAGGGAGAGGGAGAGGGAGAGGGAGAGGGAGAGGGAGAGGAGAGGAGGAGAGGGAGAGGGAGAGGGGAGGGAGAGGGAGAGGGAGAGGGGAGAGGGAGGGGAGAGGGAGGAGGGAGAGGGAGAGGGAGAGGGAGAGGAGAGGGAGAGGAGAGGGAGAGGGAGAGGGAGAGGGAGAGGGAGAGGGAGAGGGAGAGGGAGAGGGAGAGGGAGAGGGAGAGGGAGGAGGGAGAGGGAGGAGGGAGAGGGAGAGGGAGAGGGAGAGGGAGAGGAGAGGGAGAGGAGAGAGGGAGAGGGAGGAGGGAGAGGGGAGAGGAGAGGGAGAGGAGAGGGAGAGGAGAGGGAGAGGGAGGGAGAGGGAGAGGAGAGGGAGAGGGAGAGGGAGAGGGAGAGGAGAGGGAGAGGGAGAGGGAGAGGGAGAGGGAGAGGGAGAGGGAGAGGGGAGAGGGAGAGGGAGAGGAGAGGAGGGAGGAGGGAGAGGGAGAGGGAGAGGGAGGAGGGAGAGGGAGAGGGAGAGGGAGAGGGAGAGGGGAGAGGGAGAGGGAGAGGGGAGAGGGAGAGGAGAGGGAGAGGGAGAGGGAGAGGGAGAGGGAGAGGGAGAGGGAGAGGAGAGGGAGAGGGAGAGGGAGGGAGAGGGAGAGGGAGAGGGAGGAGGGAGAGGGAGAGGGAGAGGGAGAGGGAGAGGGAGAGGGAGAGAGAGGAGAGCGAGAGCGAGAGCGAGAGCGAGAGCGAGAGCGAGAGCGAGAGCGAGAGCGAGAGCGAGAGCGAGAGCGAGAGCGAGAGCGAGAGCGAGAGCGAGAGCGAGAGCGAGAGCGAGAGCGAGAGCGAGAGCGAGAGCGAGAGCGAGAGCGAGTTAAGCTGATAGTTATAATGTTTTGCTACATTTTTATTACCATAACCAGATTTAAAATAACGCGTTTAAGCTTTTACGAAAAGTAATGGTAGTTGTTACAGACTGGTAGAATTTGTTCGGTGTGAATCGTAGATTTGTTTCTACAGTTACATAGCTCAGCGAGTTATCGTTTTTGTTACACCGTTTCGATCTTCGATGAATATTGGGAAGGCAATAAGGAGACATTTTATTACAATATGCGGAATAAAATTGTTAGACACGCGAAACGAAGCTTATTTATTGAAAATATTTTCTCCATCACTTCAATAGCAATATTACGTACTGAAATTAATCCTATATAATGGCCAGTTTATTTTAAAACGAGCTACAGTCTATAATTACCTACAGAGAAAACCATATTGCATGGCATGAAACAAAAAACATGTAAGTGAAAGCGATGGTAAAAGACTAAGCATTGATCAAACAATGTTTGAGGATAATATTAATGTGGTAAATAGAATTGAAGTGAATGCAGTTTGAAGCTATAGATCAATAAATTGATAAATTATTTTTACTTTTAATGGAAATTGTCAGAAATTCCAGTATTTGATGAATCGTTTTGTGTGTACAAGCAATGTTGCTAATTTTGTATGCTGTTTATTAGCGTAGGTTTTGAAATTCATTGCAAAAAAAAAACTGTTTAAAATCATTCTCATAACGAAATATTCTTAAAATCAACGTTTTGTTCAACCAGAACTTTACAGGTATGGAATATTAAAAGCTAAAATACACCTTATGAATAGCTGGAACTACTTTTTTAACATTTATATACATATACATTTTTAGTGCAGTTTAAAACATCTGCGTGTTTCTCAGCTCGCATATTCCATGTATTGTGTGCTGTGAATTTAAATTCTGTTTCCATTGCATTAGAAAGCAATAGATAAAAAAGTTAAATAACACATTTTATGGTTTACAGATTGTATGCATTTTTGTGATTGAAACTTAATTTGTCGTCGTATACCACATTCTATTTTCACTGGCGGTAACTAAAATCATCTACACGTACTAAGCATAATAGGTTTTCAATGAAAATAAAAATAAACACAATATGTCATGAATATAAACAGGAAAGGAATAAACCATATTGTTCTGGTGACGCTTATTTTCTGATACATTATTAAATCTTAACGTTGCGTAACGTACTATATAAAAGTCTAGTGCGAAAATTTAAAAGGCGAGTTAGTTGAGTTGATCGGCCTATTTCTACAGTTTTTTCTTTTGTAGCGCGACGTATCGGAAGTGGACTCTGCTTTCTGCATGAGGCTTAGTCCTGCAACGCACTGATTTCGCACGTAAGTCGAAATCATTTACTATGATTTTTTCCCCAAGCACCGACTACTCTTAGGTAAAACTTGTTACCCTTCTCTTACAAGTCTGACACCTTACGCTGAGCCACTGAGTAACCCAATATCAATTTTTTAGAATATGTATATATATATATATATATATATATATATATATATATAACTTTTTCGTGGTTGCGCAATAGTTTTGTGCGCATGTTTGGTCATAACCTATTACGTAGGTGTATAGCGTCTAAGCTTTTAGTGCATAATTATTTTCTGCCAGTACAATGTAAGTGGATTCTTTAGATTTTTGGTGAGTAGTATTTTCGTCCTTTGCTACTCGTCGGTATGTTATCCCACTGAATTAGGTGGTCCTCCTTCCAAATATGTTCGACAATTCTTGATCTTTCTGTTTCACCTTTGCGGATGTTGTTCTTGTGTTCTCCCTTTGAGTGGTCTGCTGCTCTCTCATATGTATGGTCTGTTGCATTCTCAGGGTAACTGGATACATAATTCATGTAATTCTGGCTTTTATTGTGTGGTTTTCTTTTGGTTAGTGTTCCTCTGAGGATTCTTGTCGATTTGAAGGCAGTACCTATCTTGTATTTACTTCCAATCCTTCGTATTTTGTCCGAGGTACATGGTATCTATGGTATTATCGCTGTTTATCTAGGTTCTTCTTTTTTGATTAGTTTTTCCTATTTAGGTTATATTGCCTCTGGTTTTGCAATTTGCAATTTTGATTCTCGATACCCTACTACCGACTTTCGGGTCGAATTCTTAAGTTTCAGAACCTTGGTGCTATTTCTGTTACCTATCTGGAAATAAAACTTAGTAGTCTTACAACACATTTATTAGGTTACAAAATCAAAAAACAATGCTAAAATGGGAAATAATAAAAATGGATAAAATTAACTCTACTGGCTTCCATAAATAAATAAAAATGAAGCTAAAACTTATTATCATCGTCGTTGGAGGTAGTAATAGACGAGACGCCACTACCTGGTTTGTCCGATAAATTAGAGGAGCCCTCTCTTGCTAATGCCTGGAAGTATACAACCAAAACACAAGTGCTACAAGCACGTTATGTGAGTTCAGGATTATACCGGGATTAATTACAAGTGACTACTGAGTTTGTACTGGTAATTATATGTAATAGTTAATGTGCTGCTAAAAACAGCTGATTCACTAAAGTTTCTTACTTTAATTGACTGATATGGAAAGATTAGGAAATTACTAATATGGAATTTATATACAGGGTGCAGGTGTTTATAAATACAGGTGAATGATGTATGCGGACTGGATATGAATATATGCTGATTGTTTATAATGAAGTTAAATCTGGTATATACGGGAAATTATATCTAAGGCAGGTAACGGAGTAAATATATAATTATTGAATGGAGATTTTGGTTTAAAGGTAATACTCTGTTCGGAGTCAAAATTTCCGGCGAAGATATTAGGGTTGGTATCGCTGAGGGAGACGTATTAGTAGTAGAGGTAGTTAAGTATTCCGGGCGTAACCACTGACAAATAAACCACGAATCACCGCCAAGGAAATTGCACTAATGGTCGTGCTTTACTACTTTGTGATGTGGATTCTACAGCGATAAGGAATAATTCTGAGTTTAGAGGTATTTAGCTTTTCGGGGCGTAACCACCGTGAAACTAAGGACTTCTTGCCCTGGACACTTTTATGCACCCTTATCGGGGCGTTACACCACCAAGAAGATTGTTAATAAAGTGTGCTGAGATGCTGATCCGGGTAGGTTAATATCACTGGCCACGGAATACTGGTCACGGAAAACTGGTCATGCTATACTGGCCAGGATGGTCTGGTTTTTGGTCAGGATACTGGCCAGGCTGGTCCGGTTACTGGTCAGGCTGGTCTCGTTGCTGGTCAGGTTGATAATATAGAGGTATTGGGTGAAATTAATAAGTGTACTAGTATATTATTTGAAGTGGGTTAAAGAAAAGTGTTGAGGAATAGCGTTAGGGGAGCGTAAGTAAGAAGTCGAAGTAGAAGTGTATGTGTAACGCGGGCGATCTGTTATTTATAAGGAAGGGAAGGAGTGTACAAATCATTTATAAATAATGATAAAACAGTTGCGGAAGGAAATAGGAAATAAGTTTTGATAGGAATTATTTACTAGGATAGGAGAATTTATAGTAAGGATTTTCAGGATCATTACCACGTTATATGTTAGACTGTGGTAGCCATTTTCGTTATGTTTTAGCGATATTTTCAGCCATATCGTACGAGCCACGCCTAACTTCACTCTTTTATGTTGAGTGCAATTGTAGTGGAGGTGGCCTTCCTGTATACACTTTTCATTCCAAAGTGCAGTTTTCTGTTGAGCGGCATTTGCATCACACTGTGGGATTTATGGTATGTTATGGTATGGGGTGCTATTGTTTATGGAAGCAGGTCTCAGTTGGTATTCATCCGAGGCAATACGAATGCCCACCGATATGTTAATGAAGTTGTAGAACCCCATATCCTTCCATTCCTCCAGGAGCTGGATTTTCCAACAGGATAATGACCGCCCCCGCATTGCAAGGCATTCTATGGAGCGCTTCGAAGAAGCTAACTTCAATATCTTGTCGTGGCCACCCAGATCTCCCGACCTTTCGCCCATCGAACATGTGTGGGACATGATGGGTAGAAGTCTCCAGCAATTAGTCAATCTTCCACAGACACTAGAAGCTCTCCGGAGTGTGAAACTAATAGGGGTGGTCCAACATATTATTAATAAAAGATGCCTTTATCTTTAGTTTAATTTCTTTGAAATTTTAACCAACTACATTTGACTAGTTAAACATTTCTGCCAAGTTTGGTCCATAAATTCCAACGCCATCTTGGTGTTAAATTTTTTATGTCACATAGCATAGTTTCCTGCTTTGTCAATGGTTTCTACCTCGTTAAATTTAATGGTATGGTCTAAATCTAAACTGAGAACTGCTAGATCACATCTTTTTTTTTGCAATCTACAGTCACTTTTATGTAACGCTATTCCAGTTCTACGCCAGTTAGTTGTCTGCCCTATGTAACACAAATTACAGACATTGCATGGTATAGAATAAATGATATTAGATTTGATTTCTGTTGGTGTTTTGTCTTTAAGTTTTGAAAATAAACTGTTAATCGTGTTTATTTTATAAAAAACTAAGTTTTTGAATTTTGCAAAATTTGTTTTTTTTTGTTACTAGTTTGTGATACAAAGGGAAATTTTTTATACAATATTAAGTAAGTATCTAGTTGATCAATTATTTCGTATTTAGCGTTATTTAAATTATTAGGAAAAAATAATTTATTAATTAAGTTTCTTGAATAATCATTATTAGCAATAATATGATTTAGTTTTTAAGATTTTTGTGTATTAATGATGGATGTACAATACTAGTTATTCTATTCTCAAAACATAAAATGATATTTCTCTTCATAAAGAAGGGATGACTAGAGTAGTAATTTATGTATCTACCCAAACAGGTGGGTTTGATGCACCAATCAATAATTAAAGTGGTATTTTTGTTAAATGAATGAATATCCAAGAATGAAACACTATTATTAATTTCATATTCACCAGTAAATTGTATATTAAGGTCATAATTGTTAGAAATACCTAATATGTTGTCTATTTGTTCTCTAGGGCCTATTAAAATTAAATGATCTACGTATTTTTTTATTTTTTTTCTAATAAAACTTGGTTGTGCAGTTGCTTAAATAAAAAGACTAGAGATAGACCGAAAAAAAGATGTTTGGTGGAATGTATGTAAGAAAAAAGATGCGTACATAACCATAATTTCAGCAAAAAATGAAAATGAGGAAAAGTGATTAAATATGAGATGTATAGATTAAGAAACAAAGAAGCGAAGGAGGCAGTGAGAATAAATAAAGAGGAAGTGATGGCTGTGGAAGGAGAGAAAATGCAGAATGATTTTGAGAGAAACAAAAAACTCAAAAATACAAAACGTAGTCCTAAACAGAACGCTGATGGAGTGAAGAATAGGAGCAACGAAGTAGTATGGGACGATTGTGAAGTGAAGAAATGCTGCCAAGAATATTTCGTAGAGCTGTCCAGTAGTGAGGAAGAGTGACTAAAGAGGTTAATGAGGAGAATGTAGAAGGAATAGCGAATAAAACTCACAGGGATATTGGGTTAGATGAGATAGAGAAACCGGTAGGAAAGTTTAAAAACAGTAAAGGAGCAGGCGTGGATAAAATCACTGCTCCAATTTCGTTTGTTTTTGAAGTTTAATTATGATTTTCTTCCATTAAAGTTACATTTTTATTTCTTACGGTAAATGTGTTATTTTCTCAAAAAATAGTTATCTAAGGTACCAATTTTTTTATACCATAATTTAAGTAGTTGTACCATCTAATAAAAAGCAGCAAAAAAAATTGGGGTTGTCATTGAAAAAACCAATGATGACGTCATTGTGCAAAAATACATGACGTCATAAGTAAAATTTTTATGTCATAAGGTGGCTAATTTAAAAGTCAAATTGACCTGTCCGAACGTTTTGCTTGGAAACATATATATATATATATATATATATATATATATATATATATATATATATATATATAAACGTGTTGTTTTTTTAGGTTACTGTATTTAATTGAAATACGTTGAAGAAGATAATTAACAGAAAGATTTAGATTTAGTTGAACAGGTTTATTTTCCAGTCGTGACTTTATTCTTACATGTGTTTTAATTCGAACTGACATCAACATCACCTTGATTTTTGTGTTGATTTACCTGTTTTTTTTTATAAAAGGTGCGTTCTTACGTGTACAAAATAATACTCATGCATATTTATATCTAGCTTGAAGTAAATTCACTTGAATACATTCAAAATCAGTAATTTTGGTTACGATACCCCCTATAAAAATCGCTTTTCTTACATTTTTTCACCCGAATAGTTTTGTATACAATAACTAAAATTTTATGAATTCTTTTTTCTGGATGGAATATTTATGTAACGAACAATTTACTTTAACTTTTGTGCTGATTCTAAAAGCCTACCTATTTGTCTGCACTGTGTCTCTTGAATTTCTGGACATAGGGAATTCCCATGTTAAAATAAACTATTGTAAATATTGGCTCCCCTAATTATTTTACAGTAAAATGTCAAATGTAAAACTTCTTAAGGAAAAAGGCTGCTTCTTATGTTACAATTGCATTTACATTTGGTAAAATTTATTGAATGGCATTACTCTGGCAATTCACTTAGAAATATCAGAGATTTGTACTCAGGTAGTTATCAAAACCGGTAAATTCCAAGTGCAGAAACAATTTCAAAAATTATCAATTCAAATCTACCGGTAACGTTAATAAGCCATGTAATTGTCAAGACATTAAACCTCTGGGGCAAAATGACAGAGATTTGGATGTGTTACTTAATGTTGTTGAAGATAAGAGTAAAAGTGTGAGACAAATTGGGTGCAGTTTAGGAATATCTCACAGTACCGTCCATCGAATTTTGAAGCGACAAACTCCAGTGTTCAAGTCTTTCAAGTATAGCTTGCAGCAGGAAATTTTTGATGAAGATAAACTCATGAGAATGGAGTTCTGCGAAAGATTAGTAGAGTTATCAAACATGGATAGAAACTTTCTAAGTCGTATTTTATTCACCGACGAATGTTCTTTTTCAACTCATGGTATTCATAACCGCCAAAATTTTCGTTACTGAAATACTGAAAATTTGCATTTATCAATAAAGAGTAGAAGTCAATATCGCAACACAATTAATGTATGGATTGGCATACTGGGCCATAGATTAATAGGTCCTTTCTTTATTGATGGTACGTTGACTGGAGAGCGTTATCTTCAGCTGCTTCAAGAAGAAATTGGCCCAGCGCTGTTAGACTTGAACCTGGAGGAAGACATTTGGTACCAGCACGAGGCGTGTCCAGCACACAATAGTGTAATCGTACGTGAGTTTCTAGACTTCACGTTTCCCGGCTGTTGAATAGGTCGGGGTGGTACCATAAACTGGCCAGCACGCTCCCCTGATTTGGCTCCCTGTGACTTTTTCCTCTGGGGTTATTTAAAAAACAAATTATACAACAGTGATAACTCGTTTAACAGTCTGATCGACTTAAAAGAAGCAATCTTAGCAAACAGCCACGAAATCTCCCAGTACGTGCTCGCAAACGTTCGGCGAGAGTTCTATGATCGACTTGGATATTGTTTAGCTGCAAACGGAGATTTATTTTTAACACTTGATCAAATAGTAGAAATGATGATTTTTGTTATTTATATTCCAATTTTCATAATTAATTTGTTTATTTAGAATATCATCTTCTTGTTTATAACCGACTTATTTTATTTGTGCTCCTTATTGTATTTATCTTGACACTTACATGGCTTATTAACGTTACCGGTTACGAAAAAGCTCTTATGTTTTTCCTAATTTTCTCGAAAACGTATGAACCAAATGTAAATGCAATTGTAACATAAGAAGCAGCCTTTTTTCCTTAAGAAGTTTTACATTTGACATTTTACTGTAAAATAATTAGGAGAGCCAATATTTACAATAGTTTATTTTAACATGGGAATTCCCTATGTCCAGAAATTCAAGAGACACACTGTATATAACCTTAGAACTAGATTAGTACTTATTTCAATTTCAGGTTTGGTACTTTGGTAAGAGTTTGACTAATTTATGTTTTTGAATATTTCTTTTGCAGCATTGTCATTTTTGTATTATATAATTAATATCATTTTTAAATGCGTCTAAATCATTCACTGTACTTCTTAATTAATCCAGAATTTATCCAACTTATTTAAAAGAAAAATATATCTGTTTGTAACCACAAATGGATCATTTTAATGAAATTACTTCTCGCTTGCGTTACCACGTATGAGCTACAGTGGCATTATTTTACATAGTTAATTGTAGTAATATAACGTATATTTAACTAAAGTTGTTTAAAAATCCTGAATGAATAATTCAATGTATTAGCTTAAATGTATGTCCTACATCAAGGATGACGATGGATAGGTTAATGCATTTTTAAAGTGTGTGTTTATATTGTAAATATACTAAGAATTTAAGTCTGTGTTTACAATGGATTAACATTGGTAAGGCTAACTTTACTCTAATTTTTGAAAAAAAATCATAATTCTCACAAAAAGTGGACGATTTTCACGCACAACGATTCGGAAAATGTGCTCGTTTCTTCACAGCAAGGCAAGGTAAAAGGTAATGATAAAGAGTATTCTTTTTCAGTACAACGTTGGGTAAAAGGTGAACAGAAAAACGTGGTATTAGACTGTAGGTATTCGGGCGTTTTCTAACTTAACGGCGTTTCCTGATATACAGAGATAGAAGTTTACAAATATAATTAATTAATACAATAATGCGAAGAAAATAATTACATGCCATTACAGGGACAAACTCAATTCGCTAAAGGAGAGACGCATTTATTACGAAACGTGCAACGTAAATCACGCTTTATCAATTGCTTGCGCGTAAATGACAATATAACACAAACTCTTACATAATATAGCGTATGCTCAAAAATTACGTATAATACCAATAAAAATATATTAACGGAGTTTAAGTGTCAAGAGAAATCTTGCTAATGTTATACTTTAATATACTCTAAATAATGTAAAATTCATATCAACCGAAATCCAAATTTTTAATAAAATAATAATAATAATAAGTAATGTGTAGTTATTATTATTTGTTATCGACCATAATGTGTGTGTTCATGAACTATTCCATATAGCTAAAATATAAACTGTCGCTTATTAAAGAAATAAAAAAATATATTCAAACAAAAATTTACACTATTAACTAATTTGAGCAATTAAAAATAATGTTAAAACATCATTCATATTTTTGGTTATCAGTACTGGTTTTATCAATTTACTAATTTGTGTTTATTTTGATTTTGCACAAGTGCTTCCTCTAAAATCTTTCTAGCGTCATTAATTTTGGTGCTCTTAATTTGCTGCACATAACATTCAGTAGCAATAGCAGCGTTTCATCTTCTCTAACGGGTTCAAACGGCATTTGTACATCTGAAAAGACCGTCTAGCTCGTCGTGAGGTAATGGATTTTGTGTCGCTACGATAATACAGTAATTCTGATCAGATAATATTTTCCACGCCAACGCGTCTTAATCTAGGTAAAAGTATACGTAAACAAAAAGGGGTGCATTAGAATAAAACAAGGCAAAATACTGGAACCTACCTTTTTGATCGCCACCAATTGTTTCCTTGGTCGATTCTGAAATGTAACGCTCCAAAGCACCTCGATAAAGCTCTTAATATTCGGCATTTCAACTTTTAAAGTTTTACTAAATTCCCCGTTGAATATTGTTGCTAAACTAAAACCAAGGAATCTCCCCACTATTGAAATCAACTTTAGAGTACTCCCTGCTTCAATAGAATTACCCCCGTCCCCACCTCAATTGACATAAAATCAAATTAAATTATGATAGTCACATTAAATCATGCTTAAACAACTCATATAAGCAATGCATACAAAGAAAGATTAACGCCTTTTTTGCATCTGTATACTGTTCCTATTTAGTAGTTAAAAGAAACTCAATAATTCAATTTAAAAAATATCCAGTCCCTTAAAACAAATAATCGTCCAAGCTTACAATTATTGGCAACATATTAAACAATAGCTCTTATCTCCGGATACGGTGTAAGAGTAAAGCACTTTTACCTACGAAAGCTTGCAACGTCAGGCTACACGCAAGAAAAATTGTAACTTGATGTGATTTCATCAACGCTACACTTTAGAAAACTTTAACATATACAAGGACAACCGGTATATGATAATAACTAAATTAACAGCTTCTGCGCAAATAACTCGTAACTCGTGACAATAATAAAATGGATGCCAACATTAATATCATTTTTTTTTGGGTGTGGTTCTAGAAATCATAGAAAAGTAAGCTGAAATTAGGCTATTTTAACCAACCCAAAGACAATTAAGGTTACCATCGTTTTTTAATACAAGAAAATTACAGATATTTTAATAATTCTTGAATAGTGAGTGATATTCGAGTGAAATACATACTAATAACCTTTATTTCATTTCAAAATAAGTGTGAACATCGAAAATTTTAATATGGTAACCGGGGAAGCATAGTATAGTTAGAATAGCCGGACCTTGTCCAATGAGTAAATAACCTCTATCTTTGGCTATCCGCAACATTCACTCTTCGTTACGGTGTGTATAGGCGAGTACAGGTTAGGACGATGCTACCTCGAACACCTAGTTGAAACGTGTAACGAGAAGCATGCAAGAAAGCCCGGAAGAAAGACGAAGAAATATACCACGAATAAGTGCAAAGTAATTCTCTGACAATAGGTTTTACCTCTATGATGTATGTCGAGCTCCAAGAAGTGTTACGTTTTGTTTTTGTTTTTTTCCTTTTTAGTTTTTAGCTAGTGATATTTAGTGCGAAGGGTCCATCTGCTAAAAGAAGTTAAAAATTGTAATTGAAATTCTTATGGATATCCGCCCAATGGCGTTATTTGGTACCTTAACAACATGCAGAAATACATAAAGTATGAAAATATCTCTTGTATATCCGAATATGCCTTCGATTTAAAACAGGAAAAGATATATTTCTTAAGAAAGCTCAATTTCACCCAAAATGGCGAACTCAACCCGTTATTCAATCAAATTTCAACAGATATCTGTAACTAAATTATTTTTTAGCTAACCAGAACCCTGAACATTACCTAGATGGCGCTAGTATGAACTTTTAAGAAACTAAAAGCAATGTAATGTATACATGACGTTTAAGTAATTTATAAAGGTAAAGCAGTATATGCCAAAAATTCACATAAGTTATGTTAATGAAACAAATGGCGAGTAAATAGTAAATCGAAAAACATAAATTTTTAATCTAAAGGTAATTTTTCGAATAATAAATAAATAAAGTATAAATTCGATACGAAAAGATCCGAAATCGGTTTTAGCACGTTACAAGACCTATAAGAATTTACCACACTGGAAAGGATTTGATCAAGAACCGTGTTTCTTGGTGTAAAGAATTAGGGGATAAAACCGTTTTGTAAAACCTTAATTTATTGAAAGCCGTTATTTCATTATCGAACAGGTAGTGCGTTTTCCTTCAAGAAGAAAGACGCAAAAGAGCTTTGCTTTTGATTTGCAAAGACAGATACGAACAATTCGAAAGATGAAATTATTAACGCGACGTTGCCAAACTTATTTTAATAAGACCCAAAGCAATCCAAACTGAAAAATGTCCAAACATTGAAATTGTTAACTAAT
The DNA here is from genome assembly GCA_036346205.1 of Vesta saturnalis. Classification (NCBI taxonomy): domain Eukaryota; kingdom Metazoa; phylum Arthropoda; class Insecta; order Coleoptera; family Lampyridae; genus Vesta; species Vesta saturnalis. Next base: position 1,904,866 of record JARFJB010000772.1, on the reverse strand, counting down.
TTAGTAAATTATGTATTAAAAAGTTTTATTGAGTAAAATAAACGTTACCAATTTGCTAAAACAAAAGCTAAAAGGTTAGCAGATAATTGAATAATTCACTAATATGAAATGTTATAATGGTTATTATTCATGTCATAGAGACTATGTACAAGTGTAATTAGGTCGCTCGAAATAATATAAGAGAAAGGTTAGTGGTGCATTCACACCAAGCGAGTAGCATTTGTGAGGTAATTGGTTCGATTCCTGTTGCCGTCTACCTCGTATGAGGTTTTTTCAGGGAGTTTTCCTCATACTCATGTAGCGGCATGGTTACTGCATATACACACACCATGTACGGCTACTTAGGCGAATGCTATGGTAGTATTTTTACCTTCAGAACCCTAACTCCGCTCCTTCCGATCCTATTCTGACCACATCCATTCTCAATCCCACTATACATATATACGTAATATATGTATCTATGCTGGGAATCCATTATTGTGGCTCAAGGAACTTGGAAAGCTCAAACTGCCCGACCTCGCGCTTGGGGAAGGACTGAAATACGTGACCTTTCCTTTCCTTCGGTGTATTCACCAGAACCTGATTTTTAACAAAGCAGTGTGCATGAACACTTTATAGATATAAAAACGTAGAATACCCTTCAATTTCAAAAACAGGTTTTACATTTATTGCATGTTATTTAATTACTTACAGGCTGTTCATAATTATTGTATCGGATGAATGAAATTAATATAAATATTAGTGTATTAAATAATACAAAATTTGTCATTGTAATTAATCGCGTGAATTAACTATAATTAATCTATTAAACTATAATTAATTAATCTATGTCATTTTAGTGATATAAACATTTTGAATTCTATCGTTTTCTCTAAACCTTACGAAAATTATTTTTACTATGGTTACTATTCTCTAAAGACGTTACGGAATACAAGGTTAATAGATATCTCTTCAAGATAACGTTATTAACGCTTATGCTCTGAATTATTTTGGAAGCTAATCAAGAATCTAGCAACAAGTGGTATCATTAGACAACAACTGAACTAAATTGCAGACCCAGACGTCATATATTGAATGGCCGGTGGATCTGATTTTCTATTTGCATTCGTATCTGAACATACCGCTTGCGCTTTGAATGCCAATTATCAGTTGGGTTGTAATAATTGCATGGTAAATTGCCTCCACGTGTGAGTTCTGATACGAGCTTAACAAGGGCTGTCACTTTATAGTAATAGGATTCCGCTATTCTGATTACAACTGTAAATACGTTACGATGAGGATAATTACAATGCACTTTTAATGGTGTATAATTTAACGGTACCTTCTAATTCGATATTTATATCTAAATTCAAGCATCATTAGAATGGGGGTGACTAATGTTGATTTAAGTTAATTACTTTTTCTAAGTAGTTTTACATATTGATTTACAAAATCTATTAAACTCGTCGCCTTTCTGGTGGTAGCTAGGTTTCCTTCGATATAAATCAGATTACATTTTGTGGAGCTAAAACAAATATATCCGAAGCACTCAACTCGAAACAGTAATGGGTGCCTACTGCCATATAATCAAAGCGCAATTAAAACCGTAATTATTGTTTATAGGCTTAATAGAATGCCATTAGATAAAGCTATATAGATAATTAAAGTAAGAATTCGAATCGAGAGCTAAAACTTAAACTCACATTAAGAGGGTGAGTGATTGAAAAGGGGGATGACCTGAAAGGAATGAAATTGAAGCATGGACAAAGTTATTGGTTTTATTACTACCGAACAGTTATCTATCAATCAGAAACCGCGCGAAAAAACACCAATATTGGAAAAAAGGCTTAAAAAACTTTTTTTTTATTCCAGTAATATCGTTTAATGCAATAAACAACGATTAGTGTCATTGTTTCCCAGTTTTCGATATAAATAAGTGAAACATCATCAGAAATAAATCGATACGTTGCAATTCCCGAGAAACAAAACAACTGTAATAACATCCAACACAGGATCCCCATGAGAGTAGTTCGATCAGAGATGTGGTTTTTCCTAACACAAATCGGGAACGTGACACGTGGATACGTGGACCGTGGCCGGGGTGTCGACACCGGAACCTCATCCATCACTAGACACTCTCTCAGTCTACTCTCCTTTTACACAATTCAGTAACCGCTTTCTTATTTGAACTCGTGTTTCATACATGTAAAAGGCTTTCAAACGATTTATGAGAAAAAAAAAGAATTTTTATACTTCAACGTTCAGTATCCTGATGTGCCCGTCTATCCGTTTTTATTTTATCTCAATTTTGGATTTTTACTGATTAGAAAGCGTTATTGGTAATTAGAATGGCACAAATGTATAAAATACCTGGATTGTATTGATTTTAGAGGATATTTGTGATATTATTGACATATTTTTTCGTTTAAATTACGCTGGAGTTACGCTTTCGAAATCACCATTTTACTACGTCTACAGATTTTAATAATAATATTAATATAACAGTATCAAACTCAAGCGCGACATCAGGACGTATAGAAATTGTGATTGCCATTTTAATGTGATATTATGCGTGTAAGGTAATGATAATGCCATTAGATTGACCTTTTCTACAGCTTTTCAATTCCCCTCTCGAATTTTATGCTGTTGGAATTTTGATTTTATCTAAAAAGTTATTTTATACTTCCCTACGACTTTAATTACCATTCGAAATGTGAATGAATTGATTATATTTGCTGAAAGAAAAAATAAATAAAACATAACCTGGTTTAAGTTCGAAAAAGAATAATTTGTGAGGTTTTTAAATTATCGTGCATTTAAATCCAATGCCTTACTGCATTAATAAAAATAAATTTGTCAATAATTTTATATATTTATATGAATGTGTAAACTCTGTGTTAACTGCAAAATGTGTCATTAATTTTCCAAGCATTAATATAAGTTTACATTATATTTTATTCTTGGTATTTTTAACTCATTATACTGCAGTGCACCACCTTTAGGCATACGTACATTCAAGTAGATCATAAAAAAGGGAGGGTGTATTATCTAGTTACTTAAGGTATCTTACTATCAAAGTAAAAAGTTTAGTTCCTATAATTAGTCGTAGACTGTTCAGCAGTCCTTCACCTCTTCAGCCCTGGTCAATCCATGCTTGTTGAATGTTGCGATGTTTTGTGTTATTGTATAGTTTACAATCATGAGATGTAGCTATTTTTGGTAAAAAAAGAAAAAAAGATTTAGATTTGTTTGAATGTTTAATAATGTGTTAATTGGTTTAAGTGTGTCTGTGTTGTTTAGTGGCTGTAGCGTACTTAGTGTGGTTAATCCGATTCGTTGTCCAGTTTCATGCTAGGTCTCCTCGGGGAGGTCGTCAAGGAGTTGTGTAAGGATGGGGGGGTGCTTGAATTTTAGTTTAGATTTGAAATGGGAAAAACGGTAGTTGTAGGGAGTGGTAAGGATTTCGTTGGTTGGGATAGTATCGCCGAAAATTGTGTTATACGCGAAGTTTTTCTGAAGTGTTTGGATTTTGTGTGTGATTGGTGGTTTATTGGCGTGTTGTGTTGTGAGGTCACTAGGGTACCGCAGGGGTAACCTATGTATGCGTCGAAAAATTCGGCGTTCACAGGACGCAATAGAGGAAAGGTGAATGGGGCTTATATTGGTGTATATGGGTGCTCAGAAATCCATAACAGGGTGGACGTAAGTTTTGTAGGTGTGTTGCAGTGGTTTAGGGTGGCAACCTCTGACTCTACCCCGGAGGACGCCCAGTAGGTTTGCGCGGTTTCTAATCCTATTGAGTGTTATTTTTATATAGGGGAGCCAATTGCGGGTTCTAGTGAACTAGATTCCCAGGTAGGTGACTTCATCTTAGAGTGTGAGTCTTTCTTGGTTTAGGGTGAGTGAAACATTTCAGGGGGCAAGATTTGGGAAAGTATCTTCGGTGTAATAATTACTCAACAAATTCCTTCTTCCTTTTATCGGGACGCTCCAACTAGCTTGATAATGTGTTAAATGGTTATTGTTATCATTCATCAAAATTATCCTCAATCTGATGTTATTAATTACCTGTATTTTGCAATTAATTGAACCTGCTTTCTTCAACATTCACATATTCTGTGTTTGTATAAGCTTTTTACGCTTTGTAACAGCCAATAATAAAAAATGAAGCAAAAGTGATGACATTTAATTACACCAAATTCTATATGCAGACTGTTTTGTTTACAGCATTATATGAAAATGATTCTTATTCTAGTTAATATTAACATACAAAAACAATCCTTTGCAAATGTTCAACAAAATATATTTTCGTTCAGCATTTGTATCTAAACATACATTTAAGAATAAATAAAACACACAAATTTTCGTTTATTTGTACTATCAAAAGGTTCTTACTTATTATCACTTCGTTCGAGCTGGTGACTTAACTCTGCGTTTCTTTGACCGGTCTAGAGGCCTCGTTTACGTGAATGGCGTTATCTGTCGCCAAGCTGGAACCGCTCTCCTTTGTTTTGTCTATCTTTTCTTGCACCTTTGTTATAGATGAATCCGCTTCTAATTTTCTTTCTCCAGGTTAATGATTTTTGTAAATAATTGCTCGATTACATACACTATACAGTTTTTACTTAATTGTTCAGTTTTAATTACAAACGGCGTGCGCAACAAACTGCAAGTGAGCTACGAAAGACCATTCTTTCAATCATCAATGTTATTTTCTATATCGATCTATTAACTGGGTCGATTGTCTTATTGTATATTTATCACTCGTTATCAAAACATTAACTTGGAACACTTTCAATGCACACTTAAAACATTATTCTAAATTCTTACGCAATCTTTTTTATTATCGCCAACTTGACACGTATACACTTTTAATTCTTTTTAGCTTTTCCTCGCATTAGTAAGGAAAATATCACTTATATTTCGTTATCGCTATATCAACTGAATTTTCTTTATAATTACACAATTTAAATTGCAGCATCACTTAAGCTGCAATTATCGCTTTTCAACCGCAATTCAACCAACTCTGATCGCTCACTTAATGCGACTCCCTCTAATCGCTTACTTCATGCGACTGACCTACAAAAACGTCATTATGACAGCGTCTCTACTTGCTCCCTTTTACAAAACAGTCATACTCGCAAATTGCCGCGTATATTTAAAAGCTTTCCAATTTAATATGGATTCGTCGAAACAAGCTTAAGCTTTTTATCTTAATATTAATTATGTTCAAATACAAATAACCAATAACCACTTAATGTCATTTAACAGCGCGAAATTCGAATTTCTAATGCTTCCATTACAGTGTTCGGATTTTCCACAAGTATGTACCACCACATTGAAAAGATCGGTAAAAGAAATGAATGTTACTTATAAAAAATTAGAGAACAGACCAATGTTGACGAAAGCTACTACAATAGCTGCGAAAAGAGCGTAATATTTATATTCGATTAAAATATGCAGAGAAAGAGGGTGGAGTATTTTCTTTACTGACGAAACATGGTGTAACGCAAACTATTCCAGAAAATTTGTTACCTCAGAAAACCGCGCGAGTTTTGATCAATACCGAGGGAAAATTCAAAAAATAAACGAATTCAGAAGGGGAATTAAGCGACGTTCTGGATCTGGACTAAGAGTGATTATATTGGATATTGGCAACGAAAACGGCTTACTAGGTTGTACCAAAAGCTTCGTTGGAAAAAATGGTTCTGCTGATTACCATGCCGAAATGAATAAACAGAATTGTGAAGAATGGTTATTATATGTGTTGGGAGTGATCCCCGATAAATCGGTGATTGTGCTAGATCTGGCACTGTACCATCCAGATTTTAGAAATCCAACACCCGCCTGGAGAAGCAAAGCATAATTGAATGATTGAACAAACGAAAAGTTCCGTTACCAGAGCAATCCATTTCATTTAACGAAATGACGAGGGCTTCATTTTTGGAATCATCTCGTATGTGCAATTATAACAAACAATATTTGCTTGAAAAGTGGTCAAAGTATTACGAGGAGGCAGTGTTAAAATGTTATGGATTCCAGTAATCCACTGTGAATTTAATCCAATTGAATTGATATGGGCTTATGCCAAAAATAGAGTTGTAAAGCAAAAAAAAAAACGTTCAAAATACGTTTTGGAACTTTGCAACATTACAAACTGACACAGTTACCGTAATTGTGTCGATCTTGCCAAGAAAGTCGAAGATATGTACAGAAGAAAGGAAAATTTAGTAGACGTTGGCATAGAACCGTTAATTATAAATTTAGGTGTCCACAATGATGATGATAACGATTTTCAGGGCATTGAGGAGAATGGTAAGGATGATAGCGATGATCGTGTATAAATGTATTTATTATGTAATTTGAAAAAAATAGATCTAGAAAATTCGCATTTTATTGCAATTTTAATATTACGTTTCTTTTTAAAAATGCATGCATTAATACATGAAACCATTTTGCTGCACTATATAAATTGCGATTTCTCAGTAGAGGCTACACAAGGTGGCGCGTTGTTACTTCTGCGTGCAGTTCGACGTTATCCTTGTTCAACGAAATATTTTTCGTTTATTACACGATTTTTAAATAATAGAAAGTGACGAAATCAGCATCAAGCTCTAGGCAAAGGTGTACTTTGGCAGATACCTAAAAATGAAAGCAATCCATTAGTGGTTTAATTATTAATACATAAAGATTGGTCTTGCGCGAAAAGTGGTAAAAAAGGGTGTTTTCTCGAATATATTTCGCTCTAGTCCTGAGCCAAATGTAACAAACAATATGAAATTGCGTTCACATGCACATAAATAAGTTGTTTGATTAAAATCGTCCTAATAGTTCGAAATATAAGCGTTTAAAGTCCGGTGACTAAACTTGTTACTTTGATAGTAGTTAGCCGGTATCCAAGATATCTTTCGTTAGATTCGAAAAGATGCTTTTTGTTAAGTTGGAGGTTTCGTTTAAGAGATAAGGGACTAGCCGGTAAATCAAGGGTTTTGGCAAGGTTGAAAAATTTAATTTTTGCGGTTTGGATGTAATTGAAAAACATATTGTTTACGGTCGAAATAATAATACAGCACGATAACACCTCTACACAGTAGGGAACTCAAAAATGAGCAAAAAATTCCATACCTTTTATAGAGTGTAATTCACAGATAAAACCGTTACATATACAATTGCCAGTAAAATTGCTTCAAAGTAATCGATAACCTATAGTCTCCATTCAGAGGGCAAATCAAATTGTTATTTGTACTGAGTGTTACGGTTCCAAGTTTCCAAGCAACAATAATAATAATGCAGATTAACTGGTTCATAAAATGGGCGTTGGTGTAGGACCCAAATCGCAACGGATGTTACATAGAATTTTGAATACCAACAGCTTCCCTGACTGCCAAAACTGCTCCAAGTGTACATAACTAAATTCAAATTAGCGCAATTGCGGTACCTCGATAATATCATTGCTAACTGGTTAAATAATGCTAATAACATTTCTTATATCAAGCGAAACTTTATTTGTCACTTGAACGTCAATTTTGCAGTTGACAGCTATATGACTCAATCAACGTTAATACCTATCTTATTAAATAAGACTCCACATAATTTATAACTTGATATTAATTGATACGTGAGCTGATATTTACACTGACTCTATTATCAACGACAAAAGTATCTCGATGTTTACTTTGAATTTATTTCATCATTTAAACTTCCTTGAAGGAGAAAATCCAGGCGAACTCACCAAAGTAACAAAATTCCACAACACATAAAAACAACGCATTTCGATACTTTTAAAAAACTCCAATTAAATAACCCATTCTCATCGTATCAGCACTATCTTCGCTTCCTCACTTAAATAACGCTTCAAGCTCTCGGGATTATCCTACAAACGATAAAAACTTTTTTCCCCAATGGATAGAAACAAAACACTTTTTTCAAATCTGGTCTCATTAGCTAATAAAATAAAATATGAGATAATGGCGTATTTTCTGCGCTGCCGTAATACTACATATTTACGAATTTTCGATTTTAACACGTCAAAAATACCGGATAACTTTATTGTAATACGTTAAGTGATGTTAGATTGCAATAAGGTTAGCATTTTTTCGTAACTATATATATATATATATATATATATATATATATGCATGTTCAACGCACACTATACCTCAAAGTAAGTCGATTTCACTAAACTTACCTTAGTCCGAATGTTGATAATAACTGAGCTGTAGGGTGTCAAAGATGAACAAGTAAATCAAATTTTCTTTCTTTCGACTAATTCGAGCTTATTTCACGAAATTTGATATACAGGACTTTCTTGGGATGAGGATTAGGAAACTTTAAAATCACTATAACTGTTTTGTGCCACGCTGTATGTCATTTTGGGCTTGATAAATGTTTTTCCCTATCTTTTCCAGTTAAAGAAGGTATACTTTGTTGAAGTCGCTAGACGCAATCCTTTCCGAAAAAAACGCATCTGAAGCTGATGACGCATATAAATTGTCAAAGTGAGTGGAAAACTATTACCAGGTATTGCAATTTTTTGAAGACTTTGCAAACTTAAAAGATTTCTCCTTGTTTACTGGAGGATTTACCTCTACAAGTTCGGAGAGATAGGTGGTTCATGCACGATGGGGCTCCACCACATTTTTCAATACCTGTTCGAAATCACTTAAATGAACAGTACCGAAACAAATGGATAGGTAGAGGTAATGATGCTCCTATGAATTGGCCACCACGTTCTCCCGACTTAAATCCATTGGATTTTTTATAGCGATGTATTAAGCCCGTGGCTTACATGACTCCAGTAGAAAATAAAACCAACTGTGGCAGCGTATTCAGGATGCAGCAAATAATCTTCGAGATAATGAAGAAATTATGCAAAGGGTTAATTTTATTTTTCTGCGTTGTGTAAATCTTTGCATGTGTGAAAACGGCGGGCATTTTGAATAGCTTTTATGACATATTTTTGTATTTGCATTTAAGTTTTCAGCTTAATTTTTATGTTAAAATTGCTTTTACCTTTGTTGTTTATCCTTAAATACAAGGAAGTAAAACCATAAAAACAAGGAGAAATGTTTTACATTTGCCAAAGTATTGAAAAAATATTGCAATGCCTTGTAATAGCTTTCGACTCACTTTGACAATTTACATGCGTCAACTTCAGATGCGTTTTTCTCGGAAAGGGTTGCTTCTAGCGATTTCAATAAAGTATACCTTTCTTAACTGGAAAAGATAGGGAAAATATTTATCGAGCCCAAAAAGACATACACTATGGCAGAAACAAGTTATAGTGATTTTAAGGTCTCTTAATCGTCGCTTGTGAACCCCTTTAGGAGATACAACAAAATCGTTTACACATTTGAATTTCTTATCACAAGAAAAACACCTCTATACTAAATTTTGTGAAATTAGCTCCAATTAGTCGAAAGATATTAAAGAAAATGTGATTTATTTGTTCAACTTTGACACCCTGTAGCTCAGTTATTATCAACGTTTGGAAAATCGGCTTATTTTGAGGTGTACTCTATGTGGAAGTGCGTTATAATGACTTTTCCGGGACACCTAACATGTTTAAGTAGAAAGACTTCTTTAAGTACAGAAACTATTCATAACAATCAAGATTTCAGAAATAAATCACCTAATTAAATCAAAAATTAATTTACTTGGGAACAAAGCGGATCGGCGTAAATTTGCCAAAGTAATAAAAGCAATGCTTAACCATACTCTCAGGTATCCAGGATTAACACGTCGGAACTCATTATTCGATTCAATTTTCCAAGCTGTAAAGATAAAACGGAATTTACCAGACTTATATGTTAAAAAGGGTTATATAAAAATCTCTGAAATGCTGAAGAATGCTACAAGGGCAGAAGAATTTTTGAATTTTAGGTATGCAAACTTAAATTTAAAGTAGTAACTATAAAACACTTAATACCAGGGAGTCACATCCCTTGTTCAAACTTAAGCGGGTTATTTACGAGACTTTGAAGTAAACTACAGTGTTAACACAATCAAACAAACCATTGATCTTAAATGCTGCATTTTTTACAGGACCCAGAAACGTACTTGTTCTTGCTTTAACAAATCTACTTGTATCAAATTCAAAATCCCACTTCCGCCGTCTTCTCCTGTAGAACGCCTGTTTTTATTTGCTACTTTTATTATTGCACCAGCAATCATTGACGACAATTTGGAATTATTAGTTGTTTTAAGACCAAATAAAGGCTTTTTTTATTTAATCCGGTTTAGTTAAACGGTTCATTCATTATTTACCGCAGTCTATAACGTTATAGAAGGTATCTTAGACGCAAACAAAGGATTTCAGATACATTCAAAATATCGCACATACACGTAAAGTATCTTGGGGGCTGTGAGATAATTTAAGAGTACTTTAATAAAGGTACCTTGTCACCAACATCAATTATCTGAGATTTAAGAGGCTTTTTATACAATGTAACTGTAAATAGACACTTTTGATAGAAGTAGCTATAACGTAACTAGACACTCTTTCAAAATCTTTTACAGCCCGGTATAGGCTATATTTCCAAAACCATTGAAGGTGAACATTTATAGTATGCGATCTAATTGTGAACTTGATAAAATAAAAAAAACTTTTCCGCAAACCTCAAGTCTCCTAACTAAAGTTATTTTGTAAACTGCGATTTATTCATAAGAGAAATTATCAACACAATTAATTTTACAGCTCAGAATGGCTGGCGTTTAGTTCATGACATATTTAAAGCCTCTATTCTAATGATTTCTTATTATTATACAATATTCTTGCTGGTATGAAACAAGATGCAGCAATGATCGTGTGCCGTAAACCATCACAAGCTAATGGTTTTGTACGGTACGCTTGGCCTTTTACTGCTAAATACTATGCTACTAAGTCAAAATCAACCACTATTCGTTACCAAGAAGAAAATATAAAATGCCACCAACGGAACTGAAAAGTTCTGCATCTATGCCATTTAAAAAAAAACGTTAATAAATGCCGATATTAAAATTTATTCAATAAAATATTCAACACTAAACTCCATTCTTTATGAAAGTCCCCCGCGTGGATGATTTCTTTTTCCGCAGTAAGTAGTAAATTTTAATGCTACTTGAATCATACGTAAAAATTTCCATTATGAAACCATAATCCATTTATTATTAAAATACATACATTTGTTACAATTTATTGCAATACAGTAAAAGCACTTGTTAGTGTACTGTGTAGTTTCTGCCGTGAACGTACAGTGTTGTTATACAGGGTTCCCCATTTTAGACTATACAATTTAAAAGTCGAATAAAAACTTTCTAATCAAAGTAAATTAACTTTTTAATGGACTAATATGTAGCTTATTCTTTGGGATTTATGACTAAAGTAAATAACAATTCAAGTTTTAAAGATCATGTCTTCCAAATGCCCTCCTTCGACTTCAATGCATTTTTGAATTCTAAGTTCAAAATTTATCATCACTCGGCGAAGCAAATCTCCATTTATTCCTGCAATTTCATTTCGAATCTGCTCCTTCAGCTCCGGAATTGTTGCGGGACGACTTGCAAAAACTTTTTGCTTTAGGTATCCCCAGAAAAAAAAATCGGGGGCCGTTAAATCGGGAGATCTCGGGGGCCAATTCAAATTTCCAAATCGGGAAATTATACGGCCGTCAAAAAAATCTCGCAAAATTCTCATAGTGTTTCTGGCTGTGTGAGCCGTTGCTCCATCTTACTGGAATAATATGGCGCCATTTAGTCCTCGTCTAATTAGTTCTGGGATAAGAAACCTTTGCAACATGTTTATGTAGCGTTCGGAATTAACTGTAACAGAACGGTTATTTTCATCCTCAAAAAAATAAGGACCGATAATTCCAAATGATGCTACACCGCACCAAACAACGACTTTTGGACTGTGGAGCTTTTTGGTAAACAGTTCGTGAGGATTTTCTACTCCCCAGTATCTAAAGTTTTGCTTGTTAACAACACCGTCCAAATGAAAATTTGCTTCGTCGCTCATTAGCAAATTATGAATTTCTCCACGATGCTGATGTAAAAATTCTTCACAAAATGTCACCCTCGCTACTTTGTCTAGATCACTGAGGTTATGCGCCATTTGATACTTATAGGGGTGAAATTTTATATCTTTATGCAGAATTCTGTGGATACTTCGCTTAGATATTCCTAGGGCAAGTGATTGCCGATTAGCCGATCTCTTAGGACTTCTTGTAAAGGCAGCTCTCACTCGTTCAATATTTTCAGGCGTACGCACCGTTCTTCGACGTCCAGGTTTTTTAATGTTTTGCACAGAGCCATTTTCACGCCAATGACGAACCCACCCCGCAATTGTAAAGCGTGTTGGTGCATCGCCCCTATTATTGTTCCCAAACTGCCGTCGAAATGCACGCCGAACTTCTTCAAATGAACCAGTTCTAATGTAGACTTCCACAGAAAACACACGCTCTTGAATCGAATAATTCATAATGCAATGAAAATTGTTAAACTGGAGCAATTATATCGTTTGCGTATAACGCATATTTGACAGAAACACTTAAGTCGTTGTTTATAGACAGGCGCCTCCTTGATCTTTAAAACTTGAATTGTTATTTACTTTAGTCATAAATCCCACAGAATAAGCTACATATTAGTCCATTAAAAAGTTAATTTACTTTGATTAGAAAGTTTTTATTCGACTTTTAAATTGTATAGTCTAATATGGGGAACCCAGTATAAGTACAGCGATTTTATTGTATATGTGTGTATTGTACTGTAGTTTAATTATTTTTTTATGAACACTTGAATATTATGCAGCACATAACAGGTATACGTATACTTTAATTACAACAGTATTATTTATTGTTTCTGTGCAATATTTTCTAAACCAAGCACCTCTAAAGAAGCAGTGAAACGCAAACACGTTACGCTTACAGTACAAAAAATCTAGAAATAATTGATCGGATTGAGAAAGGTGAGAATAGAAATAAGATTATGGAAGAATACAATGTTGGCTTTTCAACAATCTATGATATTAAAAAAAATAAGAAACAACTTAAAAAGTTTGCATCTCAGACTGTGGCGGTAAAAGACGTGGAGTCACGAAAAACATTAAAACAGCCCAAACTAGATGAGGTTGTTCTGTGCCAAAAGGTCTGAAGGGAAACCTATAACTGAGCCTATGTTAAAGGTGAAAGGTAAACAGTTCCGTGATGATTTGGGGTTGACACAAGCTGAATGTGTTTTTTCTGATGGATGGCTATATCGATTTAAAATTCGGAAGCTTGACGTAGCTGGAGAGTTACGATCGGTAGATTAAGATGCAGCTGAAGATAGTTCGACAATTTTGTAGAAGAATATGACTCTGCAAGCCAAATCTATAATTCCGACGAAACGGGCCTACTTTGGCGTTGTTTACCTAATTAAACTTTGGCAGGGAAAGATGAAGAGAGCGCCAAAGGTTTTAAAAAAAATAAGGACCCATTGACAGTTTTACTGTGCTCAAACGCTTCTGGTGACCACATGTCGACTCCTTATGTTATCGGGAAATACAAAAAACCAACAGCTTTTAAGGGGCTTTTAAAGTTCCCTGTACTTTATGGAACTCAGTCTAATGCATGGATGAACTCAGATTTGTTTAGGGGTTGGTTTTTTCACCACTTCGTACCTTCTTGTGAAAGACAACTTAAAAAAAACTTGGTTTGCCTGAACAGAGCAAAGTTGTTTTATTGCTGGATAATTGTAAAGCACACCCTCCTGAGTCTGAATTGATCTCAGGGAATATATTCCGTTATCGTCCACCAAACGTTGCATCCCTAATTCAGCCAATGGATCAAGGAGTAATTCAGAATTTCAAATGTTTTTATAGAGCTTCTTTTATTCAAGGGCTTATCAACTCAGACTGTTCATTGGTCGATTTTCAAAAGGGGTTTTTACAATCGCTTTGGCGTGGAATAAAGTTAAGCCTTCCGCTCTTTAGAAGTCTTGGCGAAAACTCTGGGTCAAGGTGTATGAAGACGAAACAGGCTAAATCCTTCCAATCGAAAATGATGCCGTAATTAACCTGTTGGATAGTGCAGAAAATGAAATGCGTAATTTTCCGATAGATGAAGTTTGCGAATGGATAAACATTGACAACAAAGAACTTATAGTCGAAGAAATAACAGATGAACTGATAGTAGAAAGTGTGGTAAGGCCTCAACAAGGACATCAACCACCTGACATCGAATCCGATGAAGAAGAAGGGACTAACGCATCAAATTCACCAGTTCCTACCTGGAACGAAGCAGCTGCCGCTATTGATACATTTATAAGACTTGCTGATTGCAGTAAATCCTACAACTCTGCAGAGTTTGTTGTTGTATATTGCCCATAGTGAGTTTTTAAAGAAAAAACATGATTCAAAAAAACAAAAAGACACTAGGTGTTATTTCTTACCAATGCAGTAAAGTATTCATTACAATGTTGTACGTATTGTATAAAAGTATAGAGCTGTACTGTGTGAACTTGTAGTACACTATACTGTATACATACATACTTAACTTATAAAATGTACATACTGTATTAAATAATGTACACAATAAAGTAACTGTACTGCATGTATTAAAATATAATATACTGTAAATCTATTTCCTGGTTGAAATGCTGTTTTGTTTTTAATATTTTCCACCAGTACCGAAATCGGTAGTTAGTGGTATTTCCGCTATTCTCGAATAACGGCTATTTTTAGACGGCACTCAGTAATGCGGCATTTTCGGTAATTCGGCATCCCGAACGTGCCTGATTAGCGAGCGTCTACTGTACTAAAATACCATTAAATCGCTCACTCTGCACGTTCATAACACTTTTGAACCGACATTTATAATGAGGATAAACAATAGCACGCATTATCTTCACTAAAGCACCTTTACTTCCATATTATTAATCATTCAAATTTATATCCCTTCATATGACGTTGAAAAATTCCATTTTAAATAACATTCATCGCCTTATTTGGAATTCCAGTTGTGTAACAGTTACACCAATTCACAAAGAAGAACTTCCCCGCATAAATACACTTTTATACGATATCAGAAACTTGTCGTATGCACAATACAACACTAAATATACCCAGTGCGTCAAAATGGTCATAATTAGCAACATATTATAAAAATAAACATTAGTATGACAAGTAATAATACAAATGATTCTAATCATGCGGGTGGAGTGGCAAAGAAACTGAGCCGTCTCGTCCGATCCAACGTCCAGGAAAAGTAGTGTTTATATACTCTGTATAATAGCGCGGCGGAACACCGTCATGTTGTACCCACACTTGTTCTTTTATTTGAAACGGGATATTCTACAATAACACTGACAGCTCTGCTTGTAATATTTGAAGATAAATTATAAACAAGGTGTTTATAGCTTCAAACGTTAATGGTAAAACGGTGTTGAAAATTCTTGTTCAATCAAAGAGGATTCTCAAGCTGCCATGAATGATAATTTCTCAAATTACTCCATTTCGGGTAAATAAACATTCAGCCCTGAACAAATTTTAACGACATTAATATGTGCGTTGAGCTAATTATAGAACTGTACATGAGTGCATCGTTATTCATACATTAATTCGGCTAGTATCAGTGTGAATTCAGATTGTGCGGATAGTACTTGATGGAGAGCTTTAACGCTATCCATAGAATTAAATCATGCTCAACTACTGATGAGCCATGTTTTGAAGTAGTTCGGTTGTTCTAAAATGTTTTAAAACTCCTGAATTCCCTCTTGTGAGATATTCTTCGATTCGAATAATACTGGCGGTATTCGGTCACAATTGCGGTGTCGATGAACTTACAGCATGTTTGCGTATCTTTGCTTTTTTTAATAATTGTGGACCTGAACAGGCTAAATTTGGTCCATCCTGCTAAACCACTCATACACACTTAGTAGGATGGATAAATGGGCATTGAATGGCCAAAAGATACCTATGAACAGCAACCTTAAATTTTTTCATATCATAAGTGATAGGAAAACAGGAACTAGGGAGATCATTCCAGAGTTTGGAAGCCGTGTAGAAGAATGTGAATTCTGTCCGTCTGGTACGACGAAGTGGAGATTTGTACTGCATACTGATGATGTGAATGAGCGAACCGAGTATTTCTAGCAAAAGTAGTACGAGGTTGTATCAAATAATCTAATTCAGCAGCGCAATAGCCATTGTAATACCGATAATAAGCTCAAAAGACTGTATGTCAAGAGTTAAGGACGGGTCATTTATAAGCCTAATCGCTCTCTTTTGAATACGATCAACTATGTCGAGAGCGTATTGGGGAACATCAACCTAGAGGTGAGAATTATATTCTAGATGAGGTCGAATTTGGGCCTTATACAGCAGAAAGGGTTGTCGGGAGGTAAAGCACTGCTTAGATCTGTATAAAAATCCTATTTTACGAACAGCTGTTTTGGTAGCTGACAGAAGATGGTCAAGCCATGATAGATTTGTAGATACAGTTATTCCCAACAGAGCAATAGAGTCTGAAAACTTAAGATCTGAGCCATTCATACTTGCAACATGAAATGGTCGATCTTTTTCGGCAGACAGAAGGAAACACTGAGTTTTGTTAGCATTAAATTTAACTGGATTATTGATTCCCTATTCGAGAATACATTGGATGTCTTTGTTGATTGAATATGTCATTTCAGATTTAATATCTTGAGACATAGAAGGTAGATTACCATTATGCGCGGACTGAGATGAACTGCAATGAAGAGTGCTCTCCTCAGCAAAGTAATGGATCAGATTAGTTGTTGAAGAAATACGGTTATTTATGTATAGCAGGAAAAGTGTAGGCGCTATAACTGACCCGTGTGGCACGCTCGCGTTAATGCCAACTTCTTTTGAAAAGCGGCCATCAACTACCACCCGTATTCGTATTTTATCAAGTAAACTAGGAACCCAGTTGCTGAGCGTATCATTTAACCAAAACGAGGTGAGTTTGGCAAGTAAACACTTATGCCAAACTTGTTCAAATGTATTATTCCAAACTTGGGTCGCCTATGAAAGAAGATCACCTGTTGCACGACTGCTTAAACCCATATTAGTGGTCATTAAGGAGTTTTAGTTTCAGGGAACGAGAGCAGTTGCTGATTAATGGCTTTTTCCGTGATGTAATGGTAATTGGTCGGTAGTTCGAGGGATCGGTCTTATCGCCTTTTTTTGGGAATAGGTTGAACATTTGCTAACTTCCATGATGAAGGGAATGCCCCAGAAGACATAGAGATCTAAGAAAGCTTAGATAGGACTGTTACTAGTTCGGGACAACATTTCTTTACAAATTTGGTCTTATCGACAGAATCAGCAACTACAAATCCGCCGAAAGAGTCGGGGGATGAAGATGTACCAAGGTTTTTACTAATGGCTTTAGCTAAAGGCCAAAATTTACAATTGCCCAAAGGTGATGTAGCTAGTTAATTACATTTTCGTTGTTCAAGCAATTTTTTAGCTTTAGTGATGACACTTTTCCAAATATTTCCAGCACCGACGTATTATGCATGACTCTCGACCGTTTTATTAGATTTCCATTTAATATAAGATTTATTTTTCAAAGATATTGCATCAGCACAATCCTTATTGAATCAGGCTTGGGAACGTGAATGACCTATACGATTCGGTTTTTTTGGGAAAGTATAACTCCATGCCCATGAGGATGACTTCAGATACTGAAAGAGCAATGTCCGAATAAGAGGACGACTTAAAACAATATTCACGCCATGCAACGGTTGCAAAGAAGTCTCGTAAATCACTCCATCTAACTGACATAAAACACACAAGGTTCTATTAGTGTTGTGAACAACAGCGGAATTAGGGATATACCTAGAGGGAAAAGAACGGAAGTTTTATAAACAAGTGGGTTTGATGTAAGAAAGAGATCTGGAACATGTGGAGTATGGCTAGGGTTGTCAGGGATTCTTGTGAGTTCAGAAATCGTTTGTGTGTGATCACAAGCAATAGAAAACGTTTCTGCACTATGACAAGCTACTGGTCATAGTAGTAGTAGATGAAAATTGAAGCCAATTAGAGCTATGAACATTGAAATCTCCTACTGTTGAGATATCGCAAGACGGAAACTTTAAACTAAGGTAATCGAAGAAGTCTTGAAAGTTACGGTCATCAGGAGACCTATAAATGCAACAGTATCATTTCACAAATTTAGGACTAGAATGTTTAAACCAAATCACGTCGAAATTTTTATTTTCCAAGAAATGCTATCCTTTATATAGGCACATACGCCTCCTTTATATGGAAAGTTGGAGTGAATTTTGTATTGGAGATATTGCAAGTCGGGTGAATCGGAGCTTTCAGAGGAGACTTGTGTTTCAGATAGAAACAAAATGTCAGGTTGTAATTGTTCAAGATATTGTTGAACAGCATTAAGATTAGACTTTATACCACGGATGTTGTAATAGTGGATCAGAAAGTTAGCACTTCCGATGACTGAGGTAGCTTGGGCCCTGCCCTCCCAGACATCCGAATGGGGCAGGATTTTACGTTCGGTGTTTATTACCCTAGAACCCGCAGCCATCTTTTTTGTAACCTTTAATTTTGGACTTTCAATCCGGTAGGAGGACAGCGAGGGCGAGAAGTAAGAATAAGGATGAGAATAAATTAAGGATGAAGAAAAGATGACTGGCAGCTCTTACCCAGCTCAGAAAATCCGAGACCCAATATTTAGCAGCCCATGGTGGGGATGGTGGTACCTCTCCGGCTGGCATGGGGTACACGAAAGAAAGATGACGGCAATCTTACATATTAACTTTTAATGAATTGCGGAGTTAAATTAAACTGGTGCAGCCCAACTGTTAAAATAAGTAACAGGTCGTAGCACTGCCTACTCCATGTAATTTTCGCTCCTTTGGCTCTCATAAAATTCAAATTTGGCGTATCTAAATATGGAAGCATTTGCGGATCATGTGCATAAAGACAATTTACCTGACTAACACGTCGTGAAATTTTTTGCTTTACATTGCCGGACACTGTACATTAATTAAAATGGAAGCGTTTTTAGTAACAAAATTGACAAATTCTTTTTGTTTTAAGTTGTGATCTTTAGTCATTGAGCGCTAATAATTTGGGTCTTTAACCCTTATCATTTCAAATTCTTATACTAATAAATGTTTTAGTGGTGGTAATTGACCAAAAGTTTGAGCAATAGCTTCATCCTGATTTATGCCTTGTGTAAAGCATAATTAAATTCAGTTAGAAACCCATATACATAAATCTTTAATTTACAGCAATTTATATATCGTCTCCACATTATAGATCATTTAACTGAAGCGGATTAGTACTAGAAATTAATGATAATTGTTGATGATAAAATTAATGTACCATAAATGTTTCTGATAGGTGTCATTACATAATAAATACTCGTTTATAATAAACCCAAATAACAGACAACATCGGGAAAGACGTTATTTCAGATTAATTTAAGTTGTTAGCAGAGTTACATCATAATTTGTGGTTCACAAATCTTATCTGATTTTGTAGTTAATATTAAATGGTAAATTATGTATTAATACTGAAGCATGAATGGTGCAATATTATTGCTATTAGAATGATGTTATTCTATCTAAATTTATTATAATTCCAAATTTAATAAAATACAAAAGTTATTTTTGTAAAAAAAACTACTTAAAAGCTACTTAGAAAGAATATTTGAAAAAGTTTTAAATTTATTCTTTACCGGTCTTGCGTGTGCTTCATATAATAGTAATACCTCAGTATAACTGTATCCGTACTAAGAAATGTTAAAATAAAAGCATTTAAAGTTCTTTGAAATACTTTCAATCAATCAAAACTTCTTTTTTTAATACATCGACTACCGTGGATGAGATTATTACTAGCTCTCTTTTAAAGAGTTATTATATGAACACCTATAAGTTAACCCACCCAAATTGTCCAGAGAGTGTATCCATGGAGATACGTTTGGTTGCTCAGCGACCGGTGACAAAATTGCTTGTTGCTTCTTTTCTACTGATAGAACGAGAACGAGTGCCAGATTGACAGAACATTATTTGGATTTGTAAAGAGCGTTTTAGTGCACCGTTGATATATTGTTTTCTTGCTGGATGACGATGTGGGGGCGATCGCGCGTTCTGTTATGAAATGAATGAGTTGGGGGTCGAATGTCTTTCCAAGCTCGGCCCATCGGGAACACTTTAGTAATTGGAAGTATACTGAACCGGAATAAAATATATAAGAAACTTCACCGCTTGTCTGATCACTGAACATGTGATTCCAAACTCAATATATACGCATGTTTCAAGAAAGAGTACATCGCGAACGAAGCTTAATGCGGTTCCTCATCCGCTATACCCCGTTTGTATTGATATCTTATAGAACTGCCACATCCAATCTACGTTGTAGAGGATTAAACATCATCTTTGATAAATGACCTATCTAAGCCCAAGTAGTAAACACTATCTTTCATTTGAACCTTAGAACTAATGACTACGAGGAATTACGAAAATGACATAGGATGAATCTCGAATAACATTTTTACAATGCCTGAAGCTCATCAATAATAACCAACACATCGATTTCGGATTATAATAATGTATAATTCGATAATCTATATTCCACGTTACATGCTGATATGGTAATAATATCAAAATGACATTATGAGCAGACGTGCGTTGACTGCGAGCGAATTCGCGATGAGTAATCTTTGTTGCGGTAACGTCAGACTCATGCAGAGAAGGATAAAGAACACGCTGGGGGGTTGTGTGTGTCCGCCGCGGGCGCGTGAGTGATACAAGCCCGGATATATCGGCCTATCCATTTTCCACACAAAAGTAACTCTGTGCATATAAATCAACGTCATTTCGTAGACGAGCAGATCATCAAAACTGTTACGTTTCGCATTTCAATTAAACGTACTCCCTTTTTAAAAGATGGAAGTAACTAATGTAAGCCGGACAGCTAATCCACGACTCGAGGTAAAGTATAAAGCTTATCCGCGACTATGTCTAACATAATGCCCACATCCCGAGGATCAACAACGACAAGCTCTAGAATTCTCGTCCTCTGAGCTCTTCACGTTACGAAACCAATTACTGTTTCCTTTTCGCGCTATTTATGTATCTGATTCATACACATCTAACACGCAATTTCTACCAAATTTATTTTTCAAATATAAAAACTAATTTTCCTTTAAATGTGTTTTATTAAAGCGCTTTGCATATCCTACGAACTTTATTATAATAGATAGGAATATTGTAAGATTTGAAGCACCTTAAAATCTGATTATTAATTTTCGACCACAATCACAATGTATTACTTAGAAACCCTTTAGAAATTTTAATTATGTTTACCATTTTTATTTATCATGTATCTGTATGTAATTGGCAGATCTAGACATAAAATTGGCTGCTTTCAAAGACATCATTCACAAATTGGAACAGAAAAAACCATTTCGTCCGTAGATAAAGGGCTACACCATCTATTTGAATGACAGGCAATTTCGATTATGATTCGTGTTCTCTTTTCCACTTTTTATGCGATATTAACACTAAATTATCAAAGCACAAACATATAAATGTGATTTTTTATTTCCGTTATAAGTGGGTCACGCAGAATACAAGAGTTTTAAAGATGCTTTTAAAAATCAGTCAACAGACCCGAAAAACTTACCCGCATTTAATAATAGAATGGTAGAATTTGTTACGGGCAACATCAGCCAGTAAAGGTAATGTGCATGTTACCGACATAGCTTAGTGGTATTGGCGGGGTCCTTACTCATCACTCCAAAAGAGCACACGACAAAACTCAACAAATTCAAAATCAGGAAAAATATGTTTCGAACGCGTCACCTGTTAAATAGATTTTTAGCGGGAAAAACGTCATGAACTAGATCTTAAGGCCCTTCTAGATATCTTGACGAAATATAAATCGATCGTTGTAGATTGTTGTAGATTCCGAAAACAACAAAATTAAAGTAAAGGGGAACCATAATTAGGTGCAAGGAATTTTACAAATTACCAAACGAGTGAAATGCTACTTTATTGTCTACACTGCAACAGGAATCCATGTTGAAGGAATTGAAATGTATGTAGTAACAATAAATGTTTTGATCATTAAATGAAACAATATGTTTTGTTTTTTATAGGGATGATACATTTTGGGAGGATCATATGGTAAAAAAATTAGAACAATTTCACTATGTCTTTATTACCGGAATTAGTGGATACACGCAAATGTCGTAATTTAAATCTTCATCAAATCTGCGATCATCATTGTTTGACCGTGCCACTCCTAGAACAGTACTACTGTTTCGCATCCTTAAAATGAAAATTGTGCTATGTCCAGTGGCGTAAACGCAGATATTAAAATAAATACTACCATAAATGACAAAAACTTTGGTGAATGACGAATTGCGTATTATGTAGACGTACAAAAACTTCAATAATTGTAATTTAGTCTTTCTTAAGACTAAAGGGAAATTATTATAAGGTATGTAAAAATTTGGTTAAAAATTATCATTTATTATTTTTAATTGATATTACAGATTTTCTGGATTTCCAAGGCGTATTTCTGGTGTATTAAACCAATACATGGTATTTACTCGTCAAAGTTTTGTAAGTGCTTTTATATACTAAAAGTAATGTTTAGAACAAATTTTTTAACCTCAATTTGGTTACGAGAATAATGTACAGTTTAGAGAGTAAAAACTGTTCAGATGAGCGTTTAATGATCTTTTTGTTTATATTGACATGAGTGGTTTGAAATAGGGAATAATGTATGAATTTAGTTGTCAGGTTAAAAATGAATAATCGAAAGGTAATTCATAGCCAAGGGCGGCAAATTATCTACAATGTGTACCAATTTATGAAAAAAGAAAAAGAAGGAACGATGACAATGCCATTATCCCAATTACAAGAATGTGTTGCTGAAGAAACCGTTCTAGACAAGCTACTAGTTGAAAATGGTCATGCTGTCCTTCGTCTCCCTTTGTATCACTCTGAATTAAATCCCATTGAAAAATCGGATAGCAGTGAGGAATGTGACATTTCAAATGGAAGGTGTTAAGCAATTGGCAATGAAGAATTGAAAAAAATTACAGCTGAGAACTCGAAGAAAGTGTGTGAATATGTGGAGAGTGAATATTTAAAAAAAGGAGTGATATTGGATGATGTTACCTTTACAATGACATTAAAACATTTAAATGAATTTGTCATTAATCAGAAATCAATTTATGATATATTTGTTAAATAATATTAGTGAAAACAAATTACATGTATCACTGGTTAATTTATTATAAATGCATACATTCAACATATTCAGCACAAGTCAGGTACACCATTTTTGCTGACCACCTTTGAATGTACACTGATGAACATCACAAATACATTATAATGGAAAAAAAGAACTTATTTAACTTAATGTTAGATATCACTTTTGCAATGCATTCTAATTTTTGAACAAAAACTTATTTCAGATTATATACCACTGATTTAGTCCTTCTCATGTGGAACTAGTCACCATGTCTACTTTATGATGTACCTATTGTTTTTTAAGATAACTCAAATCTGTATATATTGATCTAAAGCACAGCAAATAATGAATTAATAATGCATTGTTTTTTTAGATCTCATACGTGCATGTAAATGAGATCAATTCAGCTAAAGTATAGTAAATAATGTGTAAAGATTTTCAATTAGTGCACATATTATTTACATACAAATATAACGATATCCCGACGCACACCTCACTACCCGTTGGAATGAATGGTCTTTTATATGTTTATATTACAGTTAAAAATAGAAAAATAAAATTAAACTTGGCAATTATCTATAAAACAATTTCAAAGTGACCACCATTGTTTGCATTACATGCATCTACTCTTCGTTTCATATTTTCAAATACATTCATTAATTGAGCTTCTGTAATATTTTGAATTGCGTCAGTTATTGCAATTTTTTAATTCATCAACTGTATGAAGGCGTGTCTTGTAGATTTTATTTTTTAAATGTCCAAATAGAAAATAATCCAGTGCAGTAAGATCAGGTGATCTTGGGGGCCAAACTCCCGCACTTATAACTCTTTCATCGAAATGTTCACGTAAAAAAGTCAGTGTTTGATTAGCTGTATGAGCTGTTGCGTTATCATGCTGAAAATATCCGTGTTGGAGCTCGTCATCGTGCAGTTGATCAATGAAAGGTTTCAAAATAGTTTTGTATCGAGCCGCAGTTACTGTATCTTCAAAGAAAATGGGACCTACAATTCTTCTTCGTGACATAGCAGCCCACTGCTTCCTCTGTAAGTACTGTTGTGCGACCCGTAGATTTTCCCTTGCAAACACTACCATGCTCATGAAAACGACTAACAATTCTTCGAATGTGTCGGCATAAAACATCATCATCTAATTCGATGTTCTGAAAGTGATGTTGATATTCTTCAACACATAATCGTACTGAATACTTCCAGTTTCCATCTACATTTTTTTCGCCGTTTCGGAAATAAGCTTCCAAAATAAACTTGTCTTGTTCCACAGTAAAATGCATTATAACCTAAAAAAATTTATTTACGAAAAAGGCATAAAATACACGAATAAATTTACCTTGAAAGTGCTGGTTAATTTATTAATGAGTTTTGAAAAAAACTATTTTATTGTAATACAAATGTAGATAAAGGAATAATTGAAAAAGGAAAAATCTATGTACGTTTATGAAATGTCAATCGAAGATGAAATAAATATTTGTGCCTAATTTCACTAGTAACTTGGATTAAACTTTTGATAAAAATTCTGTAAAAAGCAGTTTTTTTTCGGTCATTCATTGTTGATATCCCGGTAGTTTGAAGGATTCCAAGTTAATCCGATTACGTTTGTGTTTCAATAAAAATACGTACTTGCTAAGGAATACCTGAAGATCTTTGTGCCCCCGGGTCACTTAATGAGCAAACCATGCTGCTATATTTTCTAATGGTATTGATATCAGAACATGTATCGTTTTTATAACGTTTTAAATAGTAAATTATAAATCTACAATTTTTTCAAAATTTTAACAGTTCGTATTTCGAAAAAGCTATGTCTGAATATATGACTTTTGTTAAAAATATTATCAATTATAAAAAATATTCCAATTTAATCACTACTGGGAAAAAATTCAATAAAAAATTATAGAAATTAAAATTTAAAAACCCTATATTCAAACATTTAGGAAGGTTTCGGGACTATTTTGACGTCTTACGCGTTTCTTTAAGGTTTCAGATAGCTGTAAAGTAATATAAAAAGTTATAACGTTTTTAACATTGCTCTTATGGGGGTTTGATGTATTGCCTAACTATCTATCGAGACCCCCCTTAAAATAATGGCCTAATAGGAATCTATAATGTTCACTGGAGAAGAAAACGCCCACCTTGAGCTGAATTCGTTATACCTTTTTGGTGTAAACTTCAACGTAAAATTACTTGCTCAATTAACAAAAAAAACACATAACTGGTCAACTCGGTCATTAATTATTCAATTTAAAATGAATATTTGTTACAACAAAGATAAACAAAACCCGATTGAATATTTTAAAGATCCTATAATTTAATAAACGTCACTTAAAATTCATGAAAATAAATCATTAAAACTTACTTTAAATTTCTGAATGTTAATAGCTTTAATTACGGTAACTTTTAAAATTTGCCGAAATAAACTCGTCGTGCTTTTAATTTGTTGAAAGTAAAATAAACGCCCAAAAAGATTATACAAATATCTGTATTACAATTAAAAGAGAGCATAAAAAACGTATACAGTGTGAGTCAACGATTATTCGATTATCTATTACATAATTGATATTACCGAAAAAATCAGGGACAGGTTGATTTTTGTCCTCCACATTTTCATGTAAGCGTCATTCTTATTCGTCACTAGTCAGGGGAGGGGGGTCCCTAAAATCTAAAAGGGCAATACCCCACTTGTGATCCATCATTGGGAAGCGGGAATATGCCACACTTTTGTTTTTTTAAAATCCGATGACATACAAACCTTTTTACTAATAAATCTTTAACGAAATCTTAGTTGCTTATAATAACCGGCTTCGGTGGGCATGCTTTGGAAAAACCTTTTCAAACTTTGACTGCAATTAATGTGTTTAAGTAAATAGTATCACTTAATTACAAAAGTATGATCTGCACTTTACAAGAAAGGATAGAAATTATTTCTCTTTATTTTGAGAACAATCGTTCTGCTATTACTGCTGCTAGAATATTTAATAGTAGACATCCAGGACATACATTTCAAAATTGGTAACAGATTCATCCAAACTGATCCAGTAATTAATATTAAGAAGCGCCCCCAACAACATGCCAGGAATGAAGACATTCAAATTGTGGGACTAAATTTCAAAATAAGCACGTGATACTGGAGTGTCCAGTCATCAGTGTGTCGAATACTAAAATCACAAGAATTTCATCCACACAAAATCCATCTTATGCATGAACCCAATGAAGATGACGATGATCGCCGTCTGGAATTCAGTGATATTATGACTCAACGTTTGATGGATAGCCCAAACCTACTATCCAATATTTGTTTTTCCGATGAGACTGCTTTCTTCTTGAATGGAAATATTAATCGGCATAATTGTAGATACTGGAGCGATAGTAATCCTAGAATAACAATAGAGTCACATACACAATATCCTGAAAAGTTAAACGTTTGGGTTGCATTATGTTCTTTGCTCTTAATAAATATTTCATACTGAAGAAAACTATTTGTTGATTATTATAACATTTCAGGTAATAAAATAATTGGTCTATTTTTTTTTGACAATAACCTAAATGGAGATAATTATTTTAATTTGTTGGAGGAGCATATTGAACCCATGATGACGGAGGCAATTGAAAATGACCCGAATTATTCCGAAGTTGATATTCGAGACTCCACTGCACTATTCTGCTGCAGTACTTAAACGCAACGTTTCTAGGTTAAAGGAATGAATATCGCTTTATAACTCCAGAGATCTTGAAATGTGCGAAGGAAATTTGAAAGTAGGCTTTACTTCTATATGAAGGTTGGTGGTGGACATTTTGAACATCTCAGTGATTAATTGTATTATAAGTGTTTGTTATGAACGAATAAGTTTAAAGGTAAATATGCAATTAAAAATTATTATTAATTTTATTACATACATAAATAAAAAGTTTACCTCGAGTAGAATTGGAAGCTACGACCTGTACTTTGCTAGAGTACAGCGGTAACCATCTGCACCATCGAGATTCAAGCCCCAATTGATGCAAATTTTGTCTTTATGTATTTTTGTATCTCATTATATTTAGAATTTACATCAGTTTTACATACATAAAGACAAAATTTACATCGATTGGGACTTGCATCTCGATGGCGCAAACGGTTAGCGCGGTACTATAGCAAAGTACAGGTCATAGGTTCAAATCCTACACGAGGTAAACTTTTTATTTATGTATTTAATAAAATTAATAATAATTTTTAATTACATATTTACATTTGAACTTATTCGTTTATAACAAAACTTATAATAAATACATCTTAATTGTTTTCTACTTCAACTTTCCAGATCTCAAACTCAACACCAACTGAGCTAAAACGAGAAGCAATGCTCCGCCTCTTCTTCAAAAGCACTTAGATTCGGTAAATAGCAACTCATCATTTCACGTGTCAATTCAGGAATGTACGAAATATAATATCACCAACAACTGTAAACTGAGTCAAATAAGTTCTCAATAATATTTACACAGGTTACGTAAACCAGACAGTCACTATTACATACGATCGGGTTTATGTAAACTACTTAATCGATATATACAAAGGACTCTAGATGATAATTTATGATATCAGAACGCCACACGATGTGAAAATAACCGTCATTAAATTTAATAAATTTTACAATCTGTGTGTTTATACATTCGTACCGAAACAATTTTAAACTAATATCTTTTCTACTGGCAATATTAAAATAACAAAATTCTTCAATGTACTAAAGTAATTTTAGTAAAGTATGTTACTCAATTTTTCTTAAGATTTTCATACACTGTGACAAATTATACCTAACTACATACACTTAGAACAATTACGCCATGTACTATACGTAATATTTGGTAAATGGTTTTAGATTATATTTCAGTAATGCATAATAGGGATTTTGTTCATTTCTCAACAATATACTATTTAGTATATAATATAATAATACGATAGCGCCTTTAATACGTCGCCCTCAGTATTTGGATACCAGTAAGAATTTACTGCGGCTAAAATATTCATGTCTTGCCAAAATAATTCAAACCTGAATGTTTTCCCAGATATTGTGTTTGAGTTTATTTGGATCGAAAGATAATAACAGTGGTACCGTGTTACCAACTAATTAAAACTTACTGGAGTAGAACTTTAAGGAAAGTACTAATTGACCTGGTTTACACTACATCACATGGGTGATGACCACAAGAAATTACTAGGGTCTGACATACGAATCCAAAATTAACTATTTCTTAAGGTTTTTGAAGTTTCGATGGAAAAATGGCGCACATTCATACTCATTCGTGCACGCACGCACTCCATTTATTATTCAGTATTTGTAAGATCACAATAGTTTTAACCCTTACTTCGGTTGAGATCCACTTTCCTCGAAGCGAAATAGATTTTGTCGCTCATTAATTGTGAAAGTATATTATCCATATCTTTTATTTATTACGAAAAATAGTTAATAGGGTAAAGGAAAGTTCCATTTTTTGTGTTTAGCAGTTACGATTTTTATTAATGTACTGTTCGGGCCTATTGCCTCGATCTGAGTATTACAATATTACGTGATCAAATACAGACTATAAAACGCGGTTACAAACACAAAATCCCAAAAGTAGCTATTGCCATCCCAACTATACCTTAACCTGACGTGTCATGAATTTAAGTGGAAACACCAAAACGTCACATTCAATGTAACCATCATGCCCACAATTACCGTCGTAAGACGACTGCAACATGTAGCCGATACTGTCTTAAATCGGGTAAATGTGCACTAACAAAAGGAGATGCGCTGGTAAAGAACAGGAAAAATACGTGAATCTACCATTGGTAGCCCCTTTCAGGTTACACACTTCAGTTGCTATCCCTTGTGTAGAATCTGAAATGCAATATTCAAAAATACTCACTTTACGGCTTTATCATTAAATAAGTGAATTTCTAAACTCGCAAACAAATCTTGATACTATAACAATTGAAATCCTAAATTTTTAATTCAGCTAATTTTATGTTCACTTCAAATAAAACTACAACCGTCTCTATCTTAATTGATATTAATCATTCAAACTAAAAGGAGATCGTGAACACTCTTTTAGCATCTGTAAACTGTTACTTGACAAATAATGCAACTCATGAAAGAAATTCAGTAATTGACTTTAATCAAATTAATAGGCCAATTACACCACAACAAATTTTTAACTCAACCATAAAAGTTATTGTAAACAAATATAAACTTCAAATTCACTTCTTTTACTTCCACATAAGCGTTTTAAGAGATAAAGGAGCCGTCACACGCCTTTTTTATTTATTCAAAACCTTAAAAATAGTATACTCAATTCAGCCCGTTGCCACCTGCGACCAACTTAGAAAATTCAATAACTGATAAACTTAAGTAATTAAATGACTAAATAATTTCGTAAATGTGTCGATTTAGAATATTCTAATAAACAAATAATAATCTAGCATACTCTATAAAAGTCGGTGACGCATACCACCTGTTGATTAATTTGCAAACAAACAACGTCTAGCATTATTACAGACCAATTGAAAATAAACCATTGGAAGTTTTAACTTACACAAGACTACACGATAAAGGGGTAGAATCAGTACACTACGCTAGGGCTGCCCCAGGCCTTTCCCGTCGGGGAAAATTCACGCTTCTTTCTAAGTTTAATCCTCTCAATAATCATAAATGTTTATTCAAAAGCTGACAGCGTGATACTTTTGCAGTCGCTCGAGCTCTACGTAGCTTCTTGAAGCAATAACTACTATTTCAACACAACAACTCCTCACCCAACTGCACCCGATAATAATCAAAAGTTTACTAAATTACCTTCTGTTTATTTAAATCCGTTAACGATTATTTTTCCCTTAAATGATACCAGTGCATCGGGAAAAACTACACAAAAAAATAATAGTGGTACTTATCAGCCAAAACCTCATCATGGTAAAACATAATTACATGTAACCCAATCTATTTTTTGCCGTTTCCACTAGATTGAAAAATCAAAGTTAAATTACTCGCTATAAGATCTACATTAGCTTTACTTTCAAGTCTTATCACATTCTAAGTATCGTTCGCTACCATTAAATTTTTCCCAGACATGAAAACTCTACACAATCTCGCTGCAAAGAAATCGTTCCCGATGATGCAATTTCCTCTTAATTAATAAATTAACAAAACAAAAATCAACTACCATTAGGATTATCCAGTTTATCCTACAATAATAACCACCTTCATTAATTCTTTTACTACGTTAAAACACAAATAGGCCTAAACCAAAAATTTCTAAAATATGCAGAATACATAGTCGCAATGTTCAGAACCTAAATATATCTAAAGAACAAAAAAAATTAAACTGAATATCCCATAATTTACTACAACTTTCAATAAATCTAACGGCGCCAACTCCACCCTATTTCACGACCAAGAACCAATGCTTCCCAAACGCTACATAAACTATACCTAAATCTCCCACAAATTCTGTCAACAAAACTAAAAACCCTAATTTTCTTATATAAATTATACGCACGGTGAGACACCACTTTCAAACCGAGACAATACAACTAAGAGGATCTAAGCAGTTCAACATCGCTCCTAAACCCATCTTCCTATCTTGTGTTATCCGCGAGGTCGACCAAGATATCACCAACAACGAAATAATCCAGATATCCGACACGCAACAGAAGTCATCAGTAAAAGCCGCCAACCATCCTACAACTCTTTTCCGTATCATTACAACCTCCAACATTTTCGAAGACTGCCTCTCGAACGTAGTGCCTCCCTGTTCTCCAGAAACTACCTGCGCGAGCCTTCCTACTATTGAAATATACTAAGTACGCAGCACGCAGATGAGATTCGCTCACGATGATTCCACTGCCCATCCTGTGGTGACAGTATTGTAAATCCTTCTCTCCATACTGCGGCGGTTCTTATGCAACGCCGAGGGATACCTGTCTCCCCATTCAAATCCGCCAGTGCCACCGCATTTGTCACCAAGTTCAATACCGCATCCTCTTCCACACCCGACCGTCCAGCGATCGAGTACTTCCTGCGCAACTATTACTACGTTACATTCGTGCCAATCTCTCCTGAGAAGCGCGAGCGAGTCATGAAACTGATTGACTTGTCGTAATCAAGTTCCTCAATCGAAGCGTTTATTCATCTGGGTGGTTACATGAGTCGCGTTCTCCGTCCCTGTCAACCGTCGTTAGAAAAACTTACAAGTACCATAACTACCATCTTTTAGCTAGTTTGTACCTACTATGACTGTAAAAATAGAAATTGTTAACGCAAGGGGCGTTTGATGAAAACTCCCTTTAATCGCGAATCTACTCAGAAATGACCACATACGAATACCTGCCATAACTGAAAACAAACTACCTGAGGACCCGAGGTACAACTCTCCTGGTCCACACCAGATACCCCTCCACCAGTTTGTTTCAACCACGGCACCTACAAAGCCTCCGGTTTTCTGCAAAATTCCTAAATTTTTCATGACCATGTTATCTGCTCCGGACCAGTTATCAAATTTTTCTGCGACAAATTCCGCTTAAGCATAACAGTTATCTGAGATCATCTAACACTCCTAGTTAATAATACCTTTGGGTCAGCTCCCCTATCTGCCCCAGTGACAATTAAACGTGAAAGTTTCAAGCACGACGAATGGAATATGTTCAACGAACATACTAATTAGGATATTAAATGTGTAAATAATATACCTAAGCTTGTACTTTCACACAAATAAAGCCAGAAATATTAAGATATCCAATTATTAGAAAACCTGATAGTAAAATTGATGCTTTTTTTGCCAGTGTTAGTGATTGCGTATATCAAATCACAGCACTATGTGAAACATGTTTAAAATCTGATGTAAATTGGCACCTCCCTCACCGAATTTGACGGCCATGCATTTCCTTTTCATGGGGAACACTTAAAGAGATGATATATTCTAAACCAATAAACACCGAAGAGGAATTGTCGCGCGAATACAAAATTCAGTAAACATTTTACGGTTAGATGCAGAGATGTATATTCTGCAGTTTAATTTGTTTCGTAGAATTAATCTTTGTGTACATAAAACGGGGGCCACTTTCAATATTTACTTAGAGTTTAATTGAACAATTTAAATTCAATCATCACAGAAACGGCTGCTCGAAGCGACATCTACAAGGTATGCCTTTTTTGAAGAAAATATATCAGGCAATAAGAATTTCTGGCCAGAAATTTAATGTACTGAGGCAGAAAAAAGTTATGGAGCTTTATTATAGACAAAGGGCTGATAGTAACGCCCTCCAGAAGATACATCAAAACTATGATCAAGTATGAATTTCTCATCATAGAAAACCTCTATGTACCAAATTTCATGCAAATCCTGTTATTATTAAGATAGATATTTAAAAAAGAGTTTAAAAATAATAACTTTGACACACTGTATTTCTGAAATCATCAACTTTTGCACTAAGGTAAACAGTAATACTTTAGCCTCAGGAATTTGTCCTAGATTTTGTACAGACCTTTGAGAGACACCGTGTATATGTAGGGTGGGCCAATAGTGCGTGGGTGGAAGACATATTCCTAATTTGAGCGAGCGGTAAATCTTCAAGGGGTCCGTCCAAATAATTTGTTATCGAGGAAAGTCAAGTACAAATTCGAATTTAGAATACCGTCGAAGAAAAAGGGACCAACAGCTGAAGTACAGAATATGCCTGCTCAAATCGACCATCTCTTGAGTAGTAATGAAAGTTGTGCTGGCTAACAAATCCATTGCAGTGGAGTCCTATGAGATTTGAAAACTTTTACACAATGTATACATATTATTGTACACTTTAATTTTATCGATTTGAGCGAGAGTAATCTCGATAATAACGACCAAATGTATCATATCAGAATTTAATAGGCTCTCTTATGTGTTTGCCAATCCACACAAGCCGTGATACTGCTTACAGTAAACGATCCCAGCTGCTTACTCCAGTTAATAATTAATTACATGATTTAAAGGACGCCTGCTGTATAGCCAAATTGTCACAGGCGGAATGATTATTATATTTTCATTGGCCACCCTTTATACTTAATATTGGGTGACAAACTACAAAGGGCGGTTTTAGACGTATATTATCCTATTACGTACAATTCTAAATAAATACTTCAGCTATAATTCTAAAAAACTCAAACATATGACCGCTCTTCACTACATGGAACTTACGTTGGTCTCCAATCATGTAGGCCACTTGGTTCTTTAGAAAAAAGTTTTATTTAAAACACGTTAAAGTAAAAATATTTTAAATCTGAGCCCGTTTCTGTAGTTCGACCTATAACTACAAAGAAAAAACAGCCAACTAACTGGGTTAATAGATTATTTCACCTTATTTCTTTCTGAACAAGAGGGTTGACGTTTTTTAAGTATAACAGCGGGTTTTCAGAATGTTATCATTTCTATATAATTTTAATAGGCCAGAATATGATCGATAATTTTTAACTTTGATATCTTACGGTTTTTAATATCTGAAAACTTACTTCTAATATTTACAGGGTGGCTTACGCTGAAAAACACTAACAAATTAAGGAATTGAGCAATTTAAATATACCACTAGGGAGATTATGTACATTATTTACAACTTTACAGAATACGAATTGTTAACTGAAAATGCCAACGCGCAGGAGGTTTTTAGGTGGTATTATTTTCTACCATCTTCTTCAAGACTTATTTGAAGCAGAAAATGTATTGCATATGTAAACATTTGAAATTTACTATCGGCCAGACAGGATCGTAAAATACTTGGTTTTAATTAATTCATGGGATA
The DNA here is from genome assembly GCA_036346205.1 of Vesta saturnalis. Lineage (NCBI taxonomy): Eukaryota > Metazoa > Arthropoda > Insecta > Coleoptera > Lampyridae > Vesta > Vesta saturnalis. The sequence goes on along the minus strand of JARFJB010000772.1, from coordinate 1,870,883 downwards.
GAAAACCTAATTATCAATCAGGAAAGTTGATGGAGAAACTACCTAGCGTACTTATGGGCTAGTTATAAAAAGAAACGGGGTTTTCTATCGGAATTGTGTAAATTATTTAAAACTGTAAAACTTATGTTAAACAAAAATGGAAATGGACACCACCATCCACGTCAAAAAATTTACCTAATTAAATCTTTAGTAGATCGAGAAAAACGAATTAGTGACCCTGAATTTTTGAAGGATGAATATAAATATTTAACAAAATCCTTACAAGATAATGGATATTCACTTACAGAATTAATAATGTTATTACACCTTCTGGGCGTAACCTTAAAGAAAAACCAGTTCTTAATGTTGGTACTGCATTTTTTCCTTTTATAGCTAATGTTACAGAATTGAAAAAATCCTAATTAAATGTGGCATTAGGACTATTTTTAAACCTACAAGAAAAATTAAAGAACATTTAAGATCACCCGAAGATGTTTCAAACCCATTATCATCTTCCTGAGTGTATAGGTTATCTTGATCATGTGGAAAAGTATAGATTGGAACCACAAAACGTAGCTTTGATACAAAACGTGAAGAACACATGAGATTTTGTAGATTAGGTAAACCAGAGAAGTCTGCGGTGGTTGACCATGCCTTAAATAATCTAAATCATGACATTCAACATGACAATATGGAAATATTGTCAAGACAAACTTCGTTTACAACGTAAAGCTATTGAGATGTATAAACACCCTAATAATTTTAATAGACAAGAAGAAAATCTCCGTTTAAATAGGTTTTCGGATCTTATAATTAAAAAAAGATACAATGATACATCTTGATTTTGATTTTAATTTTGACTTTTGGTACGTCTTGGTTTTTTGCTGTTTTTCCTAGACCTTGAAGCAAATGCTTTACCAATTATATGTTAAATTACCACAGCACTATAATTTAACATAAGTAGTTGAAATTAAGATTAAAATGAAAAAATTACAAAAAACGTTCTGCATTATGCTTTTCATTCTTAATAACACTTGCATTTATGGACTAAGCTATTTCTTTGTTAGATTTAACCGGATTATTTTATTTGATGTCATGTTTATATTTGTAAATACTTCTATCATTTTCAAATTGAAGTTTTTCACAACTTCACACTTACATCATAACTTGATTAAATTTTGTTAAATGTGTTTTTTGGCTGACATTTTTTACTGTTAGCCTTCGACCGTTTAGAGGGTATTCTGATTTGTCACCTTTAAGACAGTTTAACAATATTTAATTTTAATGACCCAGTTATTCTTTACTAAAATTTAATTCTATAGTTGGCTTTATACGTTTCTTAAACTGTTATATTAATAGCAGGCTGATGTTTGTGTTTTTATTTTTCAACTTTGACAAAATTGTTTTCAACATCTTGAACAATTTTAACAGATATTACTACTAACAAGATAACTGTAACTGTTATCGAAACGTTTAGATTGTATAATTTAAAATACACCATCAAAAAAACCAAAAAAGATAAGTATTTTATTATGTGTGATAATGGTGAAAGTTTACATTTCCAGATTTCTGCACTTCTGGTTCATTTGGCTGTGACTGCCTGTAATATGTGTGTAACTATTGTAATTTTGAATCTCGTATCTACAAGGCAACGCCTCGTGAAACTACTAAGGCAGCTTTGGAACTGCTGGTAGATGAGGCTATTACGCCTATCTGACCGACGATCGAAGAAACCTACACCATGGCAGATAGTCAAGCGGTTACGCTTCTGCCAGAAGTGACTATGTTGCGGTGTTTTCCGTTGGCAATCTGATTCCACCCCGGAGAGCGCACAGTAAGTTTACTCGGTTTCTTATCCTGTCTAGTGTTGTTTGTAAGGCGGGAAGCCAGATTAGGGTTTTGGTGAAATGGAAATTTATTTTCGTGGTAGAAGCTAAATGGGTTGTTAGGAAGGAGTTCGTTGAATTCTAAGTGGTCTCTAAATCGCCTGCACAAAGCATTTTCCGATGCAGCTTAAGGGAGGAATGGGTCCATCGGAGGAAGGTGTGGTAGGGTCGAAGTGCGGTTTGGGTATCATGACGGTGGACGCTTATTTCCAGTCCGTCGGGAAGTGAGAGTGTTAAATATTTGTTATGGCTTTATTATGTATACTATCGTTAAGATCGTCTTGACCTGGGGCAAAATTGCATCCTTTTTTGATGTACGTATTGTCCTGGGCGTGCAAATTGATTTCGGGAAGACTAAGATTACGGAAGAATTGCGTATGGCGGGAATCAAAATTACCTAGGATAAGTGCATAGGGTAGGCTAGAAGAGTAAATTTAGAAGGTCATCAGAAAGGGTATTGGGGCCGAGCGAGTTGTGGTAATAAAAGGAAACAATGGGAGTGGAAAAGTGCACCGTCACACTCAAGATACTGTAGGTGCGGAGGAAGTAGAAACCGGGTAGACGGGAAGCGATTTTTTATGATAAAGGTGATTCCATGTTAAGTGTGCATCTGTCTGTTGGTTTTCTTTCAGTGATTGAGAGGATGTGTATGTTGTGTTCGTGGAGTAAGGAGCGTTTCCGATGAACACTCCGGGCGTTAACTGTCCCTGCTATTATATCCATAATGGAAAGACTAAATGAGTGCATGCTCGGATAAGGGCAACCTTCGTACGCGTGTTTAACACGCATGCGAGGTTCTCCGTTAGAAGTAAGATCGAGATGTAACGTCGAGGACACGATTGATCTAGCACGCGTGTATAAAGCTTTGTAGAAAGTATTTAATGTTGAGTGGTTCAGTGCCTGGTGAAGGTTTAGGCGTGCTGTCCTTCGAGTCAGCCTTTTCGGAAGACAGGATTGGGTCGAGGATTGCCACCTTCGACGGCGAACTGAGAGGTTCGTGCCCTTTCTGGCACTGGGCGGAGTAGGTTGGGTGAGGTGGCCCGTACTTGTTACACTTTGGAGTTAGCGCCGGATTTACGATAGGGTATCTGTGCCACAATTAGGGCAACGAATGGAGCGGTTAGGATATTCCTCAACGGCATAGACTACCTACGTGCAGGTAGACCCATACTTAAGGGGGGAGGAGGGATTACGGGAGGGTCTCTAGAACATGGCGACTAGCTTTGAGGGAAGAAAATCGAGGGTGATTTGGGATTGGGTGACGAGGCGGATAAGGGATGTCGGAGTGGCGGTACCTTTGAGGTGATACAAGTGGCTTTGCACACAGATGGCAAAGTAATCGCACCGAGGATCTCTTGGGTGAGAATCTTTATCTACGTGACGAATCACACAAGAAAGGGAGGGAAGTCTGAGAGTGGAATGGGTTGGATTAGGTTAACCGGGAGAAACTGGTATGGGTAATCAGAAACCCAATGGAAAAGAAGGAAATCAAATGTTAGCATAAAGGAATTAAGAATTAATATAAAAGTTTTGAATAAACTGCCTCTGCTGTCCCGACGTCGGTCCTAGATGTTGACAGTGGCGGTGTCCTGGATGTCTTCTCTATTCCTTATGTCCTGTATTCTTTGGTTGTCTTCTACTTGCTGGTTGCTAGCTAGTGATGCTGGCTGTAGTTCCTCTTTTTTTGTGATTATTTATTTACTTTTTAAATAATTATTTATGCCTTTACTTGTCTTAACTTCTTGGATTTCTCGAACATACTATCTCAGTTCAGAAACGATCTGAAGGGTGATTTTCTTTTTAAACGTGATGCACTGTTTTATGCAATCAGGAAGTAGGTAGATATAGATTCTGGCATGATGTAAACATCGCTTATTGATCTATTGAGAGTGGTGATTAATAACGAGATACTGACGTATGAAGGCTTTAAACGAACATTAGAAACATGGAAAAAAACGAGTGCTAAAGTATCTGAAAGGATCTACGAATAACAATTAAATAAATTAATTACAGTTCTGTGAAGTATATAAATCATAGAAAATCCTACACAGTGTAGTAGTTACATATATGTAGAGTAGTTGAAATACAGGGTGTTTGTAAATAAGTGCGAAAGATTGTATGGGGTGGTTGTCTAAGTTCTTTTGTGATAAAAGTAAGGTTCCTATAAACGTACGTAAAGATATGCTTCGTTTTCGAGATACAGTGTTTAAGTTTTAATTTTTTTTTCATTTTTATTAATTATTTCAAAGAGCATTAAAGGTAATCAGCCTAAATTTGCAAAACGCTTTGAGTAGGTTGCTCTCAATATTTCTAACAAGTGTGATTATATAATACTGTAACATTAAACCAAAACAATAACAAAACCACAGTATTAAAGATAATTTTAAATAGGCGAAAACCTGCAACAGATGTTCAAAATGGCCTCTCTCTCACGTGAATCAAGAGTCAACGCTTCGTCTCATCGACTATCGAATTCGTTGAAATATTCCTACTGTATTTCTTATTGTCTCACAGCCAGCTGTAATTCGATTCCTAAGGTCTTCAACATTTTGTAGTAAACTAATGACCTCAAACGCAGAAATCTGAAGGATATAACTCAGGAGAGCGAGCTGACTAACGTTGGGTACTTCCGCTACCTATCCAAGTATTTGGATATGCTGTAACTAATACTAAAATGAGCTGGGGCACCATCGTACTTAAACCATAAATTTTGTCTGAGGTGAAGAGTTATTTCTTCAAGAAGTGCAGGTAACTCGTCCTATAGGAAGTAATGATAAAATTCGCCATTTAATCGTAATGGAAGGAAACATGGACCAATGAAATTGTTCATCAAGTACTCCAAGCCACACGTTTGCTGAAAATTGATGTTGAAAATGAGCTTGAAAGGTTCCATGTGGATTTTCATCAGCTCATAAGTGATTGTTATGAAAATTTCGTATAGAATCTCTGGAAAAACTTGCCTTGTCAGTAAACTATTAGGATTTTGGGCGGTTACATTGAGAATCCATTGACGCGGTAAAAAATCTCGAAGTAGTAGACTGCACACGTTGAATATGAAACGGATACAATTGCTGCTCAATTAGAATTTTAAATACAGTGAAGTTGCTTACATTCAACATGTTGGCAATTCTTCGGGTACTTGTTTCAGGTGACTCCGAAAGTATATCGAGAACTGCTTCTTTTAGTTGCACATTTCGTACCCCTCGAGGGCGCCCACAGTCAGCAGTTTCATGAATATACCATTTTCGCATAAACTTTGGTGAAGGCGAGCAAATATTGTTTGATGAGGTAATCCTACGTTCTGGATACAACTCAGCATACAGTCGTCGAACTTGAAGACCATTTCCATTACTTCGACCACAGGCAAAATGCATAGCTGCTATTTCAGCATTTGCAAAATTTTCCATTTTTTTTTTTTGAAGACACGAAAATTATTCACCCATTGACATTAATTTTGTAGCAAACTAATAATGAAAACATGCTAATTTGGTAATATTTTATTTAAAAATATTGACAGCAACCTACTAGATAATGTATCAATAGAAATTAAAAATACACAATTTGCAATAAAAAATATTTGACGTTTTGGTTCAAAAACTTCAAAATCTTGCGAACAAAATTCAAGATACCAATTTAATTCAGAGTTATTGTCGGATTTCTACAAAAATATCAAAACGGGAAAAAGTCAATGGCGCACCATTCATTTTTATCAAAAAAAATTGTGGAATTCTTTCATGATCGACACTGGACAAGTAGAAATATTCCGATCACCCCCAAAAATGCACATTTATCCTTCCAAAGCGTTTTACAAATTTCGAGTCAATATCCTCAAAACTCTTTGGAATAATTAATAAAAATAAATAAACAATAAAAATGTAAACACTGTGTCTTGTAAACGAAGCATATTTCGACTTACATCTATAGGCAATCGCCCCCTAAAATCTATCGCAGTTATTTACAAACACCCTGTATAAACACAGATATTAGTAAAGTGACAAACGGTGAAATATTTTGGTTTATTGTATAATATAGAAAAATGAGTTTGTATTTTAACTCTTCCTATTTCAGTAACTTTAAACCCAGCATAATTTATAATAATTACGACTAAGACCCAGATATTGCAAGAAACATTTATTGTTAACATTCTTTTTTCTCAAAACCATAAATTTTCCTTGTTCTATTATAGAATTGAAATTCCACGACTTTGTACAATTGCATCTTTAAATATTCATGCTATTTAGGGGTTTTCCTTCACCTGCAACAGAGTAACACATTGATGATAATAGTGGATTATAGAAATGATATCACATAATTTTTTACTAAGCAAACTATTGATACATAGATTATATTTGGGTTAATTATTTAGTTGATTAATTTCTGTTACAGAGACTGAATTTTTATTAAAATTTCCGTAGATAAAGGTATAGTGTAAGGTTTGCAGCTTGTTTTTCTAGAATTAGAACTAGTGCCTTCTGTCGGTTAAGTTTTTGGCTGATCATATTAGATTAATTACATTTGCTTAGCAATGTGATAAGAATGTGCATTTTAATTTGATCATATCTTCTTCTTACGTTCATTGAGGCTCCTAATATGTGTGATATGCTTTTAAAGAAAGCAATAAGGTTATTAGTTACAGTAAAATTCAACATTTATCGATATTTTCAAAGTATTATAGTCGGAAACATATCCAATAGCATATATAGTAGAGTGTAAGGCAATAACTCATAATAAATGTAACAGAAACGGCCAGGAAATCCCATAAAATTTTGGAGTAAACCGCCCAGCCTCATAGTAGTAAAAGACTGCGTAACTGTTCTTTATGATTAGAGCGACGGCCGTGGTGTACACTAAAAGCGTGTTATACTTAAGGGATTAGTGTCTTGTTATATATATTATTTTTTCATATTCTTGCACTTTGGCCTTTACGTAGTAATAATAGTAAAACCATTGTGGAATTAAAATTAATAATACTCAATAATTTTATAGGTAATTATGATTACGTAAATAGACCTTTTTATTCAATATATGGTACTTTAGAACATTGAAAACAATAACCAACAAAGTAAGGGGCAATTTCCATTTATGGCGAAACTCCAAAGCCACCAGAGACCGAAAGAAAATTAAACGTCGGATTCTGAGCCAACGTAATAAAACGTTCTATGGTTAAAGTCAAAGGTGAATGACGACCGAGCACCTGCGGCGTGCCACTGCGACGCCGACGCCTAAGAAGTATATGTTCTTTCCGTATTTGTATTTTAAGTCAGAATATCAAGCCTTCGTTTCTACACTGTTATTTGAAACGTACAAGCGAAAGAGGCGTTTTCTGCTTTTATTCTGAAACAGTAATCTTTATAAAGCAACAACGTACTATAAAGAATCACTAAATCTCAGGCTCAACAAATAATATAAAAGCTCTCACTTCGCATTAATTTTCTTACCTATCTAAAAATTTTACGAGCACCTTAAATTCGCAAAATAAATGGTTGAAGAAACTTACTCTGTTTTTTTAACATTATTCTGCAGTATAATACATTAGACGAGATGAATTCCTGTGTATTTATCTGTAGCCTGAAGCAATCGAAGCAGTAAACCTCATCTAAGCCTCATTGTAAGTTTTCAGTGTACTTTTCTTATAATTAATGAACAAAATTTGGATAACACAAATTTCTTGTAGCAAAACTTTAGTTGGATTTTGTAATCAAAATTCTAACAATTAAAGATCTACTTCTCACGTTTCTCGGTGGCGATAGAACTATACGAATACTACACACGTACGTTCCGATGTTGTTGGAAGTGTTCTCTAAAACTTGAGCTTTTACGCGTCTTCTCTAACTTGGATGTAGACCAAATCTTGTTAAATCTAATCTAACTCTCGGATTGCAGCCCCTGAATAAGGAATGCGTTGTGTACATGCAGAAATAAGATTTTACTCCATTGCGCAGATCCTTGTTTACTCTACCTTTAATTAGATTTATATATCATCTATTATTCTTCATTACTAATTAAATAAACAAGACTTTAATATATAAAAGTATGCTCGTGGAATGAAAAGTGGCTTTAATAAAAGAGTTTAACAGGAAAGAAAACAGCCAAAGTAAATTCAATTAACGAATACTCAAATATAAATAGAAAAACAAATTATTTATGAGATTTAATTTGTTTTCATTAAAAAAACCGGAGATGTCTGAAAAGTTTACTAATAAATTACGTATAAAGTGAACTTGACATTAAAATCGTTAAGAAGTATGTTTTGTTTCGTGATTACTTAAAAATTTTCCAGATCCAAGCTTATAATTTAAATCTTATCAAAATACGCATTGTCAATATGTTTACAAAAGCTTAATAATTTATTTATAAACATAATGACGTAACATACGAGGGTATATTTTCGAAAGTAACGCCCTTACAGATTATGCAGGTACAAAAATATAATCCAAATACGTTGCTATATATTGGAAGGCTTAATGTGTGCCATATGAAACACATCTTTTCTTAATCCTCCAGAATGGAAGATTCGTTCAACAATATTAAAGCAACCTTATGAGAAAAAGTGTAGGTATTATTGCTGTTATAAATACTTCCAACGCGATTGGTCGATTTTTGTTAGATATTGCTAAGAAAGTAGAGATACCTGTAGGCTTCATGGTACAATTAAGGTTTCAAAATACGCTCGCGACTGCTTCCCGAGGGTAAACAACTCAAGATTGAATATGAAAATTTAATCAGGTAATTTCATAGGGGATGATGCTTCAATGCTCTTCCGAGAAATTGTGTTCGTTGCTCCTTTACTCTACAATATAACAATTTTCTAAAATGTAATTACTTCAAAAATTACGTATAATCTCAAATTAGCTAATACTAATTTGTATTTTCCCTCCTTCAAGTTAAAATCATTTTCTAGCGTTTCAACTTTCAAATTTACATAACAATATTACCAAAAAAATTACACTCGTTAATTTTTGTTTTAATTAAGAAGTAATTTATACTGGGAAACGAAAAAGAAACTACAAAATGTTAATTATTTTCTAACATATAAAAAACGTTTTAAAGTATAATTATACTTTTTAAGATTTCAACCATACGTGGACTAATTGGCTTCAAAATTTGATGTTTCTTTAGGCGGAAATGATTAATTGGTAACTTTTTTTGTGATTACCGACTGCGTTGGTCACCTAAGGTATACTAAGCATCAAGTCTTATGCTGAGTTCTCCAAGTCTGAAACCCCCTGAATACGAAAAACTGGTTTTTAAGTTGACGTCTGTGTGTGTGTGTGTGTGGTCAGTATCTTGCGAACAACGTCGGACATAGGGTTCATTTGGGTAGGCCAACTGGTACATTTCTTTCTACTGACATGTAGTTTGCTCAAGTTCAAACATGTTTGTATGAAATTAAAAATTATTATTAATTTTATTAAATACATAAATAAAAAGTTTACCTCGAGTAGGATTCGAACCTACGACCTGTACTTTGCTAGAGTACTTATAATAATGTTTGTATGAAATTTTTGCTAAATCTTTTTTTCGATTTGTTTTATGTTTCACTTATTCAATTTCATCAAATCTAAATATCGGTTTGCTTGGTCTGTTAGTGTCACATTAGCAAATTACGTTTTTCGGTCACTCAATGGAGATGGACCATATTTCCTTATTACAAATCGTAAAGAAAAGTATCTCTTTTCTTTATAGTAACCATTTCTTTATGAAGAATTATTAATTATTTATTGGAATGAATATTAAACGTACAACTATTAACGTTAGAAAACTTATGATTGTACCGGGTGGCCTCGAGAAACGCCTGGAAATTATTTTCAGAATTGTAGGTCCACCGCTAGAGGGCGTATTTGGCAGTTACAATCTTAAAAAGCAATTTTTTTCAAAATTTACTCAATTAAGGGGCATATTAAATATTATAATCAGATTCCTCAACAAATTCTGCATATTTTTTATTTCACAAGTTTTAATCTATCTCTTCAAATAAGGGGTGGGGGAGAGTGAGAACCTTGTTACGAAAAAACGCCTTTAATTCAGATTCTGCTTGACCGATTTTAATAAACTTGATGTTGTTTGAAAGAGCTTTTGTTAAAAAATAGAAAATTTGTAAATTTGAAGCAATCTGATTAATAACAGAAATGCTAGAGGGCGCTGTTTAATATTTTTTTAATATTGTGTTTTCTCTTTACAATTTTAAATGGAAGCATAAAAATGTAAGTAGGTCTTTAAAAAGTAGACTAAATTAGTAATAAAACAGTGAAAACTGCAAGTCGATATCTTTTTCCTATCCTGAGATATCGTAAGAAACAGGTAAATGGCGGGAATTGTTCTTCCAACGTCTAGTAAGCTAGTTCGCGTTAACGGAAATTATTAAATTTAGCCTGGATGAAAAGATCTTATATTGGTCTGCAGTAATTTAAGCTGTTATAATACCAATGTTATGGTTGCCGCTAGATTACCTAAATGTAATGCTGTCTCTACTAACAATGAGAACAAATTATAAAATAATAATGTGATAAATCTAACATTTTTTACGTAATTAGTGTCGCCCTAGATGTTTGAAATGTCGTCCATCATTTTCAATGCATGAAATCAATCGCTGACGGGTGGTGAGAACGGTAGTTTCAATTTCTGCCCTTGAAATACTTCGTATTGTCTGTCGTATTCTTTCAGCTCTTGTTGTGGGTCTATTGGCATGACCGAGATATTTTATTCGCCCCTACAAATAAAAATCTAAACAAGTTAGGTCTGGAGACCTTGGTGGTCAAATAAATAAACTTCCACGTCCTATTCACCTTTCAGGGTATGATTGATCTAAGAAATTCCGAACATCTCTAGAATAATATGCCGGGCACCCATCATGTTGCAAAAACATGTGACGACGAATAGCCAAGGGTACGTCTTCTAAAAGAAGTGGCAATTCGTTGCTTAAAAAACCTAAATATCTTTCTCCATTAACAGTCTCATTAAAAAGAAAAGGCCCAATTATTTCTCCACCTAGAATCCCACACCACACATTTACAGACCAATGACCCTAATGTTGGACCTACTGCATCCAGGGGGGATTCGTTTCAGACCAGTAGTGCATATTATGTCGATTTACACTACCATCACTATGAAAAGTAGCCTCATCTGTACACATAATTCGTGAAAGTATTTCAGGATCGTCGTGTATCATATTTGAGAGCCAGTTGCAAAAATTCAACCTGGTATCGAAATCTTGAGCATTCAAACTATGGTGTAGCGCCATCTGATATGGGTGCAATCTAAAATAGTATATATTATAAAGTAATCAGATCAATAAGACATATTGAAGTCCTTCGTTGTTAGTAAACGAAAAAGGACTTTAAATGCATTAACTCTCGTAATGTTATTATGAATTTTTTTCGCTCGGCCCTCATTATTTTTTATTATTGGTACCTTTTTATTTTACTTTGCCTCACTTAATTATCCTGTTGTTAGTTAAAATGTATTCACATAGCACAAAATAATTTCATTAAATAATTAGTCATGTTGTCACAAGTTAACTTTGATGTTATGACATTTTCGGTATGATAAAAATGAGAAACATATAACGACAAACGAAAAAAATTGAAACATTTTTATCATTATAATACCGAATAAACCATGCATTAATAAATAAGTAGTCACCTGTGTTCTCTTAAAATATTTTGGACGGTGGTTCGACATATACCCAAGTCTCTAGCTGTAGCTCTGGTGCTTGAATGAGGGTTAACATTTACATAACCTAAAACGTCAATAACATTTTCCTCTGTTCTACCTCTGCGTTGTCTTCGGTGCACAGGAAGATTCAAATTTCCAGTATTACGCACACGGTGTGCGAGTCGGAGAAAGACTCTTCTGCTGTGATGCCGTCTGTTTGGGTACTGCAGTGCATACACTCTAGCAGCATTTCTCATACATTCAAAATAAACTGCCAACATACCAAATGCTTCTTCATCTGTAAGAATCATTTTGGTACGAAAAGATAAAGAAAGTCTATTAAATGCAACACGATGAATAATTTTTGACATATGCGTGAAAATCATAGCTTGCTTGTTTTCAACAGGGAATTTATTATATATCTTACATGGCCCTTTTTATTGATATTTTATGCTTTTGATTTACTAACACATCGCTTGAAAACAAATATAACATTTTTATATAATTAAAAAAATGTTAGATTTATCACACTATTATTTTATAATTTGTTCTCATTGTTAGTAGCGACAGCACTACATTTAGGTAATCTAGCGGCAACCATAACATTAATATAATAACAGTTTAAATTACTGCAGACCAATGTAAGATCTTTTCATCCAGGCCAAATTTAATAATTTCCGTTAACGCGAACAAGCCTACTAGACGTTGGAAGAACAATTCCCGTCATTTACCTGTTTCTTACGATATCTCAGGATAGCAAAAAGATATCGACTTGCAGTTTTCACTGTTTTATTACTAATTTAGTCTACTTTTTAAAGACCTAGTACAATTTTTATGCTTCCATTTAAAATTGTAAAGAGAAAACACAATATTAAAAAAATATTAAACAGCGCCCTCTAGCATTTATGTTATTAATTAGATTGCTTCAAATTTACAAATTTTCGATTGCTTGACAAAAGCTCTTTCAAACAACATCAAGTTTATTAAAATCGGTCAAGCAGAACCTGAATTAAAGGCGTTTTTCCGTAACAAGGTTCCCACTCTCCCTCACCCCTTATTTGAAGAGATAGACTAAAACTTGTCAAATAAAAAATATGCAGAATTTGTCGAGGAATCTGATTATAATATTTAAGATGCCCCTTAATTGAGTAAATTTTGAAAAATTTTGCCTTTTACAATTTTAACTGTCAAATACGCCTTCTAGCGATAGACCTACAATTCTGAAAATAATTTCCAGGCGTTTCTCGAGGCCACTTTTGTTATTTTCCCGAACCTGTGCTATAATCCATTCCTGAGATATGGCCGACGGTCGTCTTAGTTGGCCACCCGGTACAATGTTTTAACTGTAAATCATTAAATGATAGTGACGATTTTGATAAAACCTTCTGATGAACTCCACCATTTGATGTAGAAAATGATGAATCGCTACATGCAGAAGCCAACATCAGACGGATTCTGGCATCCACTGTTTGACGATGATGGCTGATTAAAAATCTATATATTCTTCTAGAGTCGTATTTGATCGCCATACTCCATGATTTTTGAGCCTCCTGATATCCGCTCAGTAAGAAAAGTAGTTGACGTTCGACGTAGACAGTGTCCAGTGTACCGGTCTGGGTTCTGTAATTTCAAATAATGGACAATTTTCTTTGATATCTTGTAGAAACTTTGGATCCCCGTAGGTTACATTGTACATTTATTGTTCATATAAAATATGAACAATCTTAAGTGATTGATATGTTTTGGACGCAAGCTGACATATCTCCTCTATAATTCAATATAATTAATTCCTCAGTAACTTTTTTTCTTTCACTCTCAACGTACTGTTCAGCATGGAATATGTCGACCACAGCGTGGAAGATTTCAATCTTTCAGCCTGTAATCAAATACAAACATAAAACTTAAAATAAATAAATGTATGCAGGAAAACTAACCTTTCCATGAAAAAATATCCCTTACATTCTATGAAGTCCTCCAATAATTGTAAATATTGTAGGTCCTCATATTAATCTCGTGATTTCAAGGGTAATAAACTAGCAACATCTTCACGCGCTAATGCCGATATTTCAGGATAATTTTCATTATTTATTTCCATTTTCACGCGAAAACACTTGGCAAAATTTTTGTTTACCTATTTTTGTTTAGTTGCTGAAGTACTCGCGCTTGTCATGTATTTTTTAAATAATTTCTTATAAAATGTAATCCATTTCCATTTAGTGCCGGAAAAAATTTTATGAATTATTCTTAAAGCCAAAGTAGGTTCTTATTTACTCATCTCGATTCATAAAGAAAAACAATACTTTTCTTTACTTATAATACAAATAACTATTATCAGACTAGATCATCCAACATGAAATTTTTCAACACAATGTTGCAAATCTAAAACTAAACCATAACCATTCTAAATAGAATACGAGTATTATGCAATTACATTCTTCCACTTTGAAGATTGACCTAATAATGCATGTCTATGCACGTTGCATGTAATCTAATGAGGGGTAAAGCGGTCTATATACGGCTCCGTTAAAATGCACTGTGTTCATGGCGGTTTTTAAGGAATGTGATTATGTTTTCATGTTATGGACCCAACATACTGCTCATCAAATTAGTTCCAGGAGCTTCTAACAGACTAAACTACAATGAATAATGAAAAACTATTGACGACAAAGCGCACAATTTAGCTAACGTGTTACGGGCATGACACTCACTAAAACATCAGTCCGTAAAGATATACTGCATGTTACCAACATATCGCAGTGGTATGGATGCGGTTCTTATTCAACAATCAAAAGGGCAGTAAAACTTACCCACCAGAAAAAACCAAATTGGGTGGCCACCTTAACTAACCTAAAACTATATCTAGCCTGAGCTAGTTAGTCTAAACCTAAAAAAGAAAAACTTATGTAACTGACAAGATGATACCATCGAGGGTTCGATTGGTAAGTCTCATGCGGAGACGCATTAGGACACGCCGCTCTTCACGGAATCCAGGATTTGCGGTACTTCATAGACGTCAGCTCGGAAACGAGACATACCCTTTCTCCAACCTTGGTCATTCCAATCACCACTACAACACGCTAAAATCCTAAACAAACAAACAGCAGTCAGAATCGGGACCATCAACTAAACTATCTTACAAAGAATGCTACGAAAAACGAGAGAAAAAAATCCGATAACAGTGACCTCAAAAACATCGATAAACAAAATTTGTGCCGAAGCATACGGTAAACAACAATTCAACACAAATCAAAATTCATATACATTTATAGCGTTACGGAAAAATAGACGTTGTTATTTACAAAACTAAATTATCGGAATTCGTCACACCAAAACTTCCAAAGCTCGTTCAAAAATTATGAACATTTCAAAACATCCTCCAACGTAACTTACATTACACGGTAATGGTGAAATGAATGTAACCAGCATAGCTTAGTGGTAGAGGCGCGGTTCTTACTCAACAATCAAATGGGCACTTGCTGCACCTCAACAAAGTCGAAATCAGTAAAAATATGTCACTAAAAAAAACGGGAAAAACGTCATGTACTAGACCTTATAGTAATGACCTACCATGAAACCATACCGTTCAATAAAAAAAAAACCTAAAATTATTTACTCAATTAACAAACAAAAATTGTTACTGGTCAACACGATAATTAATTGTTCAATTTAAAACGAATATTGCTCACAACAAGAATAAACAAAACACGATCAAATTTTTAAAACTTCCTATAATCCATTCGAAACACTTAGCTTTTTGGGCTTTTTAATACTGTATTTTTGTATTTGGGGGAGGATGTAAATGTTACCCAAACGTTTAGATTTGTATAAACATAAATAAAGTATTTTAAGTATGTATAATAATGGTGAAAGTATACATATTAATATTCCTATAACCTAATTAAACGTCACTAAATATTCATCAAAACGAACAAATAAAGTTTAATTTACATTTCTGAACAATAATGACTTTAATTACTGTAACTGTCGAAATAAACTCAACGCGATTTTAATTTGGTAAAGGTACATAAATATCCAAAATTACACTACCAATAACTATATTATGAATAAAAGAAGAACATTATATATATATATATATATATATATATATATATATATATATATATATATATATATATATATATATATATATATATATATATATATATATATATATATATATATATATATATATATATATATATATATATATATATATATATATAAATTGTTCTTTAATGAATGCACAGAAGTTCAGTTTAATAATCATTAACTGTATTTTACTTAAAATTAACTTTTAAAGTACATACAGTAAAAGATTAGCCCACAACCTCCACTTTGTTAGAGTGGGGCTCCTCCATCTGAGCTATCGAGGAGACAAGTCACAATCGATTCAAACTTAAACTGTACGTAGTTCCCTAGTTACGATGTATTATAATTTTTATACACACAATGAAGGCTCACGTGCGATACCTTAGCAAGTTGCATGACATTCACAAAAGGTTGCCTGTGCTTCATTGGGTGTATAAAAATTATAACACATCGTAACTAGGGAAGTACATACAGTTTAAGTTTGAATCGATTGTGACTTGACTCCTCGATAGCTTAGATGGAAGAGCTTCACTCTAGCAAAGTGGAGATCGTGGGTTCAAGGCCCATTCGAGTTAATCTCTAAGCGTAGGAAAAGTCATCGAAATAAGGAAAAGGCATTGAAACATTCCCCATACAGCGGGGTTTAAACAATAGTATTTCGTGAAAAACAAAACATAACACGTCAACAAAGAATGCTGCCTCACATATTTAAGAGTAATGGGGAATGTCAAAGAGAAGTAATCCTGGTTACTTCTTCTTGTTTAAGGAACGCAGGTACATACATACAAGTAACAATAGTAAAAAACATATTGTCTATTGCATATGCGAAATTTCGATTTATACAAATTCAATCAAATACAACCGACTTTGTTACTACAAGAAAAACTTTTTGTAAATCAAAAAGTTAAAACTACAATGGAATCGGAATTTTTACTACCACATTGTTTACAATTGATTAAAATTTTAAATTACACCAAACATTGATATACAATTAGGTTATAACAGCAAAAAAAAATAACGTTGCCCAGCATCTTTTAGCCACTTCCTTAATTTCCATTATTTTCTTGGTCCAAATTCCAGCTCATTATCAACTGACACCTTTTTTGTCTGCAAAGCGTCGAACAACACAATTTTTTGAAATGCTTACATATGTAAGGTATCCAATACTCCTTCCCCAGGACGGTATTTAATTTACATAAATACCAGTATTTTCTGAAACAACATCTTAAAGCACTATGCACTACAATGACCCCGACGCCGGTTAGACATTTTTTTCAGAACGGCACTAGCGCAAAATAGAAATTTCCGACTTCCTTGTTGAACTTGGAATTCCTCGATAAAACTGAAAACAATAAACACATTTGTTAGGGGTGTAACTATAACCAGTAACCGCATAAAAACTGTTGACACTTACAGCAGCTATACTGTACAAACCTAACAAAATTAACGGAACTCATCTTCAACGCTTAACTGTAAATGCCGTCGAGGCGCCGAAGGCCCGATAACAGTAATTGGTAAAACTGCACCTTAATTGTTCTAAATCTCACACTCGACTCTCAAAATCCAAACTTCGATTGTCTGAAAGCAACTATCTGCCCCTTCTCCTAAAATACATAGATTCCTTAAAATGAAAACTTAGCATTACACACAGACACAGCTACGACACAACCAACTCCTGTAAACTGAGCGAATATTCGTAACGTTCAAACACCAATCAAGTTGCCCCCTTCTACTATAGGTAATAATTTCGGCAGGGGTTGCCTCAAACAAAGTTTGGCAACAATATCCGCGAACACTTGTTTTTGACTATCCTATCGATAAACAATACAGCAATGATAATGTCGACAGATTATTTAGCAAAACAACGGCAAAACTTTCTTAATTACTCAATGTGCAACTGAATAGCGATACACGAACCGATAGGGCAATAAGTGATCGATCTCTTCTATTCTAACGGAAATGAGCAATGAGTGCTAATCGGACAAGAACGCTCCATCAGGAATCAATTCACTAGGCAACTAAAGCGACAAAGGTTCAAGTAACTCAGCATTAACTGATTTGATTGCGAAATAACTTCAACATGTGGTTCAACATCACAACCAAGGTCTAACGAAAATCGAAGTGAGTTAAAGGTCGAATGCCACTGGAGGCAAAAATCTTCACCGTGCTGGCAGATTGGATATAGGATTCTAAAACCTCCATGTGAGCAGATACTCACTAGCAAATATTGAAACAACCTAAGGAAAAATATTCTACTAATTTCGAAACACCTTTTTGTTGCTTCCTACACGGATGAAGTGCTGCAAATCAAATCATCATCAAATAGCTTGATCCGAAATTGACCATGGACAAGCTATGTGAATTCCAATAGAAAATAGGCAAATAAGATGCAGATGAAGCTGTGTTCATTTGGTATGTAGTTGACGATCGCCGATGAACGAGTTAGTATTTTCAATGATCAGAGCAATTAAAAATTTGACGATGCATTTGACGTACGTCATAAGTAAATGCTATTTGATGAATTCCAAAGTGCATAAAAAGTTTTACCACATTGTTTTAGATTTTGGCCCAACGAAAAAAGTATCATTGAGTGTCGATTTTAATCTTAGCTCGACGCATCAAGCACGACAGGACTCTTCTTATTTTTCTCGCCAGATTTGAAGACACCATGAGGCAGAAAGTACTATTATTCATAGAGTCTGTAGTCACTTCCGTCATGTAACCAAAGTCTAGCTAATACGTTCGAAGCCTATGTACTAGGATTGAAAGTGTTGTTATAGTTCGAAGCCTTTCTCTAACGAAAGAAGGCGACGATTTATAACGTTGAATAGTGACGCGACACAAGGATCAGAAGTTTCCATGTAGCATGGAGGATTCAGCAAGATATTCTTACATATTCCTAAATTCATCAATAACTTCTACTTTGTGTGAGTGTTTATGTACACATTTCATGAAAGCTAATGAAGAGGTAAATGGGTATAAAGGCAGTTTGGTTTCAGTGTACTATATACAGGATGGTTTTTAAGGAATGTCACTATATTCTATTTTACACCCGCAACATTTTCCTGTTTGATTTCGAGTTTAAGTTGTTCAGTTTGGGAAAATCTAAATATCGGTATTTGTAAGTTTTCATGGGTACTACCAGCACTGTAGATTGTTGACTTCAAGTCGTCAGACTATTTCCTTTGATTGGCCTGTCAGTGTCACATTGCCAGTTTACGTTTATCTGATTTGGTCATACAACTTAAAATCCTTTAACTCAGTGCTGCAAATTTAACAAAACTAATGCATGACCGACTAAAACTGTTAAACTTAATGGTGTTTGAGTGTATATAGTGGTAAAGTTCTACAGTTGTTACGTGTACCCAATAATTATAATTTTATTTTAGAAAAATTTTAAGGTACATTGTGTTATCAAATTTGTTATTTTCTGTTACTGTCATTAAAATAATTGTTAAAAATAATTTAAAAAAAAATCTGCCCTGAAGATAATTTCACCGGAAATTGAAATATAAGCAATTTTATACTATAATTAATCTCTTTTATTTGACGATTGAAGCAATATACTTATTATTATTAATAATATACGTCAATGAAAATATAAATTATATATATATATATATATATATATATATATATATATATATATATATATATATATATATATATACAATCTCTGTTAACACTAACAATGTCAAAAAATAACAGGCAATATAAATCAATAGCTACTTTTGTATCAAGTACCTAGTGCTTTTATTCGAACAAAATTACTAAATTAGGTATTATAGGAAAATTTTAGAGAGCTTACGCAAAAAAATATTGTTTGTCATACGTACCTAAAATAGGTTTTTTAGGACGAATTTGCTACTTCCGCACGAGGCGTTACCGAGTCCGGAATAGCAAATGGTAGGTACTTGATAAAAAAATACCCATTTGGTGGCTGTAATTACTTGACAGGCATATGTGGTATTACACATTCGCCGAAGATTCCAGGAATAATCCTTCAACATTGAAAAACTACACTTTCTACGATATATTTTCTACATTTCAACGATGGATTGATGAAAGGGTTCGCCATGTTCATCGCTGAATTCGACACGGTTTTCGAGAACAAAATTCAAGTGCGGACTTAAAAAAGTGAATCTTCAAAGACATATTACTTCCCATTTTGGCATGTGATTTTAAAAGCTTCGTTACGCGTATTTTGAAATAGTTTGCCCTATTTTTGCCTAATAAGCCAGTAACTATCCCTCGAAATGCCTGTCGAACACTTCATCATGGAGTAACGCTTGAATGTCAGTCCCAGTAAAAATGCCCACTTTTTTTGCGTGACTTAATTTGGAAATTTTTTGCCATAGATGAAGAATCGCGGGTTTTGTAGTGTCCATTGATTTCAAAGTCCTAATTTTATATGTAAAGGGGTATTAAAATTCTGTCCAGTTCAAAAAGTGGAGGATTTTGTACATTTTTCTTTCCAGGGTGAAATGTTCGTCGAGAAGGCCATATAGTGTTTTCCTTAGCCCTGCTATTCCACACGTAAAGATAATAGTAACATTTGGAATACTCCAACTGCATTCCAAGAAGGACAGCAACAACCTCTATATCCGAACGTATTTTCCATTCATACTAGTTCGTATTTAAGATCTTCTAGCAACAGATTTATATGTTGATAGCCTTTCCTCGTATCTCTCGGATATTCAATAGGAATTGATGGAGGTTGGTATTATGGAGAAGCGCTCCTTTTAAATTTGTTTTAGATGAATCTACAAACGATCTCCATTCGTTTCGAATATGGTTTATGTTAAGCATACGAAAAAATGCATCAATATTTTGACTAAAGTGTCTCGCTGATCAAAATAGCACTAACTGTTTTTGGCAATCTCTAAATGTTGTTATTTTGATATTTTGTTTGAGATTCCATTGTCTTAATCTAGAACCTGCTTTGGCCTTTCGTAATTCTAAATCTCTAAGATCGTTGTTTTTCTTGGGCAACTACGGATTTCCTTCCCAGTTTGTGAAATCTCTGTCAGAGGAGACCTTTTTCTTCTACGTCTGTTTACTCTGCTTCTTCTTCTTTATTACGTTCACCTGGAAGTGATGACGACGAATTGCCAGGATATAGGATTAATTTCTTCCTTTCCTGTGTAATTCCATTTTTTTCTGTTGGTATAGCGCAAAAATAATAATCGACGGAATGACGTAAGGATCCTCGCCAGATCATTGGAAGACTAAATGGCAACGATATTTTTTCACCTTTTATCCAACTTCTTAAACGTACGATACAACTATCACCCGCACTTTCTGTTGCCCAGGTCCCACCTAAATCCCACATTTTAAATACAAACTATTTTTCATACCTTTTTGTATCTATAGTTGTTATTTTGCGCTTTTGGTGTCTATGGAAGACATTTTTCAAAAACTAACACTAATTCACGCCACAGTTTGTTGAAATCTGTAATAATAAAAGAAGCTAGCGCACTAAAAAATCTGGTAGTTATTCTTCTTTTTAGAAGAACGAATTGGAAACGAGAGCCAGAAATAACATTTTAGTACCATATTGCGATTTCATGGTGTAATATTACTGGAATTTAGTTGTTTTTAATTCAGGAGCATCTTCATAGTTGTAAAGCGTTATTAAGCAACTGTAAATAAATTGTACTTCAGCTGAAAATTGTAACAGGAAATAAAGTTCCTACAGAACTTCTGAGTGCGCGACGAAGGCACTCTAGAGCCCTCCATTTTATCATCATTGGTGTCTTCCTCAAAAATACAATTTTTTTTAAATACAATTCTCATACTTCAAAACGCCATCTAAATAGACGTTTGCGTTGAGTTTAGCGTTGAAATTATTTGATAGTAACAGTTCATGAAGGGTTTCACACGGCGGAACAAACACATCTAGATCAAAATTGAATAACCTGGTCAACGCTTTGTCTTTCACCCACCATCTCGTTTTACCACTTATATTAGTGAATCCGCACACGTAAATTTTCGGTGATATTTTGCTATATATTCATTCGTAAATGAGATTTTTTTACGAAAACTACTATTTTATTGGTTAGACCAAAAGGAGAAACAGCCAGAACTGTTGGTTTCATAACATCGGATATAACTAGATTCAAAATATAGGCATAACAACATTCATGAATTTGATCAGGTGAATCTTCAGATAACCACTCCGTAAATCTGGAATACTTATCCTGCATATTAGTAGCGCTCTCGGTGGAATTACACCTACACCTCTACTAACATCAATATTAAAATTTCGTAAGCATTCCGATATTAACCCGTAGATATCTTTTCCTTTACTACAGGTACAGTTAACTAATCTAATTGGTCTAATTTACCTTGTCTGTGATAGATCTAACAGTAACAGAGCATTGATCGGTAATGCTAATATCCTGTGTGGTGGCGATTTGATTGGAAAATATTTGAGTTTGACTAATTTCCCCAGATATTTTCTGTTTTATCAGTTGTAATAATAGCATTAACTGTGGTTTGTGACATAAAAATTGTCAGATGACCTCGACCTTGAGAACGGTGACGTTCATGAGTTACTTGCTTTGATCGACTACCTTCTCGAGGCGATTTCGAGGAAGGGGATCAAATTTGGAAATTAATATTAAAACTTCCAGAAAATCTCCATGGTCCATGTTATCGTCTAGCAATGAATAGGCCGTCACCTCGGTGACTTAATCCTCTTTTCCCGATCAGTTTAATCGTTTCAATAATTCTGCACCAGATCTTCCGATTGTTTTCTTTTTTTTTATCCTTTCATCTGAAACAGTTTGAGAAAATAGACATTTTTGTCCTTGGTATGAACAAAATATGCTTCAGACCTGTTAATATGTGGTCGGTCTAATTCATGCTTCCTTAAACGCGCATAAGTGTGTTTTGTGCTCATTTTGATTCCATTCCCAAAGAACTGATAAATTACCTTTGCGAAACAAATCCAGCAATAAAAAACTTCATTTCCTCATTGTACCTAATCCAATGTTGTTGGAGACTTCGTCCTTTTTAGAATACATGTTTCCAATTACAAAGTTCGTCTCCAATTGTAGGTTACCATAAATGTCCGCTCAAAAAATGTCAAAGCTTTGTAGGTTTGGTTTTTGATAACAAAAATTTACTGAGGTCAAATTTTCGCTTAATGCAGATTTACCTTCTGCGAGCGTAACTCTATCAACGGGGCCTTATGGATCGATTATAGCCATTGTAGGAGTGATACTACTACTACTACTACTAAAGTTACTATCTAATGTGCACCTCTTCTCTCCAAACAAACCCAATATTTTCATGCGGTTGTTTCTAAAAGCCTTTTCTTTTCCGTTATTTTGAGCACTACCTTTTTCTTTAACATTTCAAGATCCATCTTGTTAGGTAAACGTAAACTAGCTGTTATCATATTGCGCCACTAATATTACTCAAAAACGTCAATCCAGAAATGAATTATTTAGGCTGCTCGTAAATACAAAATAACAATGAACACAGCAACACGCCTGAGTGAAAGATGAAGGAAAATTCACCAAAAAGTGTTTAACTGTTTACTATGTAATGCATATCGTTGCTCCAGCAGATCACATTACCTTCCCATGATTTGATTTCCGTATTGAATAAATACAACAGACTACGTTTAACGCCAGTTTGCAAACTTGCTGTAAGGAAGAATGAACTTATATTATACCCTAGAATATGTGACTCTGCATTCTTTCTTTGAGTTTTCTTCTGTGCCTATCTGTAACTTACCTTTACTTACCTTCTAGGTATTTAATATATTGTTTAGTTTTTTAGCCTTCAAGGCTTCAATTAACGAAACTAAATATTCGACTGTACCACGGATAATAAATAATACACAGAATTAATTTATACTCGAGAAGCTGAATTTATGAATTACAAATATGATAATGCGACCCGACACGCCAGTCCGGTCCTGCTTGCAGGTGTTGTAAACCTGTTGTTAGAGGGAGATCGTTTTTGGCGGCAACATCCATTTTGTTATATCTGGTTTCTGACACATACCATACATTGTATTTTCTCCATTAGTTGTTAGTACGCGCGACATCTGCAAAATAAACAATGTGTCGAATACGCAAGTGAAATTGGGTTAGTTGTAACGTTGCAACGGACCACTTAGTAACTGTCACAACCGGCTGCGTTTACTGTGTAAATGTACTATATAAATAAATAATAGTAGTGAAACGAACCATTCAATATTAACTCCCTTAAGTTCCGCTAGATAAATACAATAGCCGATCCCGTGTTACAACCTATCCAACTTACCCTGCTTATAAAAATTTAACTAATTGACGTTTTAACATTTTCAGGTGTGGATAGATCTTATCGTTCAGATGATACAGAAGATGCAGTAACAACAGATAACCCAACAACCCCTTTCCCCACCCCACCGCCTACATTAGTGTCACCTAGGTCACCGCTTCCGCATCATAGACAAGCATCACCATTTCCATTAGAAAATACAAACTCGCGACGAATACACTATGCGAATCCTCAAGATCGTTTGCGAGGCAATAATGGTTCGTGTATCAGTTTAGTTTATTAATTTTCGTACCAATTGTGTATTATTTTAGGAGAAGTTATATATTCAAGTAACAAAAAGGGTATTGCTAATAACACATTAAACCGAAACGGCCGAATACGTCATTGCCGTACTGGTGGTATGACGTCCTCAAGCAGTGCTACGTCTTGCAACAGCTGCACAGATGTAAGTCGTAATGACGTTGCCTACCATGGAGATGCTCAGCAGCGGCTTTGCTTGAATAATGGTGAGCAAAAAGGAGATTTATGAATATTTATTTAATATTTGAAATATGTTTGTTAAACTTTTTCATAATGAGATTGCTACGTTTCACTTTTATATGAGTTGATATCTCCTCCAGTGTTTTCTTTTTCATTTTCATATTGTATCAAAACATAAAATTTTAATTTTTGAACTATCTGAATCATTCAACACGAAACGGTTGCTAAATTTTAGATATACCTTTATATCTGGCTCTGTTAGTTATAGTACTAATCGTGAAATTAGATAATATTATAGAAATGGCAGACTTGGAAAATCATATGTTTGCAACTACAGATAAAAGATATTTTTGCACTGCTTCCCTCGTAAATGATGTTATTGTGTTAAGGTTACTATACTTAATAAATCAATTCCTATTACAAAAAACAAAAAAAAAACTGGAGTGCCTCCACTCAACTTTCTCCTATATCAGATACATGCAAAAAGAAACGGAAAATTTTTGATTTCATGTTTCATGTCCTTCAACACTACTCTAAAACAAATTACAATAAGTTTCTTGAGGATTTCACTGTTTGTTTAACACATATTTTAATAGTGTTTCAAGATGCACTTTCAAATATTAATGTAGGTAATGCCCAACGCCTTCCCAATGCTTTCCAGAAATGTGGAAAGTAGCCAAGGTATGTCCAATACGCAAACCACACAATCCTGCATCAATATCAAATTGCAGGCCAATTAGTATTTTATCTATCTTTGCTAAGATCCTTGCAATTGTTCTGTATAATCAGCTTTACGCGATTGTTAATAACCACATCTCACCTAACCAATATGGCTTTGTTCACGGGTTATTCATGTAAAATTATAGATAACTCAGGTCATGTAGACGTAATTTATATGAGTTTTGCAAAAACGTTTGATACCATCGACCATTCGATTGTACTTAACAAGCTAAAAGCATTTGGATTCGCTAATCCACTTCTTATTTTTTTTTCATCGTACTTATCCAATCCTACACAATACGTTACCTTTAACGATTTTACCCCTAATTGTTTTGTTACCAGATCGGGCGTACCCCAGGGGTCAAACCTAGACCCACTACTATTTCTGATATTTATTAACTATATCTCAATTGTAATATTCTCTAATTATCTATTGCTTGCCGACAATATCAAAGTGTGTAGTGAAATCGCTTCACCACAAGATTGTCGTATTACAGGATCAAATAAATTCCATTGAATCTTGGTGTAGTACAAATCGTTTGCAGTTACACATAAACAAATATAAAGTGATCATAAGTTTTTGTTATGAACGAATAAATTCAAAAGTAAATATGTAATTAAAAATCATTATTAATTTCTTTTTAAATACGCAAATAAAAAATTTACGTCGAGTAGAATTTGAATCTACAACCTGTACTTTGTTCGAGTACCGCGCTAACCAACTGCGCTATCGAGATTCAAGCCCCAATCGATGTAAATTTTGTCTTTATGTATGTAGAACTGATGTAAATTGTAAATATAATGAGATTACAATCAAATTACTTATATTAATGGAATGGGAGCCTGCAATATCGCAGGGATTCACGCATAACAAAGTAACTTGACTAATATTAAATTATTATATGGTTTTGTTATGAACTAATAATTTCAAAAGTAAATAAGTAATTAAAAAATAAATAAATTTAAAATTTACATCAGTTCTACATACATAGACAAAATTTACATCGATTGGGGCTTGTACTTCGATAGCGCAGTTGGTTAGCGCGGTACTCTAGCAAAGTACAGGTCGTGGGTTCAAATCCTACTCGGAGTAAACTTTTTATTTATGTATTTAACAAAATTAATAATAATTTTTAATTAAACATAAAGTAGTTTCTTACAGCAAAAAACACGACGTTGTTTTGTTCAATTACTCTGTAAATGCAGTAACTTTAAAACGCACCTTTACTATAAAAGGAGTTTTATTTGACCATAAACTTCGACTTACTGAACACGTCCGCAAATCTTTCAATAATCCCAATACACTGTTCTGTCTTTTATTTTGCTCGGATAAGTCCAAAGTTAGAGTACTGTGACTTAGTGTAGTATCCAATCTATGCAACTCAAACTAATGCTATAGAAAGGGTGCAGCGTAAGTTCTTAAAATACGTAGCATTTAAAGCTGGCGGTTCATATCCAGAAAAAGGATATCCAAACGAATTGCTTCTTTCACGATTTAACCTTTTGTCAATCGACAAGCGTCGTATGCTGAATAACCTCAAATTTTTATATGGATTACTGCACAATTCTATCGACTGCACTTGTAATTTATATAGTCTAAATTTTTCTATTCCGTCGCGTACTTGTAGGTGCCCTTTCAATATTCAACACCTCGAACAAATATGTTGTACATTACAAAAACCCTATTGTACAATTATTTGTTTACTACAACTTGATCTGTACTTGTTAGTATAACCTTCAGTTCACTTCCTACTATCCTGGCTGCTGTAATAGATAGTTGAGCCTCAATGTTAAATTTAAGTTTTTTTTCTTTTGTAAACTGAATTTTAGTTCATTTTATAAATGTGTTCATTTAATAGATATAGGTAGTGCTTTGTTATTTTATGTTTATGTACACGTATGCACTACTATAAGTCTGTCCAAACCTCCAAGTGCAGTACGTGCTCTTATGGACTAAATGCGTCTTTCACTAACTTTAGTCATCTTCAAATAACGCTATCCTTTTCTTTCATGGCAACGTTGTCAAACATAAAATGTCATTTAGCAACTCAACCTCTTTAAACTTTCATATTATTGTTCGTTTGCACTTTGCACTTGAAAGGTACATAAACCAATGATCGCTTTCATGTACATTACCAGAATATCCAAATATATCATTTGTGCGAGAGATATTATATTGTGTTGCAAATAAATGATGTACCTATAATAAAATTAGGTAATTCACTAATGCTTATTTGGCGCTGATAAATTATAATAAGTATATTGCTGTTGCAGAAAAAGAACACAGAAGTCAAAATAACTAAAAATTAATACCTTAGGGACTGTGCTCAAAATTATACAATCATTTGCACCAGTCGAGGGAGATACTAGTAAAAAATATATATAAGAGGATTTGATACATATAAAACAGTTTTAACAAGCTGTATCTAAGAATTATTGTCGTAATTAAGATATTCGTTACAGTTATAGAAAGTTGCTTTATTAGGTACTCCTTAATGCTTAATTTGAATGTTGCCATAATGCGATTTTTGTTTCCAGGTCAGTTCTTCTGTCAAAACCACGTCTCGTGAAGTTCATATATAATCCCATGTTGTTTAAATATTGCTTTTACGTATAGTAAACGTTCATAAACATAAATACATGTAAGCATGTGCGCCTAAAATAAATTTCATTAACTGCAAAAATGAAAGCTAATATAAGAATTTTTACAGTTATCTCGGTGCCCATATTTAGCTTCTAATGCGACCAGCTTCTTATAATTCGAACTTCCATTCGGTATATTTACAACTCCATTTATAAGTTCATTTAAAGTTTATATTCGTCTTTTATTTTAGGTTAGAAACTGTGTCTCTTACACCTAAGCTATCGGGCCCGGTAATTACATAACAGTGCAGTAATCCATCAGTATAATAGGTTTGCAAAGCATGCACTGCCTTCCCATAAGCCCCATATAGCATCTGGAGGTTTGGAAGGTCTATAGTAATTATTTCTTATGTATGTTACTCTGTTATCGGATTCTTGTCTGTAGAACAACAACAAAGTTACTATTATTATTAAGTATAAGATTTTTGTTAAAGTGCATGTTAAAATAAAATTTAAAAACGATTTTAACAATATAAAAAATATATGGTGTGAAATAACACCCGACCTCCCAATCTACAAAGTGGAACTTAAAAGAAATGATAATTTTAATTATGGTGTTTTTAGGATAACTATGCAACCCCTTATTGATACGTTCATAACTAAAATACGCAACATTGTAAAATCAAAAAAAATAATCTGTCAAAATGACGTTTACAACTTCATGGCAGATAGAGATTAATGGACATAAATACACAAAAAATAATTCCAAATCCGCCCGCTTCTATAAGATGTGAATAATAGAGTTCAATTTTCATTCATATTTAAATAATCCAGCGGCGGTGAAGGGGGGTTTATTAGGGACAGTTTTTGGTTTTTATCAAATATTAAACAGCTGCGTATTTCACAGATATAAAAATACCTAGATATAGACCTTAAACATATAGTTGTTCTATGCAATTTTTTGATACGACGCGTAATATAGCGGTAAAAAGTTCCTAAGGTAACGAGTGATATACAAGTGTATACCACGTGATCAAAATATTTAAGTTGGTACCACTGATAGGTTGGTAAGAAGCTGTATTGCTCTAGCTACTCTGGAGCATGGTTCGAGTAAAAACTACGATCAGTTTCAAATCTGTATGAAGGTCATTAACTTATACATATTATAAAATATTACCTTAATTTAAATAATGACTATTTTGTATTTGATTAGACTGCATCCCTATAAAATACAAAATAAATAAAATATTATTTAATGATTGGATTAAATCATTACAAAATAATGAATCTTAACTATTTAAATGTTATAATTTCATTATAATTAAATAAAATTTACAGTACATGTTTATGGAATGACAATGTCTTTTACAATTTTTTTTTAACTCCTTAGGTACACATTAGTTATCACACTTTGCTTTACAGCATATGTTCAAAATGACCGCCATTAAATTGTAAACATAAGTTCACCCTACGTTGCATATTCGCAAGTATATTTTGTAACATTTCGGCACCAATATTATGAACTTCATGAGTTATAGCATCTCGCAACGGTCTAACGGTGTCAAGTCTGGTAAATTCGGTGGCCAACGATTTACACTAATGATTCTATCTTCAAAGAAGTCTCCTAAACAATTAATTGTAGCCTGTGCAGTATGTGGGGTAGCGGAGTCATGCTGGAAATACCCGTTTCGTAATTCACGGTCATCCAAATTATTAATAAATGGTTCTAAAAGTATTTCCCTGTATCTTGCCGCAGTAATTGTGCCATCGAAAAATACTGGTCCAAATATTCGTTGTCGAAATACATGTGGATTTTCTGCAGACCACGTACGATAATTTTGGCTATTTATGTAACCGGACAGATGAAACCAAGCTTCATCAGAAAAAAAAGATACATCCAGTAACTGATTGTTCATCGTATTGTTGAACCATTGACAGTAGTTTACTCTAAGCTGAAAATCTCTATCTCGTAACTGTTGCAATACCGACACCTTGTACGGGTACAAATGTAAATTCTGCTTTACTGCAGTGTGGACACTTCCATAGGATACATCCAAAAATTATTTATGTAAAATTATGTTTGTATGGTAAAATTTTTCATACGTGTTTGTGCAGATAGTTTTCGCAAAGATTTATTGGGGCTTGCATTCATCCTTGCTTGGATATCTGCTAAGGTGTCCTCTGTTAAGACAGTAGCCGAAGCTTCACGTTTGCGTTTTAAAACACTACCAGTTTCCATGAATCGAGCTATCAATCGATTACGATGTTAACTAAATGTTTCGTAACTAATATTTTCATTTGGATACTCAACAGTAAATTGATCGATGCATGATTGCAATGAATGCCATTGCCCGTTACCATCTTGGAAGCCGCTACGAAAATGAGCCACAACAATTAGTATGTTGTGTTCGATTGAAAACGGTACAACGATTAAATTCGATATCACAATTTGAAATTCAGAATATATAATTTGTCTTGATATAGACAGTTTGTAAATACCTCAAGAAAATACAAAAGTCAAAAACGAAGGTATAATATGACATAAACTGACATAAACTAAAACTAGTAAGACCACACTAAAAATCCAAAGCAGCCAACTGCAAAACACAACAATATTAACAACTAGGGATTTTTGCCATACCACTACAGTACACTTGAGATTGATCACGTGTAGAATCTAAGTGATTGTTCAAATTTTTTCAATATATGAATAACGATTAATTTTATAAGAAAAAGCGTAGACATATTTTTTAAGGAAATTTTTTTCAATATCTGAGTAACGGTTAATTTTATAAGAAAAAGTGTAAACATACTTTTTAAAGAAAATTTAGTTTTACATAACTTTTTTTTATAAAGTTTTTAATGTAAAGCGAAATAAATGCAAAAATTAAATACATATGATTGAAAATGCTTAAGCTGTATTATCAACATTTTTATAGAAGCAGACGGCTTTGGAATTTTTTTTAAGTTAATATGTATTTATGTCTATTAGTCTCTATCTGACATGAAGTTTTAAACGTGATTATGACATAGATTATTGTTATTATTTTTACGTTATGAACGTATAAAAGAGAAGTTGAATACTTATCCTTAAAAATTATAATTAAAATTATTTCATTTCTGTTAATTTTTTAGGTTAGAAGGTATGATAACAGTTGCACCATTACAATTACAATCTTGGTGACAAACAACTTCAAATTATTTATAAAATTGTAACTTTATTTGCTTTAAGGCAGCACAAAAAAAGGATGTATATTACTTGCTTTCAAGCCGCGTTCAGCCTGCGTCCTCTCGCGGCATTAACGCTCTTTACGCGATATGGCGTTTTCAGCTCTTGTAATATAAATGACTATTATTGATGCTACTCAAGATAAAGCAGACGACTACAATTCATTATTAGCAGACGGCATTACATTTCGTCCTTTTCATTAATATCTTCAGCGTGGCGCAATTAAGATGCATTTTTAGTGTATGGTAAACCGGTTTCTAAGTCACGTTTTTTAAGAATAGTCCACTGAATATGAACTCAGCTCACTACAACCTCATAAGCAGGCGAAGATATCGAAAAGAGTTAATGGTGAGAGAAAATAATAAAACAATGAAACAGTAAAAAATACGAATTTCGTAACCCAGCCTCTGGGTTTTAAATATCATTATGATCAACTTTATAACAATCTTTTTTTCCGAGGTGACGCAAAATATTGCAGATAGAAGTTCAGATTTCAGTGCCGTATTTTAAAAAAAAAGGTAATACACCAGTTGTTATGATTTTCCAAAAAACCAAACCTGTACTTCTTAAAATTCCCAATTGAATGTGTTTTCTTTATGGTCTCTGAAAACATTATTAATTCATAAAAGCGTTAACAAGTATTTAGAGCGCCACCTGGACCCAACAGACAGCCGACGTGATCAGGAAGAACTGCCCCATCGCAACCAGACTTCTGTATACATCATTTTTAAATACAGAAAGTAAAGAAACAGAGACTGATATTATCAAGAAGGATTACTACTGCGTAACCACACCCATGCTTCTGTACACACATTTTAGAATACTAATACGTAATCGAGCACAGACAGAAAACTGGATACTGCACAACCACATCCTTGCTTTTGTTTAAATATCATTTCTTAAATAGTAATATGTAGAATTAATTAATTCACTCAGAAATACTTAGGAAGGTGGATATTGGGATTTTGAATTGCCAGGAGATGTCCATGAACGACTACCTTACATTTTTTTATATCATAAGTGAGTGGAAAACAGGAACTAGGGAGATCGCTCCAGAGTTTAGAAGCCGTATAGAAGAATGGGGATTGCGCCCGTTTGGTACAAGTGGAGGTTTGTACTGCATACTGATTATGTGGTTGAGCGAAACGAATATTCCTGGCAATGGTGGCCCGAGATGGTATCAAAGAATGTAATTCAGTAGCGCAATAGCCATTGTAATACCGATAATACAAAGAAAGAACTGAAACAATGCTTCTATGCTCAAAGAACTGTATGTCAGAAGGTCAGGACGGGTCATTTATAAGTCTAATCGCTCTTTTTTGAATTCGATTAACGATATCGAGAGCGTATTGGGGAGCAGCAATCCAGAGGTAAGAATTATACTCTAGATGATGTGGAATTTGGGCCTTACACAGTATAAAGAGTTGTCGGGAGGTAAAGTACTGCTTAGATCTGTACAAAAAGCCTATTTTACGAGCATCTGTTTTGCTAGCCGACAGAAGATGGTCACAACCCACGGTAGATTTTGAAGATACACTCATTTGCGACATAGCAATAGAATCTAGAAACTTAAGACCTGAGCCATTCATACTTACAACAAGAAATAGAAATTAGTAATGTAGAAGGATAAGAAGTAAGTGGAGGTATTGGAGAGGCCAATGTGATAAATAATAAATAGAAAAATAGGTTAAATATACAGAATTATTACAAAGCACTGCGTACAATTGAAAGACAAAGAGACAGAAGTTATTACACATTCTGAGAAGACATTTATGGTTTAACAGTAATTTTCAAACTTTGTTGGTCCACATTCAAATTAAAAAAGGGCACATAGAAGCCGAAATAAATTAGTAACTTTTGTATAATGATAAGGAAGCGTTTTGCTCTTTTTTGGTAGTCAGAGAAGAGCATTCTAATGTCTTACTGACAAATCACTGATCACTCATCCAATTAACCTTACCCACTGCATACCATACTAGTACCATGACGCATTGAAATTACATTCACATTTGTTGGGCAAATAGTAAGTCATCTAAAATTACCTTAACGATCTAAAATGGCAGTTGAAATTAAACCCAATTCAATAATTGTGGCCAAACCACACGTTTTGCTGTACTTAAGGTGCAGAAATGTCATAACGAAGGTGATTCAATAATTTTATCTGTAATACTTAAACCGAAATTTTAGTGTCCCTACACTTCTGTTACACACTCGACATACTAACCACTTTGTCTTTCTTAAAAGTACATCCGCCGTGTTATTTTTGTAATAAAAAATAAAACAGTTTCTATGTCAATATATTTGGTGGAATTTAAATATAACCCATGACAGCACAATAAA
This sequence comes from Vesta saturnalis, assembly GCA_036346205.1. Taxonomy (NCBI): domain Eukaryota; kingdom Metazoa; phylum Arthropoda; class Insecta; order Coleoptera; family Lampyridae; genus Vesta; species Vesta saturnalis. The sequence continues at coordinate 1,837,646 of JARFJB010000772.1, read as the reverse complement.
CTGAAGCAACTATTTTGTCAAATTATTTACTTAAAAACTATGCGCAGTTAAAAAGGAACACTCTGATTCAGCTACTGTGCTCTTCTTCTTTTTTCTCCTTTGGCATGTTTGTCTGAATTTTCTACGACAATTTCTTCCAGCGCGCGTAGCTTGTGTTTCGTACTTCCTTTTGTCCTTGTGCTTCATTTTGCACCATTCCCGGGCACCCTGAATTATAATTTTGCGGGGAGTCCAGCATCGATGTAGCTTTCTAAATTCTCTAAGAAAGTTTAGAAACGGATTAACACTAAATTTCTTTCTTTTCTTGCATTTGGAATGATCATGTTGCTTTGTACACATTTAGAATTAAAATTAAATTTGCACCGTAACTTTAAATTGAGCTTTTTAAACCAACAAAATGTTGTACTGAAAATTTTGATTTTTATTTGTGAAATGTATTTACAATTGTTTATGTCAAATACCTTGATTTTAAAGTTATTAAAATTACATTCCATGGGTTTCCTGTTTTTAACATTTAAAAATGTATCAGTTCCATTTCAAATATTTATTTTTGATCCTGTTGCTGTCTGCATAAAAATACTACTGATACTAAATAGTTTCAGAACATAGAAAAGTATTATGAGATGAGATCTCAGCGTTACTGAGTCGTCAGCACTTTATAAACAGCATACCAGCCACAGGATGTCTCATTTAAAGGAAATTCTTAATATAGTGTGCGTTAATATTAAACAGGGTTAATCATTTTTTGATAACATTTCAGAAGCGAGGAATCCCTCGACGGGTATGTGAATAAGAAACTATTCATTTTATCGAGATCTACAAAAAAAATTGTTATTCAATTTAGTAAAAGCTAGATATCAGAATTGTGAATTGCAGGTTGTTGGCTTTGGATATCTCACAATTTCTTGATCTGTCCGTATTAGTAGATTACACTTCCTGACAGATGATCCATTAAAAATTCGTTCACTCAGTTTTGCGAACCTATAGAAACTAAACCATGACCAAATATTTTCTGCGCATTTCCCGAAGCAGATGACGCTATTATACTCCCCTTGTGTACTTATGAATTAATCACTAATGTGCACATAATCCCCATCTCCAGTTTTGATTATTTTTTATTCGGATTTTCCCCATATAGTGTACATAGTTAGGAAACCAAGGAAGGATTTTTTAATCGAACCCATAGGGCCTGCACCATAGTCCAAAAACTATCGTCAAACCTGTTACAATTTTTACTTTGTCGCTCATAAAGTTTCATGTTTTTATCGATAAATCTGAAATTTTGTAAATAGATCCATTCTAAAATTACGTTTTGAGTGCATTTTGACTACATGAATTTTGACCAAGAGATAAACTATATCCATTTACCGTGACATATGGAATTTTGGCAAATATATCTCGTAACGTGTGTTTGAACGCCCTGTATGTTTACGTTTTTTTTTTTTCATTTCTTTTTCTATTTACTCAGTTCTCGCTTTTACACTAACGTAATTTGTTGTTTCTATGTGTCTTCATACAGTTAAATTAAATTGATATACCGCTTGCTTTATATTGTATTTCGGACTAGAATTTGTCGTATTTAGATTAATGTGAATTTCTTTGTTAGAATTAATTTAATTAGGACCGTAATTATCATAAATTTTCGTATGGTTTAAAATTAAAGACGCCGTTTGTTATTGAAAAATAAAATTCCATGTTGTTTTTGACTTTGAGGAACGAAGCCAAGATTCTATTGCAGTACAGTTTACCCATTCACTTTCAGTTAAAAATCATTATAGGAGCAGGCAAGATTTGGCTGGATTACAATATGAACTCATTAAACTTTAAGTACATATGTACCATAGAGTATATAAGCATTGCTTACATGGAAAGGCTTCCCTTGCAGTTTCTTGTGTGAAGGCGAAAATATGACGCAATCTCTCTCGACCATTTGTGGAAGGGGTCCTATCGTTTCTACCGCGTTTATAATTTGAATGTAATGAGAGTATGATTGGTTGTCGTTTTTAAAATCAAACGTGGCGTAACTGAAGTGTTTTTGAATGTATGTCATCAGTCTTGAAATGATGCCGTAAGAGCCAAGGCTCGTTTGTGCTTCGTCGCATACACGAAGGTTGGTCTAGTGAAATATTTACGCCTATCTGGAGGTTAAGTAAAGCTATTGTGGAAATTTGATTTCGTTGCCCTTAATTGGGGGATTATTTTGTGTCCTCTCGCCTCCTGAAGTATTTATCTATCGGTGTCGTATAGCGACATATTCTCGTCCATGGAATTTGGGTTCAGTGTCGAATGGTGCTGGCCCTAACTCCTTTGGAGTTCTTTCGCATCTGGTATGCGGATCAAAAGTAAATATTTCAAGTGTTAATTGAGGACTTCGTGTAAGTCGCAAGCGCATAACAAACAATTATCGCCGTAAATAAAGAAAATTTTTAGTTTAAGTATAACCATAATATTCGTCAAAAACTTTCTAAATATCGTTAATAAGAAGGCGCCGATTAAATAAATATACCGAATTTTAAGTTTAAATGAGTAAAATTAATCCAGTAACGCTTTGTAAATAGTTGTGCATTTACGTTGAATCAAATGAAGAATTAGGTAACGTAGTTTTGGTTGAAGTAACTGTCGTGAATTAAGTTCAAGTAAATATGAATAAGATTTAGCGTTTGTGAAATTTCACATGGAAAGCATACCGTAGTAACCAAGTATCGAATTATTCAGTACCTGGTGGACCTGTTGTCCGACCGATTATCGTAGTTCAGAGGAGGAAGAACATCTCTTTGTTGTTGGTGTTACGTAAGGTAACGTTTATTTTTTTTATGTTTGGTGACAATAATTAAGTGTGTGTTTTTTATTTTTTGTTGTGGGAGGATGCAAACACTTGCTTATGTAATTTATCGTTTATATACCCTTTTTTTTTGTTGGGCAAATTTTGTGTATCGCAAGTATATATTACCGATATTTTGTATTATTTCTGTTGTATTTAATGAAAGCTATTTGTTTATAATACCTAGTAACTGACCTTAAAGGGCCTTGCAAGCGCCGAGTGAAAGTTTATTAGTTTTATTCTAGATTTGTTGTTTTGGAATTGGGAAATTTAATGTTTTTTTGAGGTAACTGCATCAAACTTTGAGATGTAAATGTCATAATAAACGACCATTGTTATTGTTTATAACTGTTTTGTTGATCGATATTAACCTATTGTGATCCGTCCTCTGTGCTATAATTTTGACGTAAAGTGATACGCTATACGAATTGAAACCTTTTGATTCACATTTAAGATTGCTAGTAATTGACTTTTAAATAATTAATTAAAGGTGAATTTTGAGAAATGAGATTCATTATGGTTTGACGTTATGCAATTAGATAACGTAGTATGAGTTTGCTGGCCGATTGTATTTTTGTGTGCATACGAGGGTATCTCGAAAAGTTGCGAGGTATCAACTTATCGATTGGACACATTCTAGTGCTTGATTTTGCGAGCAGGTAAGCGAATATAATTGTTTGTTATAGCACCTAGATAACTTATTTTGGAATTTAAGTACTACATCACGATATCGACGTTTGATAAATTTTAGAATTTCATTTTTGATCGCGTTGTTTAGTTTGTGGTGATGTATATTTTTCGTTTTAATTGAATAATTAAATTGTCGCATTTCCAGTTATTCTTGGATTAGTTGAGCTAATAATTTCTGACGTAGATTTATCGAAATATTTTGTGAGTTTTAGGTTTTATTTCGCATTTTGCGGCTTTCATATTTAAAGCTTAAGATTTTATTGAAGTTTAGGTGAGCCTGGCGTTAATATTTTTGGAGTATACTTTGTAGAAGTAGTAGATTTTTGAGTGAACGTCTTGGTTTCCTGTTAGGCCAATATAACATCCGTTCATGACTTTTTCCCGCTATAAATAATTTTAACAGGTAGCGAGCGCCTTTTTGACGTTATCTGCCGATTTTGACGATTTTGGAGTTGCTACGACTGCCTTTTACGATCTTTTAGTAAGAACCCCATCCACACCACTGAGCTATGCCGTGGCCCAAATTGCTTTTACGGGCTGGATATTCTAGTGAATATTTAGCCTGTAACAAGCTCAAAATAGCTCACCAATTTCACTGGAAAGTCGTCCTAAACCATAACCTCGATGTTGACTCTGTAAATTTTGGGCATTTGCCGTAACCACATAGATTTTCACCAAGTGATGTCAAAATCGTAATCTATGCACCAATTTAGCTGGAAAATCGCCTCAAATTTTAAGCATTTCGCGTGACCATATAGATTTTGACCAAGATCTTTATCTATCGCAAATTTAGTTAGAAAAAGTTCTGTACGCATTACATGAATACTGAATAATTTGGTGTTATGATTGCATTTTTTTCTTAACCACTTGAATTTTTACCAAAAGGTATCAAAACTGTTACTTATACATTAATTCCTTTGAAAAGATGACTGAAAGTCAAATCGGATGATTAGGTGTGACAAATAAGTTCTCTTTTGTACAGATTTCATAGAAAGTAGGCATTTGCGGTTTACTTTGATGAGCTTACCACAAATCGTTTTATGCCCGTTGCTAATGACAACGAGACCTACTGACAAGTCCAGGTTTGATCAACAAAAACATCTTGCAAAGTAATTTTAGCCTTTCTTGGACAATTTTTTTTTATTTATGGGGTAATGAAATTTTAACATTGTTAAAAACATAGCAGGGAATTATAACAAATGATAAATATTGAGTACTAAGATTAAAATAATCATTTTGACAGTTACTAATATTCAATTCGATTTAGAGAATGTTGAAAGATGAATCGCTGGTGGAGAGGAACTGTTGATTAAAGATTTAAATATTGTCACCAAACTTTTTAAAACAGTAACGGCGCCACTTAATGATTGCATCAATAAGTAATGCGAGAAATGTAATTACTTAAACCTTTAAAAATTAATAGTCACATTGATGGTAAATATGCGTACTGATCTAGATAACGGTTAATAACCAAACAATTAATAATTAATTTTTGGATGAACCTGCTTTTTATGAAATACACTCTACATCAACTTGCATGAAACCTCTAATTTAGTTATTACAGAATTATACACCAAGGACTGTTGATAAATGATAAATATTGATAGAGTTTATTAATATTCATCAAATCATCTATATAAAACAAAGTTGAGGTAATGGTATACAACTCATGAGTGAACATCCATTTTAACGGAAAAGAAGTTAAGAATAAACCTCCTTTGATGAACCTTAAATACACCAAGTTTATTAATATTTCACTTAATACAGCAGTCGTAAATAACTACTTCGTATGTCAGTAAAAAGAATAATAGATAAGTAACATTCAAATGAATTTAGAGGGGAAGCTTGTCAAAATGTTACTTATTTTAAGTAGCCCAAATAGTTGATTTTTTTTATGTTGACATCAAATTAAATTCAAGAACTTTTATACATTTAACCCTACGACTTAATGATTCATAATCTTGACAAAGAGCCTAATAAATCATCGCCCTTAAGACTTAAACTTATGGGAAATCAACGACAGTAAAAACAAAAAAAAAACACAATACGTGTGTTGTAAAAATGAACAAGAAAATGATGTTAGAAATATTTCGTTACAAATATTTCTATCCATATCTGTCTAATCTAATAACAAAATATAATAGTAGTTGAATACCCAATACTTACGATATAGAATACTAAGTAATCAATATAAGTCAAGAAAATTACACCATTTCAATGTTTAATCATCTGATGCAACAATTTTTAACAAATAAGTAATTTCAACTAAGAATAACATCCGCAAGAGCAAAACGGAAAGAAACATGATCGCCGAATATGTGTGGAATGCAATGCGATACCACACAGATAGTGGCAAAGGACGAGAATACAACTCGCCGGACACTCCAAAAAACCGCCTACATAGCCTTGGCAGAAAATCCGATCAGCCAGGATAGTATAGAAATGAAACCCATATGGATACCAATAATGTGCGAAGGGTTTGGGCGCAACATACCTGCGCAATAAACTACAGCGCTACATTCGCTCTAAACGAGTTCTAAAAGTATATATTGGATTACTCAGTTGCTCAGTGGCAAAGACCTGTTAATGAAAGCCTTCAAGTGAGAATCGTGAAAATTTCGAGTGCTTGGAAGTGTGGAAACAGCACTTTTGAGGAATCATGACGGAATGAAAGTCCGCTTTCTAAACGTCTCGTTACAAAAGCAAAAACTATAGGCCTATCAACTCAACTAATATTAGACCATATTTACAAAACGCTTGTAATACAGAAACAATTTATTACTGATTCCAGAAGTTTTTGTCTAGTAATACTATAGTAATACTTGTCTAGTAATATTTGTTTAAAATAACAGTGACCTAATACATATTCCAAGAAAACGTGGATATAAGATAATCATTCAGAGCACAACCCGTGTGGCAATGTATTTCGTGGCATTAAATGATGCTGTTCTTTATACATTATAGTAGCATCAGAACACATAATCTCGTTTAAACTTAACCCTTATCTTATTTAACCGAAAACTATTAGATTTACGCTAACAGTTCAACAACGTTCAAAGCATTAACTTGTAATTACTTGCATTTTCTATTACACCATCATTCTAATTTTTATGAAAGAAATCTTATCCTAGTCGCTACCGTTTTACCTTTTGATTTTAGAAATACGGGAGCATGAAGGAGTGTATCTACAGTTTCTATATTTCATTATTTTACATTTAAAATAATTCTTTAAATGGTCAAACATATTCAAGATTTACTCAAAGCCATTTATGAAAATGTAAACTTTCATCACTATTACACATAATTAAAATAATTAGCTATTTTGGCTTTTTTAATCGTGTATTTCTATTTATATTTTACATAAATCTATACGTTTCGATAACGACTACAGTTAACGCCTTCAGTAGTGGTAATATCTTTAAAAATTGTTGTAAAAGGGGTTAGAAATGTATGAAATACGAAAAATGTGAAAACGAAAACATAAACTAATATAACACTTTGACAAATTATAAGGCCAACAATTTTAGTAAAGAATAATTATATCCTTAATAAATTAAATATTGTTAAACAGCCTTGAAGATGACAAATCACAACACCCTCTAACGGTCGAAGGCCAACAGTGAAAAATGTCATAATCTAAGAGCCAATTTAACATTTAATTTATTAATTTTACCAAATTTAAAATAATTTTATATCAAATTTAATTTAATTTAATCAAATTATGATGTAAGTGTAAAGTTGTGAAAAATGATAAAAGCATTCACAAATGAAAACTTGATATACCAATTAAAGCTCTAGTCAAATCTAACAAAGCAACTGATTTTTGTTAATAATTGTAATTGTTATTTTACAGTGAAAACACAATGTAGTACGTTTAATATGAATTTTAATATCTATGTTATTTTTAACCACATATGTTAAATTATTATAATACTGTGGTATGTTAACATATAATTATCATTATTATAAAAACCTAAGCTAAAATTAAAATTAAGACGTACCATTTTTAAATCATAAGTGCCAAAACATATTTAAACGGGCAGCTCTTCTTGTCTATTGATGTTTATATGATCTCAATAGCTTGTTGTAAACAAACATAGTAATGGGTTTTTCTTGACAATATTTCCATATTATCAAATTGAATGGCATAATCTAAATTATTTAAAGCATGCTCAGCTATCTACGTCTTGTATCAAAGTTATGTTTTGTAGTTAAAATCTATATTTTTCTACAAGAACAAGATAACTTGTACACTTCGGAATGGTAATGGGTTTAAACATCTTTAGCTAACCTAATGTCATGACCAATCAGGATTTTTTCAATTCTATCCGTAAAATTAGTTATAAAAGGAAGAAAAGCAGTACAAACATTGAACACTAGCTTTTCTTTATGGTTATGGCTATCAGGTCTAATAACATTATTAATATCGTTAAGTGAATATCCATTAGCCTGTAGTGACCTTGTTAAATATTTATATTCATCTTTCAAAAATTTCGAATTACAAATTCGTTTTTCTCGATCCACTAAAGATTGAATTACATCACTTTTTTGACGTGGATGATGGTTTGATAATTCATGAAGATGTCAATTTTCGGTAAACCTTAAAAGATAGTCAATTAGTAGTTTTAGATAGTCAAAAACGATAAACTTCCATTAGTTTCCTTCCCCATGGTAAACTGGATGCGTGGATGGATACCATTTATAAAAATTAAAAATCCATGTTGTGCATCTTCGTAATGTCTGCAAATAACAATAAAGATTTTTTAGGTGCATTTTGTAACGTGAATGTTTCAAATTTTTCCATGTACAAAAATAAAAAATGAACTCTGAAGCACTTTCACCAAAACTATATTTTATACCAAAAATCCATAAACCTAATGTTCGTTTACGACCAATTGTTAGTGCAATTGGTTCTCCTACATACAATTTTGCAAAACATCTTACATTTTTATTACAATCTCATATAGGTAAAACACCCCATTACATTAAAAATTCTGCCGATTTCATTGAAAAAATACATAATTTCAAAATGGTCAGTTCTGAAGTTGCTTCACTCTTTACAAAAGTCCCTCTAAAAAATATTGAACATATTGATCATATTTTTCCATACCACATACCAATTATTCTTCAGCTCTTTCTTACAACGACTTATTTTTAGTGGAATAATAAATTCGATGAACAGCTTGATGGTGTAGCGGTGGGTAGCGCTCTTAGCCTTATTACAGCTAATTTTTACATGGAAATATTTGAAACATTCGCGTTACAAAACGCACGTAGGTATAGATATGTAGATGACACATTTGCTATTTGGAGACATCGGGAAGAAGCACTACATAAATTTTTATTGTTTATAAATGGTATTCATCCAAGCACTTATCAGTTTACCATGGAGAAGGAAACTAATGGAAGTTTACCATTTCTTGACATACTAATCTCTAAAACTAATAATTCACTATCTTTTAAGGTTTATCGAAAGTCAACATGCACTGATGGACACCTTTATAAATTCAAACCACAATCCACGTCAAAAAAATGGTGTAATTATATTTTTAGTTGATCGAGCAAAACGAATTTTTGAAAGATGACTATAAGTACATACGAAAATCACTACAAGATAATGGATATTCAATTAAAGAAATTAATAATTTTATTATGCCTGCTTGATATAACCATAAAGAAACAGTAGTGCTTAATGTTGGTACTGCTTTTCATCCTTTTATAACTAATGTTACACATAGAATTGAAAAATCCTAATTCATTATGGCATTAGAACTGTTTTTACACCTAAAAGAAACATTAAAGAATATTTAAGGTCACCTAAAGATGCTTTAAACTCATTATCATGATGTAAGACATAAAGAACATGTGAGATTGGTAGCCAATTAGTAGTAGCAATACTAGTTTGTGGTCGGCAAGAAATGTCCATTAGGGGGCATAGAGATTTTGGGCAACTTAAAATAGATGAGAATTCTACCAGAGAAGGCAAATTTCGGGCAACTTTAAAATACAGAGCTAAGGGCGATAAATTATTAAGAGAGAAATTAGAAACATTAAGCAAAAGAGAGACACATATTAGCCCAAGAATACAAAATGAAATTATAGACAACATAAACAGTATTATGCTAAAATCGATGCTAAAAGCGGTGCCAATGTGTAAGAATAAACAATGAATATTCAAGTAAACTGCCATTAACTAAAGGTGTAACCCAAGGTCGCATCCTCGGCCCACTTTTGTTTCTGATATACATTAATGATATGCTTAGTTTCGTATCACAAGGGAATAACGCAGACGATACTACAATATTGGTTGGTGCAAAGAGCATTGATGAAGCTATCAAAGAATCTGAACAGTTGCTTAGAACAGCTAATAACCGGTGTTTGCATAGATACAAAATTAAATTTTTCCGATCATGCTGCTATATAAGCGCCAAGATTTGTAGTAATTTATACGTTCTAAGACGATTATCAAATAGTGTATCACCTACTACGTCTATATCTATACTGGAACGTGCCAATTCTTGTCTGTCGTTACCTTAATTTAAATTTCGAAATTTGCATTATTATTGATAAGTATATTTACATTACATTAGTATTTTTAAGCATTTCTTTTTTCGTTCAATAATTAAAATTTTTATATCTCAATATTTTCTCTTCAGTCTACATAATTACGAACGTCCCTGTGTATATTTTAGACATCCAATTTTAGTTCTATGCGCAACGTGAAATGAACATGCTTATACATTTCCGTTTATTATGCCGTGCATTTAAGACGTTATCTTTTTTAAGTTTTGCTTCTCTTTTATAAGGTATGTAAAGGCGTCTAATTACATTTTCTATATATTATATTTAATAGGGAATAAAACTATGGAACAATGGTAGGAACAAGGAAACCGTTTATCTTAAGGTAAAGCTTTTATTTTGGTAAATTTACATATCATTGAGTAGCGTGAGTATGACGTCACGAACTGTACTTTATTAAAATGGCGGGATAATGCAAAGTCATCGTTATGAACATAAATGGAGATACCTTTGTTTTGCATCAATCATATATGCTGTTATACATATTCTGCGTTTGTCGTTATATCAACAGATTTCGTCGTTCTAATCTGCGTTCGTCGTTATATCTTTCAATTATTGTAGAGTCAACATTTGGTGCCAATTATCGAATGTTACCATATGCTACCGTTCATCTAACTTTTATGTTGAAGACAGATGAAACTTATAGTGCTTACCTATACGTCTCTGTTTCGTTTATTTGTACGTTAATTAGAAATGGAAGTTACCTTTACATTATCGTATATTTGTCTTGGAATAGGAAATCAAAGTTCTCAAGCTACAGTTCGTTTAAGACGAGATTAAAATATTTATTTTGTACAAGTAAGTACTTACCCTTTTAGTGCAGTTAAGTAAATAACAAATCAGTTGGTGTTATTTTGATACGGTTAAAAAAAGGAACAGCTGAGTCCTGCTCCCGAAATAAAAACCTTTGAGTTCATAACCTATCACAACTGTAATTTGTTGGTATAGGTCAATACACGTTTCATTATTGAATACATGTTGAAAAGATTGCATTTTGAATTCTAAGTAAACATAGATTGTAAGCTTATCTACAGTGTTTAATTTAGTAATTTTAAGATTGTAAGGCCGTACAAGAAGTATCGTTTTAGTTATTTTATTCTGATATTAATCAGACATTTTGCTTTATTAAATATACATATAAATACAGTTGTTTAGTGCTTATTCAGATTACCTATTATACTTTGAGATACAACCTTTCTCAATTTTTGTTGTATTTTAATTATTAAACCTAGAAATTGAGTGGTGCCCAATAAAACGAATGCTAATATAGATTATATCTATGAAATATTCTCTGCTTTCCTCACACCTGATGAATGAGTTCTCAATTTCAGTAAGTTTTATAAGTTTGTACCTCACTGAGCTAGACCGTGGTGCAATTTACCTTTGTAACAATAACAACTCAACCCCAAGTAATTTTTTTTTTTTTTATTTGTTATAATACTTACCTGTCTCTGTCATGCTATGCGTAATATCTGCAAATATACTTTACAGTCGGATATTCATTTATACAATACTCGTTTTAAAAATAACATGTGTTCCATACTGCCGTTTATCTAAAACACAATTTGGTTCTGAGTTTTGGATAAAAGAGTTTTATAATGCTATCCCGCCCACATTAAGATCTCCTGATCATAATGCTTTCAGAGAAAAAGTCAAATGATTTCTTATTAATAACGTGTTTTATTCTTATGAAGAATTTATCAAGTTTGATTTAGATGTAATGCAAACGTAAATGTAAGAACAATAAGTTATATATATTTTGATTAAATGTTTGATGAGCGAATGTACACATTTTTACAAAGCACAAATAAATTTATTATTATTAATAGACGGAACTACTGACATTTCAACAAAAGAGCAAGTAACTCTATGTGTGAGATATGTGAGTAAATACAAAATTCATGCTTTCTTACAGTTTGTTGTGGCTGAAAATTTAACCGGCGAGAGTTGATCAAACTTAATCATGAACAAAATTTTTTTGGGGTTTTTAATGGTGTATTTAAATTATACAATCTAAACGTTTCGATAACACTTGTTTTAATTTTACAACTTTGACAAAATTGTTTACATCTTTAACAATTTAACAAATATTACTACTGACGAAGATAACTGTAAGTTAGATTGTATAATTTAAATACCCCATTAAAAACCCCCAAAAAAGGTAAGTATTTTATTATGAGTGTTAATGGTGAAAGTTTACATTTTCATATTAATTATTAACAGTTTGGAAAATTTTGGATTAGATTTAAATAACCTTGTAGGCCAGGGATATGATGGAGCGAGTAATATGGCAGGAAAATGTAATGGCGTTCAGGCGCTTGTTCGTCCCAATTACTCTAAAGCCATATACCTACACTGTGCTACCCACTCTTTGAATTTAGCAGTTTCAAAAGCTTATGAGGCGCAACAAATAAGAAATTGTCTTAATATCATTGAAAGGCTGTACGACTTTTTTAATACACCAAAAAGAAACAAAATGTTCTCTTAAAAAATAATGAAGAAGTTGCTGAAAATCCTTCAGCGAAAACCCTTAAACGGTTATGTGCAAGACGCTGAACTTCAAAATAGGAGATAGCGTAGGATTTCTTAGAGCTGTTTAATTATGTCATAGAAAGCTTAGAAGAAATATCTCATTGGAAAGACTCTGGTGATGCATCTATGTTACAAAATAGTCTCTACGACTCCGAATTTTTGATTGCACTTCAAGTCTTCGATCAAGCTTTGGCTCACCTCTTTTTCGTTTTTTACAGAGTTGATATTGACTTAAAAGGGGCGAGATCTGTAACAGAGAATACTGTTTTATGTTTAAAAGCATTACGCAGAAATGCTGAAAAACAGTTTGGGGTTCTCTTTAAAAAGAATAGTTTCACGACAAAAAAAATCGAGTCAATCAACTTAAAATCAGAAATTATGTGGCATGAACATTTAAATAGTATTGTTCCTGACATTAAAAATAATGGCCAAGCTTTAGCACGTTTGGAACTTTATAATCATCAAGCGTAACCAATTGTTTTTAAATTATTATTAATATTTTGTACTCTGCCAGTCTCCACGTCCACTTCAGAGAGAACCTTGTCGACTTTAAAACGAATAAGGACCTATCTTAGAAATTCAACGTCACATAACAGACTTAATGGACTGGCAACGATGTCATGTAAATGAGGAACTTGCACGAAAGTCAAGGCGATTGTAACTCTGTAAAACAAACGCTAAGGTTTGCGTACGCACAGCACTATGCTAATTTGACATAAGTTAGTTAAAATAAAAATTCATATTAAACGTACTACATTGTGCTTTTACTGTAAAACGACAATTACAAATTGTTAACAAAAAACTATTTCTTTGTTAAGTTTCACTATACCTTTAATTGGTATATCAACTTTCCATTTGTGAATGCTTTTATCAATTCCAAATCATCATTTGATTAAATTTTGTTAAATTTGCTCTTTGATTAGGACATTTTTCACTGTTACCCTTCGACCGTTAGACAGCATTATAATTTTTGATCTTCAAGGTAGTTTAATAATATTTAATTTTATTAAGGATATTATTATTATAAGTTTTTGTTACGAACGAATAAGTTCAATGGTAAATATGTAATTAAAAATTATTATTAATTTTATTAAATACATAAATAAAAAGTTTACCTCGAGTAGATTTGAATTAGATCTGTACTTTGTAGAATACCGCGCTACAATGCATAGTTCAAGCAATCGATGTAAACTTTGTCTTTATGTATGTAGAACTGTATTTAGAATTTACATCAGTTCTACCTACATAAAGACAAAATTTACATCGGTTGGGGCTTGAACCTTGATGGCGTAGTTGGTTAGCGCGGTACTCTAGCAAAGTACAGGTCGTAGGTTCAAATGCTACTCGAGGTAAATTTTTTATTTATGTATCCAATAAAATTAATAATAATTTTTAATTATTTAAGGATATATTTATTATTTACTAAAACTAGATTCCATATTTGGCTTTATACGTTGATCGAACTGTTATATTAGTAGCAGGCTTATGTTTGTGTTTTCATATTTTTGATAGTTCATAAATTTATTCCAACATCTTAAACATTTTTTAAAGCTATTACCACTACTGTGGATGATAACTGTAATTATTATCGAAACATATAGATTTACGTAAAATATAAATATATAAATACACCATTAAAAAACCCAAAAAAGGGAATTATTGTAATCAAAACATTTAATTTATTATTTAAACATTAAACAAACTGACAAAATTGTTAAAGGAAACAGAGAAATACTATATACAAAAGTTATAGGATTCGTGGAGGTGCACATTTCTAAAATATTTTCTAGTATACAGAGTGTTTCAAAAAGCGAGGCGGCATTTTTGTTACAGAATCGAATTCAGAATAAAATTTTACGTATAGTACAGTATCATAATGTAAGGTTTGTTGCGTAGTTACCAAGTTATGTGTAATTTACAAAACAAATGTGGAAACAACAACCTATCCAAAAAGGCGTTAAAAAGATCACTAGTTTAAATGTAATAATACGGTGTTGCGCTTTTATAAACATCAGAAATGTCGGAATAATTCTGTGAAAGAAAACGGGTTATAACATATATAGTGCGTTTTTTACGGCGGTGCCAATATTGAAATTTTTGAACTAGTAGAACTTAATTTTTTTAAATGGATCACCATGTATTTTATTTCGGAATGTTATACTCTATGCTCTATAAATTAATAAATTTGCAATTACAACTAATATTCTAAAATGGACCGTTTTGCCTCAATTGTGGGTTTTATTTGAAAATACACTAAAATATCTCTGTTCTTTGTTGTTTTGTTCTCGTGGTATGCCGTGACTTGAGCACAAACGGCCATTACCAGACGTTAAAGATGTGCTTTTAATTGCATTTTATTAATTTTTATAATATTATTAAAACATTTTTCCTAAAAAACCGACTAACGAAAATGGAAAACGTGCTCATAGAAGAATGAATAGCACTTAAATGTACAAACTAGAGATACATCCAATACATAGTTACTTTAACAAGTGTTCAAAATGTCTTCTTTGTTGTTCTAGGCACTTCTCAATACGTTTACAAAACGAATCCTTAACTCTTCGAAGTATCACTGGTGTTATGGAAGCAAATGCATTGCGAATTAAAATTTTCATATTTTCTTTGGTTGTTGCTATATCCTGGTAAACGATTTCTTTTATGTACCCCCAAAAATAAAAGTCAAGGGAAGTTAGGTCGGGTGACCGTGCTGGCCACTTTACTGCACCTACTCGTCCTATCCACCTACCAGGAAATTGTTGATTTAGCCATTCTGAAACAATTCTAGCACAATGAGGCAGTGCTCTGTCTTGCTGAAGCCACATTTTCTGGACAGTATTAGCCGGAACATTTTGCAAAAGACCAAATAATTGATTGTTCAGAAAATTATAATACATTTATCCATTTAAATGGTCGTCAAAAAAGTAAATACCAATAAGATATTCGTCTAAAATTCCAGCCCACACATTAATAGACCACCTGTGTTGACTGTTTGCTGTTAACATAAAATATGGATTGCGATCTTAATAATACTGAACATTATGTTTGTTTAGGTGCCGTTTTTATGGAAGGTGGCCTCATAAGGAAGCATCACTTTTTCTAAACATTGAACGTGTCCAGTAATTTTGTACCCAATGGCAAAAAATTTATCTTCTGTTAAAATTTTCATCCGGGAGCTCTTGATGGACTTGAATATGGTACGGGCGAAACTTATCCTTGATGATCATTCTTTGAACTGATATCCGACAGATTTCTAACTTTTGCTTAAATCACAACTGCCAATATGAGGATTTTCAACAATTGCTGTCATCATACGGAACTCATTTTCTTCATTGGTTATAGTTTTCATTCTTTCATGTTTTTCATATGAAACGTTTCCAGTTTCTTCGAACCGTTCTAAAAGATTTCTGAATGACTCCTCTCTAAGATGTCTTTCTTTATTGGGATATCTTGTTTTATAAACTCTAATAGCTAGCAAACAATTTCTGTTACACTCCCCCAAAATAAAAATCATATGTACCAACTCTTCTCTTGGAAATTGCATTTTAAATGACAAATAGCTGAACACACTAAATTATAAGTCGCAACAGTGACAGTAAAACTGACAAGTACCTAACCTGTTTACTTTTGTTTTGTTTCCTTATCATTTATTTCTTACTACGAACTGATAAATATTTCAAAAGATAGATATTTAATATTTAAATAGAAACATTTAAAAGATAAATATTTATTTTTAGTTTATAAAACGAAGTTTTGTTCATTCTTCTATAAGTATGTTTTCCATTTCCGTTAGCCCGTTTTTCAGGAAGAAATATTTTAATATTACAGACACGAATTAATAAAATGTAATTAAAAGCACATTTTTTAACGTCTCATAATGGCCGTTTGCACTCGGGTCACGGTATACCACGAGACTAAAGCAACAAAAAACAGGGATATTTTACTGCATTTTCAAATAAAAAACTTAATTGTGGCAAAACGGCCCATTTTAGAATATCAGTTGTAATTGCAAATTTATAGAGCATAACGTACTGTATAACATTCCGAACAATACTTCAAAGATTTCCATACTGGCACCGCCGTAAAAAAACGCCCTGTATAAGTTATAACCAGTTTTCTTTTACAGAATTATTCCGACACTTCTGATACTTATAAAAGCGCAACACCGTATTATTACATTTAAACTAGTGATTATTTTAACGACTTTTTGGAGATGCTGTTCTACACGTAGAATTGTATGCTGAATTCGATTCTGTAAAAAAAAATGGGGGTTGCCATTTAAAAAAAAATACCTTTCTGCCGCCCCGTTTTTTTGAAACACTGTATACTAGAATATATTTTAGGAATGTGCACCTCCATGAAGTCTGTAACTTTTGTATATATTTCTCTATGTTTCCTTTAACAACAGAGATAATGGACCGTCCACGTACTAAGTGGCCACACGTTATATATATATATATATATATATATATATATATATATATATATGTGTACACGTTCGATAACAATTACAGTATCGCCTCCAATAGGTGGTAATGTCTGTAAGAATTGCTTGAGACGTTAGAACCAATTTATGAAATATGAAAAAGCTCAAAGCGCAAATATAAGTTTATTTAATTGTTGTCGAAACGTATAGATTTGTATAAAATATAAACAAAAAATACACCATCATTGAGTATTGAAATTAATGACACCATTTAAAAATCTAAAAGCTACGTATTTTAATGATTTAAAGTACATCCAAATTTAAGAGTAGAAGGGTTCAGTATAATAAGCACAAAATTGGTATTATCTATTACAGAGAATTTTGAAATAGAATTATATAAAACATGATAACTCCTTATCCGTAGAAAGTAACGATATTTGCCAATAAAACAGTTTCTTTCTTGTGATAGCGCAGGTCCTGCCAACACTAGAAAAAATCTCAATTCCACGACTTTTTTGTTGACCAATCTTGTTCTTTTTATCTTTTTTGCATTTTGGCATGAGTGAAAGTCTATCTCTCATCTGTTTAATATGATTACTTGCCTCACGCAAAGGCTACTTTAAACACTCTCCCTACGAGAAGAATGTAAAACTAAATTAGGATACCTTTACTCAACAGCTTTAGAAGTGCAAAAATACTTAACGTCATATACCTACCCCATTAAAACATAAAGCTTTAGGGATGGAACTAGTAGGGTAACTTTATAATTAGATCGCAAATCCACTGTCCGTTGTCCGCTTCAATTTTATAATCCCTCTAGTGCATTCTCAACGTCGCGCGTCGTAATTGTAAACATTGATAACGTCATTAATTAGGGAAAAGTTTTTCCTAAAAGCTAAATCGCATTTTTCTAGAAAGTTATAGCTCACACTGCGCTTGACATGAAATGTTCAACATAAAACTAATTTATAACTTGATTGCAACTGAAAAAACTTTATCGTTAAACCAACTGTAATAATTTTCTGTGATTAACGTAGAATGCTCACGATGGTGGTATTTTAATTTATATCGACAAATAAAGTGGAGGTTTTATTGTACGTTCTTTTACAGTAAAATTACCTATGCATGTATTGGTTTAAATGAAATACTGTATACATTAACTTTCTAGTATTAAATTGAATTTATCGGTAGTTAGATCAATTAAATAGTTATTAGAAACTTATCAGATCGTTTTATACGTAACAAATAATTTCGGAATCGTTTTGTAATTAACAGTGAAATGTGCGAATATTGCAGTAACTAAGTAAACTAAAAGCAAAATCTAGCACGTTCTCAATGCTGCTTTTGCATACGCTAAATGCAATCCTAACAAAATTTAAAACCGCCAATTAAGAACGTTAAACTTAATGGAATTACTGATTGTCACGTATTTATTTCTTAAAATCTTTCTCACTAAGCACTATATAGCTAAAATGCTTTTATCAATAATTACATTACGTGCAAGTTTATTTTCTAGAATTAATAACAGCCCTTTGTGAATTTCCTGTAAAAAGTATATCGTTCATATTACACGATAATGGGTTTTTGATACAGTTTCGCAGTTTTTAACGAACAGAAAATTTCGGTGCTACCAACAGGTTGTGTAGTAATAAATAGTAGTAGTAAATTAAGAGCTTGCGCATCTTATAAATTAATCAGTTAGCAGTTGATGTCAATTAAGACCTAAATTACATGTACAAAAAGTGCGTGTAATGTTAGCATAACGTTTGCTCGCAATTTCTGTGTTACCGAAACGTAGATTGTACATAATCGTTACGTCAATTTTACCCTAATCCTTTAATGCGCAAAAATATTTCTTTGAGATTTTTATTTTTTTCTGTGCTGAACGGTTTAAACACTTACTAAATAGGTAAAAAAAAATGTTTTCAACATTTTAACATTTTTAGTAAAGGCTTACAGGCGTGGTTAATAAAAAAAACACCAAACATTTAGGGGATTCGGTAGGTAGTGGTTAAGTTAGTGATGGGGCTTTTCAGAAATATTTATTACAGCGTGGAAATAAATGCAAAAGCATTTTTTTATACAGGGTGGTCCAATAGTCACTGGCCGTAGCTTAGAAACGTGACGTCACGCAAAGAGGCGAAACACTTCGAGAATGCCCATATTATACGACGAATTTTAAATGGAAAATTGAATAATTTTAAAGCAAGTTTATGTAAAAAAAATTATTTAACACGCTCATTACAACGCTACTACTTAATTCTACTCCTGATGTAATAATAATATTCGTTACTACTCTAATTAATAAATTGCGGTTGAAAAGTTAGGGATATTAAAAAATGCTTTAATACGAAAATTTGCGTTAATGATCTGGTATATTTCCGCCGTGCTGTGTAACAGTAAGTTGTATTAGTCTATTTCAAAAAATACATTTAAATTTAAAAAATAAAACAAACATTGGCAATTGTTTATGTGTGTGTGGTTAGGATCGCCATTTTGTAATTGCGCAAAAAAACAAAATTGTCCTGAATTGTGCTAGATTTGTGCCTTGTGCGGCAAAAACCACAAACCGCAAACTTTTAACTTGAGGCAGATAATTGAAGTCCGCGAATTATGGTAGTCGAGTATAACAAAAAAATGAATAAGACGTTTTTCGAAAAACTTGTCAACACAGATTTCGAATCCAAGCTCTGGACTAGATAAATTGATATAAAGTTCAGATACCGCCGGCATATTAGCGTTATCCGAAGTGTACCACGCGGAGGTTGCTCGTATGCGTGCGTGCGTTCGTGCGTGCGTGCGTGCGTTCGTGCGTGCGTGCGTGTGTGTGTGTGTGTGTGTGTGTGTACCAGCGCGTCTGCTTGTGTATACAGGGTCCGCCTTTGGGAGCTGATCCTATGAGTATCTGCTAAACCAAACTTACTACAATTTTGAAAATTTGGTGTCAGGGTAATGATGTTAGGGCTAACTCATCTAAAATATTTTCACGTTCGTACCACTTCCGGTTATACCGGAAGTCGGTACTTAGTCGCTTATTTTAAATGGAACACCCCGTATATTAATACATTTTTGGATTCTATGTCGAATTTTGTTTGTTAAATAAACTAGATACGAAATTTCAGTCGTTTTAAAAAAAACATCTTTCTAAAAAATTGACAGATGCGGTCTTAGTAATAACTCGTTAATGGTTCTGTTCCTGTCAAACAATTTAAATAAAACTTTGAGGTGTTGTAGGGAAAGGTTTATTGCAACAGTCTGCGAAAAATGACATTTGTATTTTTCATAAAAATAAAATTATGAATGTCTAAACTTGACTATCAAGAAATGCAATTTACTCAAAAAATCAAATGGAAACCCTATTTTTATTACTCAGATCGATTTAACGTCAAAAATGAAGGTAAGTTTGTTTAAAACTTTATTTGCCTAAACGTAACAGTTTCATACTTATTATCAAAAAAATCCCATTTTTAAAATTTGTGATAAAAATGAGCTACATACTTAAATCTAGTATTCCTTGTTGGTGGTCACCATGGAAACCAAATAATTGAGAATTGAAATAAAGAAAAATATTTGAAAAGGTTACTCAAAAAAATTATAAAAATTGATAATTTTGTGATTCAAAAGTCATTTTTGCCAAATAGAAATTTTCTAAGTCATTTTTTTCAAATTCGATATACAACATAAGTGTAAAAATTTAATACTTTATGAGTAAATCGAAAAAAACTACTTTTTACTGCGGAGGTAGTTACTACATACTTATCAGTGCATTCTTACACGATAAAGTCGCTTATTTAGTATTTCTTGCTCATGATCAAATGTAAATTAATTTACAATAAATGTTCAAAATGTTGCCCGTTAGACGCAAGACATCGTTGAACCAGTCTTATAACGGCTTCATTTGTAGGCCTTTGAATTTCTTGTGGAGACAGAGAATTGAAGGCATTTTGCACTCTTCCAATGCAATCTTCTTTAGTCGTTAGTGGTGTAGCATAAACAATATTTATAATTCGACCCCAAAGATAAAAATCCATTGGCGTAAGTTCAGGTGACCTAGGTGGCCATGGAAAGGGATCATTATTGGCAAACCAACGATCTTCAAAAGTTTCATAAAGTTTCATGGAAACAGCGTTGGTGTTGTGAGGGGGCGCACTGTCTTCCCTTTCTAGATTTAATCGGGGTTGAATTCGAGTGTTTAATATCTCAAGATAATTTTCTCCTAGAAATTAAATTTGTAATCATAAATCGCAACAATCAACTATTTTAAACCTCTCAAATTTTCATTGTAAAAATACACGTCAAAGATTTCGTTATTCCGAATAGCACAAAATACGTTAAAATTCCAAATTTCCTGAAAATGGTATTCGCGAATTGGATTGCTATTTTCGTTGTTCCAGTAATGCGAGTTTCGACGATTAAATATGCCATTTTTCGTAACTTTAGATTCGTCCGTCCATATGATATTAGTCAAAAAATTAGGAATTTCTTGTATTTTGAGCAAAATTGTTTAACAAAATTCGATACGTTTCAAGAAATCCGCTTCTTTCAAATGTTGACCTAATTGTAAACAGTATAGTCTAAACTTATGTTTCTTAAGAATTCTTCTGATAGTTGGTGGTGTTAAGCCAATATCTGTTTTCGCGTCGTTTATGGAATTACAAGGATAGGCACGGAAATATCCTAAAGTTATAACTTCATTCTGTTCGTTATCAATAGCAGTTTTTTGCGAGGCCAGAGTGTTTCAATGTGCCAAACTGTTCCAAACTTAAATGTTCTTACTGTTCGTTTTACAACTCTATGACATTCTCCGTTAATTAAAATTAAATTCAAATAATCTGTATTAGAATATTCAAGCCGAGCCATTTCATCAAGAAAACACAAACTGTCAACAATTTTATTAAATTATTGACTACAAAAGAAAAACAAAATAAATAAGCATCTTTATCGTGTAATGATGCGCTGATAAGTATGTATTACCTCCGCAGTGAAAAGTAGTTTTTTCGATTTACTCATAAAGTATTAAATTTTTACACTTATGTTATATATCGAATTTGAAAAAATTACTTAGAAAATTTCTATTTGGCAAAATGACTTTTGAATTACAAAATTATTAATTTTTGTAATTTTTGCAGTAACTTTTTCAAATATTTTTCTTTATTTCAATTCTCAATTATTTGGTTTCCATGGTGACCACGAACGAGGAATACTAGATTTAGGTATGTAGCTCATTTTTATCACAAATTTTTAAATTGGGACTTTTTTGATAATAAGTATGAAACTGTTACGTTTAGGCAAATAAAGTTTTAAACAAACTTACCTTAATTTTTGACGTTAAATCGATCTGAGTAATAAAAATAGGGGTTCCATTTGATTTTTTGAGTAACTTGCATTTCTTGATAGTCAAGTTTAGACATTCATAATTTTATTTTTATGAAAAATACAAATGTCATTTTTTGCAGACTGTTGCAATAAACCTTTGCCTACAACACGTCAAAGTTTTATTCAAATTGTTTGACAGGAAGAGAACGATTAACGAGTTATTACTAAGACCGCATACGTCATTTTTTTAGAAAAATGTTTTTTTTAAACGACTGAAATCTCGTATCTAGTTTATTTAACAAACTTACCTTAAAATTCGACATAGAATCCAAAAATGTATTAACATACGGGTGTTCCATTTAAAATAAGCAACTAAGTACCGACTTCCGGTATAACCGGAAGTGGTACGAACGTGAAGATACTTTAGATGAGTTAGCCCTTACATCATTACCTGTCACCAAATTTTCAAAATTATAGTATGTTTGGTTTAGCAGATACTCACAGGATCAGCTCCCAAAGGCGGACCCTGTGTATATTGTTTTTATTTTTTTTGTTTTGATGATCGTATACTATAGATACTAATAAATTTAGCGTGCTAAATTAATAATAGAGTGCCTGATTGCTTCTTTTAATTAAGTTATGTATTATTGCTGACATTACAAGTTTTTTTTTTAATACAGGTTACTCCTATAATTTAAAATGTGTTGATGTATCTATCTTATTGTATTTCAATGATTTTTTAATTTCTGTAAATAAGTTGAAAGTTTGTTTTTTTTTAATTTTGATTCACACAAACAAAAGGTTTTGAATTACATTAGTTAGATCTGTTGTTTTTAATACCTCACTGAAGTCTAATGAATTTAGGTCAGGTATATATTTTTTTGCTTTAAATACACTTGAAAATAACCATAAATTTTTTTTAATTTATAGTTTTACTAAACCGTAATTTTCTTGGGTTTGGTATTTGACTTGTTTTATTTAAGAATTGCCGTACTAAAAATTACACACGCACGCACGCACGCACGCACCCATCCACCCAACCACCACCCACCCAACTATCCACCCACCCACCCACCCACCCCCACACAATTTTACAAAAATTGACAGAGGACTTTCCCAATCGGCGCTAAATAATGGTCCCTGTGATTCCTGAAAATCACAATTTTTGTCTCCATGAGGTGTGCACGGAGTTCTCCTAAAATTTTAGTTCGGAGTTTGGGATGGTTCATTTTCAGGTGGTTCATCTTCAGAATAATTATGCGACTATATTTTTCAGAGTTTCCATATTTTCCTTATAGTTTGGATCCGCTACAGAATCGTCGCGGTCGTAGTCGTGGCCACTATCCTCGTTTGATCTGACGGCGGATGTTTGTCTGGGGGTTGAGGGTATACTATCCAGTGTGGATTATCTAGTACTCTTGAAGAAGTGCTGAATAATGAAACATTACCTTTTATTGTAAGCTGATTAGGAAATGACAATTGAATCAGGTCTTCTGCGGCACAGCCCCAGCAAATTCAGTTTTCTGCATGCTCATCCGTAACAGCTAGTAGCAAATCATATGCTTCATTTGAAGTTATATTTACTAAATTTTTATAAGATTTACTCAACATCTGAAAAGTATTATGTTAGAAAGAAGCTTGTTTTGGGGAAATATGGGAGTCGTAAAAGATTCACATTTACATGGGTGCCGATTTATGTCGAACAATATGAGTGTATTTCCAAATATTTTCTTTGCGAAAACAAAAATGGTTACTTGACATATACATTATTATTTTAAATTTAATTACAAATTCAATGATATATAATACTTATCAAACACCTGTACATAAAACATATAAACGTACCACATACCTTAAAAAATTTAGGGTACCGCCAACTAAACTGCTGGCCACTCGAACTTACACATAGTGATTTTTAGGCAAAATTTAAAGTTAAATATTTTCAATAGGAATGCAAATGTTTGAACGCGGCTTGCAAATTTTAAGAGCTAGTTTTTTTCGGATTAAGCTGCATGACGTATATTTATAGTAGGACCATAGGTTTATTTTATACAGGTGTAAAGAACCAGCGTCCTGTACTTATATGTTTTAGAATAAATTATGTGCGGACCATCCTGTATGTAAGATTTCATAAGTTTACTATTGCACAACAAATAATTTATTTATCACTGCTGACGTGTAGTTCTAAGAAACCGTAAGTTTCTGCACGTCAGAACGATTTTAACCAATCCCATAACGGCATCCCCGCACGGTAGCCGCGAAACCGCCCACAGATGCACCTTTATAAACTCGCGACGCGCATAGAAAGATGATGAATCTCCGTAGATTCAAGTTAAGCCGATATCCAGCAGCCGCCACCGTACCGTTGAATTCAAGTTAAGCCGATATCCAGCAGCCGCCACCGTACCGTTGACCGTTCCAGAAACCAGTAGCCGCAGCCGCTCCGTTTGCTTAGCGTAAGCACCGACCTGTTGTTCACCGACGAAGAGTCCTTCGCGATCGGGCAACCTAAAGTTAAATTCTGTACTGTACTATAGACACGTAAGTTGTAAAGTTATACATTCTGACAATTTACACTCAAACACTACAGATCATAAATAATTCCGGGCTGAGCTCCAGGAGTTATACTACACTAACACCTAGAGTAGCACGCAGGGTAGATCCCATCGTCACTCGCCACCACAAAGTATACCTAGAGAAACGCAGGGTAACCCCGACGTATCTCGTCACCACTTGAGAGTGAAGGGTTGTTACAGGGCTGTAAAGACCTACGACCTTTCTCTTAGTATATACAGTAAAGACAGGCCGTCGCCTATGTCTTCTGGACATTACTAAAATCCCGCTCGAAACTCACACACTTCCTACACCCCGTACTTAATAACCGTATACAGTGTCTGTGAATCGCAGAAGAGTACCTCCATAACCTGTTGTATAGATCAGTAGCATAAATTTGTCGTCCACCGAACCATCGTAAATACCTGGTGCACGAACGTTTGTAAATAAATTAGAGAGTACGTAGATTTTTCTATCTTTACGTAAACCTATTAGAGTAGTTTTTAATATTAAGTATTTTTGTTCCTAGATTAATTATAAATAATTAAACTCAGTACAGAGATCGGTAATTAAGTTAGTTAGATAAATAATCTAATTGCCAAAATTAAACCCGTAATAATTAAAGAAAGATCGTCCCAATACCTCGCGTTTGTATACGTGCATTTCGCCTGTATTACTTCCAGGAGTAGAACATCCTTGCTTCAGCGCTCCAGAGTTACTAACGTATAAACACGATATCGATTTTCTCAAACGAGTCGAGTTCATTGCGCTGGCGTCTCGACCAACAACGGTATCCAGGCTGACGACTTCGCTACCGTACATACAGGACCGTAACCTACACTTTGCCTCTTAGGTAAGGAATAGATTAAAAGACTATCTTTTGTTCACAGAAGCGATTACGCACCCAGTGAAGCCCAGGACCTGGACTAGGGCGGTCGTACATATATATTATTAGTTACGTTTATTTTATTGTAAATATTAGTCTAATATACGTGTTAAAAATGCTTTACGAATTTTATTTAAGGTTGCAGTGTTAAGCCCATCCAGTAATTACTACGAACCACCCCGTTTATAAAATAAACCCGATTGAGCAAAGCCGAGGCAAGATAAAACCGCGCTGGGTTACCAAACCAGAAGGGCGCAATATAAGTAAAAGTATAGAACCCATAGCACTTAAAAATAATAGGGGCGTTATACAGGAGATCAATGAAGTCATGCAAAAAATCAAAAAGTTTGAATGAGTGAAATTTCCGCAAAAAATTTTTGGTCGTTGCAATATGGTTCGTTACTAAGGTAACATCAATATCTCTAGACGTTTTTGTCAGTTTTTGGATTAAGACCCTTAGGACTTGCACACACTACTCAACATAAAATTTGGGTAGCAAAATTTTGACATTGCATTGACGGTTCTTGATGATTTTTGCGGATCTGGAATCACTGTTTCACGTAGATTTTCTATGGTCTAAGCATTTTATTTGAGGGTTGAAATTTATACTCATTTAAACACTACAACATATTAATACCAAATATGTTTAAATGTTTTTTATTTTCAAACTCGAAGCTTCCTCATTCTTTTACTTATTTCATACACCTCTAATTCTACTTTTAATTCTTTAATTTTTCGTATCAACACCTCCAACCTCTTCTTTCGCTCAACAATAGTTAATACTTGTTCATTTCTTGTGCTTCTTATCTTGCATACTACCATTTTTGTCATTTCTACTAATACTTAATCGTGCGCACCCAAGGAATCCTTTTATTATAAATCCGCATCCTTCAAAACCGCTAACCTAGACAAAAATTTCTTCTTCTTTCCATGAACTTATTCTATTTTTATAGTTCTAAGAAATATCATACGATACCCCTACAGGTCCATAATCTTTGACCTTGACCACTCTATTTTTAGACCTTGAAGAGATCCAAAAGCTTACATTTCTCACCCCCAGAGGGCGAGTGACCTTGAACTGGTCCAGAACCGGCCCCTAATCAGTACTGAGAAGACTACATTCTGATACGATAAAGTACAGTACAGGCTTCCCATAAATGCAGCTACTCCGATGACTCAGATGAGTAGTGATCAGTTATCTAACCAATTCAGTAATTTTTCCTAGTAAATTCTAAATATGAGCGCTTAGGAAGCCACAACGCGTTTAATACTAACTACCATGAGTATAGGTATCAGAATCCCATGTCCTTCGCTTTACTTTTGCCACCAGATCGTCTTTATGGACGTGGTTAATAAATTGCGTTAAAATGCGTTAAAGGGTTGAGATACAAAGATTTCATCATTTAATCCAAATGTGTAACATTCAATAATAGATTATTATATAATTGTATAAAAACTTATCATATAATGTGAATCGTATATATGCACAAGTGGGCCATGTGCTTTCATTAGCGGAAGTAAGAAGAGTAATACTCGGCCACCTCCGCCGATATCTTGATTTTCTTTCAATGCAATTTAATGGATTTTTAATTGCTTTTTAATAATACACACTTCGTACAGCTTTTATTGCTTTTTTTTTAATATCGTTCTTTTGTCGTCAGATTTTGCAACCCATACCTTTAAGGATTCTCTTGCGGTCCATTTTTCACCCCCCATTTTTATCATATTCTTTCTGGACGAGATTTCATCCCCCTGTGGGTTGCATACTTTAAAGAGGTACAGCTTCCGTGTGCCTTTTTGGCTTTTCATTATCTTGTTCTCGTATACTGTAATCTTGCTTGATGTGCCTTTTCGCCTTCGAAATTTTATTTTCGTGGGTGATTTTTGGATTAAGGCTCGAAATTTGTTCTACTGGGGAGTTACCTTTTTGACCTCGTCTGTTTCAGCCTTTTTTTAAGATCCCTTCTTCACCCTCTATTTCTGTCCCCCTTGGCCAGTGTTGTTTTGGCTGTTCCAGTCTTATTTCTAGGTGCACTTTTTCTCTTGCGCCCGTTTGCTAGCCTGTTCGGCCATTTTATTACCGTGATCCTTTTCGGCTTTTCGTCATCTATATTGCGACTGATTCTTTGGCTCACAACTATCTTGTTCCCATTGGCGGTCCGTCGGGACCCATGTTTTTAACAGCTGGGCTCCCCATTCCTAACGATGCGCCATATTGCTAACATGTAAGCTTCTTAGTGGCCCCCATTTCTACCAGCCAACGACGACTTGTGGTTAATTTTGAGAGCCAACTGCACTAGTACAAGATCACTATAGTACCTTCCAGCGGATTAACCACTTATCACTCATCAGTGTATTGCTTAGTGTGAAATTTTCTTTTATTTCACTTATGTATCATTATTACCACTTTTTGGACTACGCAATATGCAACTTTCACGTTTAGTCACTCACCATTGCAACATCAAGCTTATTTCGATCCCTTCTGGTAGCACCTTTTCTTGGGAAATTTAAAGATTAGCCTGCAGCTCGCAACAACATGTGGTACAATTTAACAGCTACTATTAACCGATGGTAGCAAAATTTGCAGTTAGCACACAATTTGTAATTACTTCTTAGTTATATAATTTCAGCTAGAGACTCCATTGAGACTTTAATTTTCTTGGTATGGCACAACCACAGCCAATGGGTGTGTACCACCAGTGGTACACAAAAGTTATTGTGATAATGCAAAGAATGGTTTACTTCGTGTATCACCGGTAAGAAACAAAAGTGTGATAAAAGCACACCTTCGATTAGTTTGTACCAGCCGTGGTATATAAGTGTCATTACTGGGATGAAAGCGTGCTCTATTTCAATAGAGTAGAGAAATACTTGAGACGTGGAGGTGGAAGGTATGCATTGGAAATTTCACGCTCTTTGCAAGGAGATACAAAACACAAACTTGCTTGTTCGTGTGCGTGTGATTGTGCATGTACTTATGCTTGTGTTTTGTAAAATCAACTTTCGTAGGCGCCAATTTAGAATCCTGAACCGCGTTGCAGTGTTGTCAACCTTGGCTAATTGTAAAATTTCTGTTTTTAAAACATTCTGTATATTATGCGATATTCAAATAGAGAACTAACGGAATCAACTATATACGACAATAAGGTTGGCAGAAGCTGATTTCAAATCATATATTGTTTTTGTTTTGGTTCTAATTCGAATAAGGTTGCCCGACGCTGATTTCTAATCAACATCCTAGACTTGCATCTTGTTTTTGTTTTTATATTAAATCGAATAAGGTTGGCAGAAGCTATTTTCAAATCAACATCCTATATTTGCACATTGTTTCTATCTTAAATCGAATAAGGTTGGCAGAAGCAGCGTTCAAATCAACATCCTAGGCTTGCATCTGGTTTTTGTTTTTGTTTTAATTCGAATAAGGTTGGCCGACGGTGATTTCAAATCAACATCCTAGACTTGCATCTTGTTTTTGTTTTTGTATTAAATATAATAAGGTTGGCAAAAGCTGTTTTTAAATCAACATCGTAGACTTGCACGTTATTTTTGTGTTAAATCGAATAAGGTTGGCAGAAGCTGCTTTCAAATCAACGTCCTAGACTTGCATATTGTTTTTGTGTTGAACCCAATAAGGTTGACAGAAGCTGCTTTTAAATCATCATCTTAGAGTTGAACATTGTTTCTGCGTTAAATCGAATAAGGTTGACAGAAACTGATTTCAAATCAACACCTTAGACTTGCACATTGTTTTTGTTTTTGTACTAAAGCGAATAAAGTTGGGAGAAACTGATTTCAAATCAACATCCTAGGCTTGTACATTGTTTTTGTTTTTGGTGTTAAGTAATTGGTGTTTCATGTAATTATCTAATTACGGGGTTTTCCAGGAATGTCAGAAGCATTTTAATAGTGCAAGGATGTTACACGGTTACATAACTGCAGAAATCCAGAAAATAATTACTTATTACTTATTAATGATTGGGGAAAACCGTTAAGTACGTTATCTTGAATTTATTTGTATATTACTTCAGGGGTTAAAATTGCGTTGTAGTTAAAAGTCTGTTCGCACGATCAATCAGATAGTCCTCCAGGGTTGGACTGCCAAAAGGTCACTAATTACGGGGTGCGGATCATAAATACATCATCAAGGGCTTGAAAATGACGCCTGAAAATAAGCTACCAATTAAGATACGTGTCCACGGTTGCATACCCTCCAGGAGCTGGAATTAAAAACTACACCGGACTCGTGCTAATTGATCTTTTCAAAATAATCGTAGGTTCAAATCCTACTCGAGGTAAACTTTTGTACTTACGATTGATTTGATTGGATTGTTTTGATCAATTAATTTGATTTTAAAAATGACTGACAAAAACAATCCAATTATACTATCACTCAAATTAGCGTGTAACACTATTGTCGAGTTTCAGTCAGAAACCAGGGGCTCTCCAATCATAACCTAAGACTGTACAAAAATTCTTTGCTATAAAGTCTAGGGCAAGTTCGTTAATGAACAAAATCCAACTATTGGCGTGACATTTTTTAGGGGGGCGTAATTAAAAAAGTGAAACAGACCACTCCGAAACCAGCGGCGTGCCGCTGTCTTTCAATTACAGCCCCCAGCCTGAGGCTATACAAATATTCTTTGCAAAATCTAACCAGTGGTGGGCCATTTTTTAGGGTCATAATTTCTGGGCGAAGTCTATGGACCCCGACAAGGGGCGAGGACCCGAGAACAAGTTCAGGGGGCGTAGAAGTTGCGTAGTATGAGGGTTCCCTTATTAGAATTTCCCGCCAGATCAAAAAGGGCCGACATAACAAAAATCGCCGATAGGCCACGCCCACAAAATCGCCGCCACAAATCAGAAACCAGACGCACGCCACAGCCTTCCAATCGCAGACCGAGGCTGTATAAAATTCTTTGCCTTAAAATCAAGGTCAAGTTAGTTAATGAGCAAAATCCAAACAGTGGCGGAGCATTTTTTAGGGTTCATAATAAAAAGTTGGGGGGTGGGGGTGAAAGTGCACCTTCTGCTAGTTTAAGTGCCTGAAGAATTAATGAAAATTAATTACACAAACATATATTTGAAAGAATGTGACTCGTTTTAGATCAAACAGTTTTCACAGCTATTTATTATTTAACCCTCTAGCAGGTCAATTTTTTTTTTTTATGAAAATATTTTGGTTAGCTAATTTTGGTGCATAGAATGCAAATTTCAAATCAACAATGATGTAGGATTGATAGTTTATAGTTCAGGTGAGAAAAAGGAAGCCCGCCAAAAGTCCTACATCATCGTAACGTGCATCTAAGCCCAATCTGTATGGTTTTTAACACTTGATGGAACTGTTGTTGCCGAGCTTGTAGCAGCGCTTGAAGGTCTACCAACTGGTCGTTTAGCTAATTTTGTTGATAAAACACAAACTATTTGCAACCTGACAACGGAATTTTCTCCTCTTCCTCCGTCTCCAGCATGGATACGTTTATGAAGAAGATAAGCATTAACCATCGCCATATCAATGAAATGGTAGAACAACTTCAATGAAGCACTTTGCGTCATGATACGGATATGGTACCGTCCAATCAGACCATCCATGAGATCCACGCCTCCCATATGATGGTTATATTCCTTGATAATCTGTGGACAATCAACTTCTATAAATTTTTTATTTTTTCGATCGTACCTAGCAATTTTTTCAGGATGTTTTGGTGTTTGTGCTGCTGTTAAATATGGTTTAACACCAACATAAGTAGATGCCAGTCGAACATTTTTGGTGTCTTTCCATACAACTGTGGTAATATCTACACCAAGAACACTACCGACGTACTCTTCCGAATAACCTCTTTCCATGGCCTTAATTTGGTCATCCCTTGGCAGTTTGCAGTTAGTAATACGATCTGCACGAATAGTACCTAACGCGTAAATACCTCTACTTCTTAGATACACCAAAAGAGGTAATGATGTATAAAAATTGTCTGTATATATAACATGATTTTTAAAGTTTGGCACTGTTTGCGAAAGACGAACGACGACATTACCAGTTGCTCCCAAGTCTGGTGTACCCGGTAATACTACATTATCATTTTTGCCGCAGTATACTTCAAAGCGGTATGAAAAGCCGGTGGAATCACATAATACAAATAATTTCATTCCCACTTGTGTGGTTTCTTTGGCATATATTGTCTGAACGAACATACCACCTCATTGAGATAATCACATATTTGTCTGATTTTAAAAAGTCGATCGTGTTCAGGATGGGTACGATCTTTCTTAAGAGAGAAATCGTTGAATCTAATATATTTTCGAATTTCGCAAAAACATTTTGATGTGATTGTGGTCGAATAGAGTCAAACGAATGCTCACCCCAGTATTCTTCTAAACTTGGATATCTATATACAGTCATGTAGATAAGTGCTCCTATGTATTGTCGGATATCTATACTGCTTACTTTGAACTTCGTATTTACGTCCAGATTGGTAAAATCTGCTATTTTGGTCAATATCTCCTCAGTGAAAAAATGCATGAAACAAACATTCATTGAACTTTTCTGGTAATCTGCCATCGCCTCTAAATACCATTGCATTGCGATGAAGTTGCAAGTATTTTTTTCGCCAGACAACACTGTCAAATTCTTTTGATTTGGGAATTATTTCACCAGGGTTTCCAATAAATCCACCACCATTTGGTGGAATGTTTGGCCCACTTGCTTCTTCTGCTGGTAATGGCGAACGTGGTCGTTTGGCACGTCGACCTTTCAGACGTGGGTGGTCAGTAACTATTGCTTCAAGTGACGGTCCTGCTTGAGGTAATGACTCTGCTTTAGATGATTCAGCTGTTTCTGATGATGGTCCTGCTTCAAGTAAACGTTCTTCAGTTGATTCCAATGCTGATTTGACCTCTGTAAGCTCATGAGTAAGTGTAGAACTAATATAATCAGCTGATGTTGATCTTTCCATTTGTTCTACGCACTCTTCGATTAGTTTCACATCTTCAAGTGATACTTCATAATCCGGGTCATTTACACCGCTGATATCATTTGCATCTGCTTCAGATTCAAGATCGCTACAAGATTCCATAATTTGCTGAATTTCCTCTTCCACGATTTATTGTGAACATCATGATATCTAGGTAATTATTTCTATAACAATAAAAGGCAGATATCAACAATTTTATTAATAAAGATAACTTTCATGCAAAAATATGCCAAAAAGTGTTTACATATAAAAGATATTAAAAACTACCCAGCCAGCCCGCCTTTTGGCGGGTTGCTTTTCAGGGCCACTGATAGCCACTAACTTTTAGAAAATCTACAATCCAATCTATTTTTAAGAAAATGCAAGTTATTTTATACTCACCAATAATTTTTTGATGTCCCAAAAGCAACTAGAAATATTTTTAATAATATCACAAAAAGTGGATGTCAACGAGGTATAATTATTCCGTCTGACCTTCACCACATATCGTGTTCAACTGAGGATACCTCTCAAACGAACGATACGATCAAACTGAAATCTCTACCAGTTAATAAAATAGAGTAGACAAATGGCTGGACTGCCGGTTACCGACAAAATAATTTTTATGTTTCGAGTTAACTTGATTTAGATGTTACCCGCCAAAAGGCGGTCTCGCCTGCTAGAGGGTTAACAAAAACGCTCCTCAAATGTACTTACTAGTTCTAGAAATTTGTCATTTCACTGGAATGAAGAACAAAATGAAATAGAAATCTCAATTCAAAAGCAAATATTATTAGAACGAATTAAATCATGATGAAACAAACAACTTTGAAAGATTTTCAAACACTATCGCTCTTATTTTAACATGTTTTTGACAACACAATAATTATACGTATGAAAACACAAAACGCAGATGTAAAGTATGACGTGCAAACTAAGTTTAGCATCTCTATAGGGTGAACGGGCGTAGCTTTAAACAGGGTAAGGACCACTATCGTGACATACTAATTTCATAATACATAGTTATGTCAAGGCGTATATCATAAAAGTGGCTACTTTTTAATTAAGTTTCAAATCACTATATCAAGTTCAACTTTGGAAGTCTTTGTGCAGACGGCGTTCTATGCGTGGGTTAGGTAATGTACGTTTTTAACGGATGTAACGACGTATATTTTACTGTGATTACTGATTAGCTAATACCGGTAATTCTTTCATGCAATTGTTTGTTCATGTCATTATTGGAAAAAAACGAGCTAATCTCAATTATAAACTGTTAATTTAGTTCCCGTGGCGTGATGTAATACCAAATTTTTTGTAGCATATGAAATCGCTGACCTTAAATGACGGATGTATAATATCTTTTTTTGGATTCAACGACACGTACATCATAGATACATTGTTTTATTTCCAGATACTTCTTTTGCTTTTATACAAATATATTTTATTTCGAGGAATGCAAGATGCTAAACGTGTATATTATTTTGTTTACCCATTTATGAAATAAAACCTTTTTTGTTTAACTATTGTAACGTAGTTTTTATCGTTACCTTTTATTTCAGGCGGAGGCGAAGAATCTCCTCCTGAACCAGCTCCTCCCGAAGTGCCTCCTCGAGGACCATCTTTACATTCAGCAACACTTAGAAGAAGAGCAGAATATTCACTACCGGTTGGAGAATCTGTCCAAAATAGTCAAGAATCGCAATTTCTATCGCAAGGGGGTAAGTCCGCATTCAATAATGATAAATTATAGCAGTAGCATACGTACTGTATAATCTTATACTCGTAACCTGCTTTTATGGGGTCATTAGATTTAATTCGCATTGAAAGAGGAAGGGTCATTTACTGTCCTGCTTCCAAAACAAGCGATGAATACTAATGTACAGGAACCCCATGGCGGCTGTAAATTTTATTACTACTTAGTAGTGTATTAGTAGTGATTGGGACGATATTCTGTCTTTGCGTGTTAGTTTTACGGTCGAACGTTGTTTGTGTGATATATAGAATTTAAGTTACTTTAACGTGCACTACTTTGTAAAAATCGCTCCCTCGTTCACCATATTCTTTAAAATAACCTGTAATCCGTTATGCACACATCATCACTCTTCGATTGTATGCAAATAACGTCATTACATTTTGAAAGACTTTAACGACGATAATGCATAAATTCATCGCTATTAGTTAGATATTTTACCCTCCAGGATGCAATTTATTATAAAATATTGAAAATAAGCTTCCTTTAAAACTAACATTATTCGTAGGTAAGTTAATGCAAGTCTCCTATAAATTCCACTTTGTTAAGGTAACCAAAGGTAACTACGAGAAACAACAAAAATTATGTTTTCTGCAGCATTGTCATATTGTGATTAATATAAGCGTTTAAATATAGTTTCGTGATTCTAAACGAATTATTTTTATATGAGTTTATTAATTTGTTCAGTATTAACTTGTCAATAAAAATTGTGCAGTTTGGAAATGGTATACGAAGTTAACTGCAATCGGACAAAGGTAAGGAAAAATCTATAAATTTAAAAGCATGCTCAATAGGAATAATTTAAATATCTCAATAAATTTTGTAATTTATCCTCGTAACCTCCGTACTCAATTTGGTTATTACTATTATCTTAAAATGACGTTATGAATTATTACGCCTAAAACGTACTATGTACTTGTATATAAGAAGATTATTATAACATTGTATAAAAGAAGGCTAACAAGAGGATTATATTTTATGTTAAAGTGTATATAAAAACACAAAAACCAATTAGAATTGAACTTTCACGAACTAATTTTTACTGTTTGAGGGTTTACTCAAATATAATCTATATTATATTAATATATTGTTTATTAATTATATGATCTACAGATATCGCCGTAAGTTTTTATTAAAGAATACTACCGTCCCCTGTTGCATACCAAAAAATTCCTCCATGATGCAATACAGCGGTGCACCGGTATGTCTTAGTTGGATAGTTAGCATGTTCCTTACATGTCAAATATGAAAACATTTATCATATGTCATTCTGCACATGCTCATTAAGCGGATTATTTTGGTTCCTTTTTTGGCTTCTCTTAGCTTGTCTTCTTTGGTTTTCTTCGTTTAATACGTATAAGATGTGCATAAAAATATGATTTGATAGTTTGAAACAGGTGAAAGTTATTTGGAAACATATTAATGACTGATACTTAACACATAACTGCAAACAAATTGCAGGAAAAATCGGTTACTTATGCTTATTAAAGCCTGTCCGGTAGAACTGAACGGGTATCGGATTAACAAGGAGGATTGTCAATATATGGTTCTATTGTGCTTGAAACCGCCTTAATGCTTTGCTGTCTCGTACTTATTGTACGTGACAAAGAAAGATGGATATATTATGAATAATGCCTCTATTTCTGCCGAACAAAAGCGTTTGCAACTTTCACACATAATGACAAGGCAATAAGAATCAGATGCAGGTAGAATAGAAATTCAATAGGTATAATAAAATGCCAGTGGTTCTCAACACTGCTTTAACATTACATTTAAAATTTATGGAAGAATGCAAGTTTTTATAATAAACATTTATAAAAGCCATTCATAATAATGAATATTCGATTAAGTATAGGTATTTCAATTTACATTTAGAAAGTTCATTGTATACCTAAGTATGGTAATGACGTTTTAGTGTACTCCAATTACAAAAGAATCCAAATAAATATGCAATACTGTAACAATAAGTAATTAATAATAGATTATTATACCATTTAGTAGGTACATATAGGTATAAATAAAACAACTGCAATATCTATATTATCATTATTCTTTGAGTAAGCGTTTATATAAACTAACCATTAATATAATGCCGAAAAAGTTGAGTAAAGAAATTCGCGAATTAGTTTTAAATACAGTCGATTATTTTAATGAAGAGATTGTGGATGAAGTAAGACCTCTTATTTTCACAGTTAACACTGAAGAAAGTGATGACGATGATCTTTTCCAAGATTTGGATGACTCAGGAAGTGATGAATCTGAAGCCGAATGACAATTATAATTTTTACATTTAATTATAAAAGTATATCTTTGTAATTTAATTAATATTTACTAACTATAATAAAAATGTATTTGTTATTGTTGTTATAAGTATAAGTGAAAGGTGTCAATTGAAATTACTTATAGGTAATTAGTAATCGATTATTATTTTTATTATACAAAAGTTGCATTTCTTCACAAATTATATAATGTTAAAGCAGTGTTGAGAACCACTGGCATTTTATTATACCTATTGAATTTCTATTCTACCTGCATCTGATTCTTATTGCCTTGTCATTATGTGTGAAAGTTGCAAACGCTTTTGTTCGGCAGAAATAGAGGCATTATTCATAATATATCCATCTTTCTTTGTCACGTACAATAAGTACGAGACAGCAAAGCATTAAGGCGGTTTCAAGCACAATAGAACCATATATTGACAATCCTCCTTGTTAATCCGATACCCGTTCAGTTCTACCGGACAGGCTATATGTAACACTATAAAATGCCAAGTCAGAATGAATGCATGCCGGTTTGGATGGCGTATTCGTGTGTTTGTATCTGTTTGCATGGTTCTTTGTGAAAACCGACCACTAGTTTTTGCACGCCAAGATTGCTTGAATCTATTAGTTAAAATTGGTGAATTACAGATGTCTAGTTGTTAGTTGACTAACTGACCAGAATATTTTCTCTTATTAACTTCTAAAGCTTCTGATAAATGTAGTTTCCTACTTTTGTTATGAATGTGCAAAATTTCAAAGTTACTATTAAAATTAGGTTTTTCCGTGTTTAAAAGTGTGAAGCGTAGTATTTGATTTATTATTTATTATTACATTGAAAATATCAAAATTTTTGAGTTTTAAAACTTCTTCCTGTTTGACCGATATAACTTTCAATCCAAAGGGAAAAGGAAAAGGCTACGTGTTTCATTCCCTCCCCAGGGGGAGGGCGAGCTGCTTTACCTTCAGCTACAATCATGGATTACCAACATACATACATACATTAAGTATGTATGCATGGTAGGATTAAGGATTGGTGTGTTCAGGATGATATCGGAAGAAACTGAGTTCGAGTTCTGCGAGGGAAGATACCACCCCAGCATTCGCCTAAATAGGCGTGCGTATACGCAGTGAATATATCGTTATGCGTGTATGCGGAAAACCCCCTGAGAAACCTCTTAAACGATAGACGGTAACGGGATCGAACCCATTACCTCCCAGATGTTAATCAGGTCGGGTTACCACGACACCACTAGCTCCGTATATATTGCAATCACCACAATTCGATTTGTATCAGTCTTTGACTTATTTATTTTTTGTATACTTTCCCAGTGTATTGTTACATTTAAATACTATATTCAAATCAAGTTTTCTCAGTTCGTTTGAAATTATTTTTTGTAGATTTTCCTACATATGCTAAGGAAACGAAATTCTTTTTTTTAAAATTGGTATATTAGTATAAACTAAATTTAACCCTTGCCGTCATTTTATACTATACGGACGGGCATATGGGTTCTGGCCTGTGAGTCAGTAAGGGAAGGTTTCTGAGAAATGGAAAAACTAGTGTATTGTCTAATTTAGATAAGGTTAAATCAAAATAATTATTTTGTTTATTACTTTCCGTCTCTAAGGTAAATTCTATCGATAAATGTACTTTATTTAAAAAATTTAAAAAATATATTTAGTTGTCTATTAGAACCTATGGAACATGCAAAAATATCGCCGGCATATAACATGACATAACACATAACATAACCTTCACGCCATTCCCTTTCGGGGTAGGCAATACAATCCCTGCCTCTTATTTATTTTTCATTCACAATCTTTCTCTACCATCTTTCCTATCTCTGCATATCTCCCTAGCTTCCACAAGATTCATATATTGTCTCTGACATGTTCCTTTATTTTTAAACCTCCTTATTTCTATTTCTTTTATCATACATTCTACTACATTCAGCCAAGTTTTGCGCGGACTACCAGGCCCGGCCTTACCTCTAACCTCACCCACATACATTTACTTCGTTAATCTTGCGTTATTCATTCTCTCAATGTGACCAAACCAACGCAATGTACTACTTTCATACCTATCCATCATGGTCTTTTCCTCGCCATACTCTTTCATTATACACTCATTCTTTACCTTTCTTTACCTCTCGTTTTACCTCATATGCTTCTCAGGAATCTCATACCCACGGAAATTATTTTATTTTGTGCTTTGTTTCGCAGCTAGGCTCATGCTTTAGTTTCGCATTATCGTCCACATATTTCCAATCACTTTCCTTCCAGCATTAAGCCGTCCTACAATCTCGCCATCGATTGCACAATCTGCAGTAAACATTCTATCCAGACATACGATCACGTTCATTTGTTCCACAATTTCATTTTGCAGAGTAAATACTCTACTCTCACCTTTCCGATTGAACACCACAATTTTAGTTTTGTTCACGTTTACCTTTAGGTCCATGCTCTCACAGACTGAATCAAACTTCCTAAGAACAGTTTGTAGCTCATCCGCACTGTCACTTTATAAAACTGTGTCATCTGCATACACCAGAACTCGTACATTTGCGTTACCAACCATTACACCATTTGTATCGGTACGTGCTTGCCTAATACATTTATCCATGAATAAATTGAATGACCACGGTGACAGTACACTGCCTGGTCACACTCCGTGCTTAATATTAAAGTATTCACTCACACCTCCTCCCACCCTAACACATGCCCGGCTACCGTTGTATACTGCTCTCATTCCGTTTATTAGACCTTTACTTACGCCATAGTCATTTGATATCTCCCACCGCTTCTTCCTATTCACTCTGTCATATGCTTTCTCCATATCTACAAAGGCAAAGTGCAGCTTTCTTTTTACACTTAAACACTTTTCGATCACATGTTGCATGGTGTGTAGTTTCTCGTACTCTATCAGTCCATATTCTCCCAAACACTTTACCAGGTACACTGAGCAAACCTATTCCTCTGGAGTTCTTGCAACCATTTATGTATTTAACCGTTCAGTCTTATTTTCCTCACTACTGTACAGCTATCCGAAATATTCTTGCCAGCATTTCCTCACTTCATAATCGCACCATACTATTTCGTTGCTCGTATTCATCACTCCTGCAGCGTTCTGTTTTGGGCAACGTTTTGTATTTTCGACTCATATCCAGAAGAGTTTTTTGTTCCCTTCAAAATCATTCTGCATTTTCTCTCCTTCCACAGCGATCACTTCCCCTTTACTTATTGTCACTGCGTCCTTCGCTTCTTTGTTTCTTAATCTGTACACCTCATACAATCGCCTTTTCTTAGTCCCACTTTTTGCAGGAATCATTGCCATGTACGAATCTTGTATCTTGCATACTGCTTTTTTTACCAATTCATTCCACCAAGCAAATTTTTTCTGTCTACCTACAGTCGCTATTCCACATATCTGGTCGGCACAATTGACAACAGCTTTTCAAGCTTATCCATGCGCTTTCAACGTCAGTGTCTTTTATTTGTTCGTTGCACATTGTTTCATTCACATTCAACTCTTGACTCACAGCATCTGCGTATTTCATTCTTGCACCATTATCTACTAGTTTGTCTACCCTAATTCTGGACGTTCGCACTACGCTTGCTTTTCTTCTCCAGACCAAATTTTGCACTAAACACTCTCTCGATACAACCAACTAGTAGTCCGATCCGCAAATTACTTTTGTGTATCTCGCTAGGTTTCCAAGTCCTTCAAACTTTTAGATTCTCCTCTTGGCCATGTATACATATGCACATTTTTATGTTTAAACTATATATTAGATCAAAACAGGCTTCTCTCCACACAAATGTACCCCAGTCGTTCTTCACTCTCATTGACATTTTGATATCCGAACATTCCTAGAACGCGTTCAGTATGTTCTCTCTGTACATCCACCCATCCGTTCATATTTGCCAATGTTCACTCTTTCTTTTGGCTTACATACGTTCAACACGTTCTCTGCATCATTCCAGATGTTCTCACGCTCTTGCTCTTTTTCTCGATTCACCGGTGCATAGTATGCAATAAGCAAAATTTTTCGACACGGCAATTTCATTCTAACCCACATTACCCGGTGGCATATCAAATCGTACTGTTTAACAAATTTTTTCGCTTTTTTACTTACAACCTCTCCAACTCCTTTTCCGCCATAGACTTCGGTCTCAACTCCCGACCATTGCGCTTTGTCGCCGATAGACACAGAATATCAAGCTGCTTTTCACACATTACGTTCGAAAATTTAAATTCTTTACCATGCATACCTCCAACATTCCACGCACCGACTGGCATTCATTCCTTGCACAGTCGTCAGCAACGGGATAAATTATATATATATATATATATATATATATATATATATATATATATATATATATATATATATATATATATATGCACGCACACACGCGCACGCGCACACGCATACACACACGCACACACGTACACACTCACACACGCACACACGCACACACGCAACACGCACTCACGCACACACGCACACATATATGTATATATTTTTTTCTTTTTTACTTACATAGTTTTTGGTCACATTATATTTCAATTATTGTTCCCTACCCGATTCTTGGTTCCCGTGTTACTCACCGAACTTGCTGTTACTTATTTGTAACCAACTGATTTAATTATTATTAATTTATGTTTCCGAATTATTATTATTATTTGTTATGTTTAATTTAATATTTATTTATTTATTTTTATACGGATTTGATATAGTTATTTTTTTTCATTAAAGCTAATGAAACGAATTCTTATGACAATGGTTGTTTATATTGTTATAGAAAGAGGATTTATAGTATTTATATAACATTAAGTAGGAGCTGACCGTTTACTTCAATGTTAAGCTGTACATTTTTTGTTTTTTGAATCACGTCACGGCATGTTTCGAATGTTTATTCTACTGTTACAGATACGTGTTTATGTTGTTTTATATACCGCGCATTACCGTGGGATAGAATATGCGACTTCATTAGTTCTCTATATTTTTGTTAATGCGAAATGTTTATGTGTTTTAGTATTTGCGTTTTTAGGTTACAGAACGATTATAATGAGTTTTTTTTTCTATAAGTCATTTTACACGTAAAATTCTACGAGTTCGGTTATTATTTGTTTATTATTAATTCAAATTTAGAACTTGATTTATCTACTGTTGTAATTATGAATATGTACCTGTTTGCGTTAAAACCTGGACAAATGGAGTGTTTGTACTTTAACGATTACCTTATTATTATACGAGTGTTAACGAACGTACCTAACATGGGTTTGAAAAGAACCGTAATACCCTAGGATTTACATAGAAATGCAGCCATCATGTTTTCACACCTTTTTTATTTGTGTGTATATAGTCATTTCAGACGTTAAAATTTTACTAAATTAGATTAATGTTATTGTTTGTTTATTAATATTCACACCGCTGGGTTATAAAAATATTTGTACCAAAATATAAAATTATTATTAAGCGGGTGGATATGTACTTGATTTTCTAACGCCATAGCGTCAAACGTCGACGATACCATAACTAATTGCCTCTACGTTGACTACCTGGCAATTATTTACACTAAGAAGACCGTAGGAGAAATAACGCGAACGCGCCAGGTGGCAACCAGCACATTGTAACAAATGGCGAATCCGTCGGGTTGCTGTTCTCAAAAGAGAAAACGAAGTATCTACACCTATGCCGCCTTAGAAAACCACATT
Organism: Vesta saturnalis; assembly: GCA_036346205.1. Taxonomy (NCBI): domain Eukaryota; kingdom Metazoa; phylum Arthropoda; class Insecta; order Coleoptera; family Lampyridae; genus Vesta; species Vesta saturnalis. Next base: position 1,795,166 of record JARFJB010000772.1, on the reverse strand, counting down.
TCGACCATATTTTATATCTAAATGACGAACCGATAGCGTGTATGCCTGAAGCTAGATTGCTTGGTGTCATCATCGATGCCAAACTAACATGAAGACCGCACATTACAGATGTAAAACAGAGATGCAACAGGAAGCTAAACTTAAAAAAAGTTTTCGCGCACACCACGCAGAACCGAAAATACTGTTAAGAGTTTACTGGCTATGGTACCATCGGTGATTCATTACGGAAGCATAGCGTACTCGTCGGCCCGAAAAGTTTACAGAAGACTTTGGATCGGATACACAAGCTTGGAATCAGGTACTCTCGTGGTCCCTATCCAACCAGCCCTGTTCGAAGTCTCTATTGCGAAGCAGCTGTACCACCGCTCGAAATCAGGCGATATATGCTGATGGCAAATTACATGACCCTTATAAAATCGTACCCTAATTACCCAAACAATCGTATGCTATTCCCAAACGTAAATCTATTCACTGATAGGAGAACGATCACACGACCAGCAGGAATACGTCGTCAAGAATACTTAACAGTTATAGGGTATGAACGTATGCCGCCAGTACCACCTGTTACGTTGCCAAACTTACCTCCATCAATAGATGGAGCTCCAGTAATCCAGCATCAACGTCCTCTTGCCAAAGTTCATCTAAAACAAAAAATACTGGCATAGTGGCAAGGAATGTGGCACTAAATCAATGCTCACCTGTCAGGTATGAAGCCGGATGTGCGAAATCCTCTACTAAGTGTTGATCTACCTAGAAAAGAACATATTAAACTACATCGGTTGCGTCTAGCTCACACAGCACTAACCCACCAACACCTGCTAAAGGGCGAAGATGGTCCGATATGTGCGGTGTGTGATGTTATCCTGACTGTACCGCACATAGTACTCTATTGTCCTATGTACTGTCTAGAGAGGCAACAACATCAACTGCAAGTACATTTAAGAGGCGATCTGGTGGAATTGGATGCCATAAGCAACACGTTAAACTTCCTGAAAGAAACAGGTATTTTAAAAAAATTATGATAAAGTAGACTGGAAAATGATAAGATGTATGCTTACCTATATTTTATCAAATCGCATACCACGCTTATGTCGTAAGTTTAGTGGATGGTGCTAATAGCCTCAGTAGCTGATGCACCGAAAAAAAAAGGAAATAATAATAATAATAATCCAGCTTCCATGTTATTATTTCTTTTAGTATGTTTTGATCATTATTTTTTCTCATTATATGTCCCATCCATCTGATCCTTTGTGCTGCCATCACTTTTACTATGTCCCCTCCTTTCAATATTTCTGTGAGTTCATGATTCATGTATTGTCGTTTTACGCCATTGTCCATACTTTTGAGTCCCGTTATTGACCTTAGGACTTTCCTCTCAAGAACTCTTAGTTGTTCTTTTTCTGTCTGTGTAAGACACATTATTTTAGCAGCATATAGCACTATTGACCTGATAAGTGTTTTGTATATCCTTATTTTGGTTCTTAGTTTTAATTTTTTGGATTTCAACATTTCTCGATTTGCATAGAACACTTTGTATTCTTTCTTGCGTTTCTTCTTTTCGTTCGTTGTTGCATGTTATTTGTATTTCTAAGTATTTTAAATCCTTTACTTTTTCAAGCTCATAATGTTCTAACTTGACTGCTTTCTTTGCAACATCATTTCCACTCTTGCACTTCATGTATTTTGTTTTACCCTCAATTATTTCGTGCCCAATATTTTTTGATTCTTTAACGAGTTTCTTAAATATTTCTGTTAGACTATTTAATGATCTTGATATAATCACTATATCATCAGTATATGGCAAGATTTGTGCTTCTCTAGTTTTTATGTCCCTACGTATTTTTAATGTTCTTATTTTTTCTTCAATTTCCAGGTTGAACAATGTTGCCGATAGCGTAGCTCCTTGGCTTACTCCTTGATTGATTCTGAATGGTTCCGTATACCCTGTTTCTGTTTTCACCATAGCTTTCGAATTGCTCATTGTCATTCGTATAGTTTCTCAATTTTTTTTTGGGATACTCATATTTTCTAGTGCTCGAAATATGTTTTTCTATTGATTTATCAATGACCTGCCTGTAATCTATAAATATCATATGTATTTCTAAATCATACTCATAGCTCTTTTCCATTATTTCTAACACTACATGTAATGGATTAATAGTGGACCTTCCTGGTCGAAATCCATTTGGTAATCTCCTAACTTTCTCTCTCCGCATAATTCATTAGTTTTCTCTGTATTATGGATGTAAGTACTTTGTAGGTTGTGTTTAACGGTGTTATTCATCTATGGTTGTTGCATTGTTGCAGGTCTCCTTTTTTGCTATTGTTATGATTACCTCCATTTCCCATTCTGCCGGCATCCTTTATTTTCCCCATGTTTCCTTTATTAGGCTGTGTATAGTTTCTTGTAGCTTCTCTCCTCCGTATTTTAACATTCTCCGTTTACTTCGTCATATCCTGGCGTATTTGCGTTTTTTATTTTTTTTAGCGCTTCTATGGTGCTTCTACTTCTATTTATTATTTTTCCTCTGTCTCTTCTTTTTTTCCTTCTTCCTCATACTTATCACTCTCTTCTGTTGCTTCATAGAGTAGTTTATGAAAGTACTCCCTCCATATTTCTTTTTTTTTTTTGTTTCATCATATTCGATATTGTCATCTTTATTTCTTAGTCCTTTGTTTCTTAATGTGTTCCTCTTCTTGTGGTTTTTAATTTGCTTATAGAATTTTTTGTATTGTTATTTTGTCTACATGTCCTTTATGCTTCCCTTTTACTTTCCTTATAATGTTCTAAGTCTTCTTCTTTTTTGGTTACTATCCATTTTCTTCTGGCTTTATTTTTTCTATTTATCTTATCTCGACATTCGTTGTTATACCACTGTTTCTTCGTACCCAATGGTTTTTTGTACGAGATAATACTTAATTTTTTATCACTTATAAATGCTGGTTGTGACCTTGATCTTTTTCTCCCGAGTATAACATTAGGAAGTCTTTCTTGTTTATTTCCCCCTTGCCCCCCCCCCCCTAGTTCATGCGGTGCAGCTCATTTTTTGTTCAAATGTCTCAATTTTTGTTACTACGCATTTTCTTCCGGGTATTTTGCCTATTTTATATGCCTCGGTTACCTTCGCTTGCACTTTTGCTTTTTTATTAAAAAACTGTACAACCTTTTTTTCGATTTCCATCTCCTCTATTTTCAGGCCTTTTATAATAATGTTATTTTTTCTCTTATTTTGGTCTTGTTTTTCGATTATTCCCTCCACTTTTGCTATTCTACTCATTAACTGTTGTTTTTCCTACTTCCACGTGTTCCTTTAATTTTTTCAATTCTTCCGTATTTTGCTGAATCCTTCTTTTATTTCTTTTCTCATTGCTTTAATTTCATTTAATATTAGTTCATCATTATTTTTAATTGGTGATCGCGAAGTTTTTTTACTTTTTGTGAATACAGCTTTACATATTGTCTTCTTCTTTTGTTACTTTCATCCGTTGTATCCGTATCGCACATTTTCCCGAGTACGTCCCTGCGTTTGTTCCCTATTTAATATTTTAATGTTACACCTGGTCGCGCCGTGTCAAGGTTCCGGTCGACCCATCGTAAACCTCATTCCTATCGGCGTTTCGCGTATGTATTTGCCAATGTTTGTTTAAATATAACACTCGCCTTGTTGTACACAGTTTTGCTGTTCGCTTGTCCACGATTTCTCGTAAACTAAATGTATTATACAATTTTAAGACACTGTTGTTTTATCGTATAATTTATAATTAAGGATTACGTTGCAATGCTATTTAATATCGGTTGCAGTTTAATGATAGTAGTACGGGCCTGTTTCTTGTTTATTATTAAGCGTGACCGTGCGCGATCAGCTGTATCTTTATCTGTCGGTTTGCACTTTCTTATCAGCGCGCTGTTTTCGGAATTTCGGTTTTTTAGTTCTTATTTCCTAGTTGTACCTTAGATTTGTTGTTTTTTCACTTTCTGTCCGTTTCTTATATTTCACTTAATCGCCACTTTAATTTATTGTTCACTAATTCCTTCTATATTTGTGTTTACTTTGTGTTTGTTGTTGCTTGCCAGGACCGTGCCCATAGTTTCTCATTTTATTAATATATAATTACCTCAGTTAATTATCTAATTTAATTATAGATAATATGCCAATGAAAATGTTTACGGCCTACTCCCCTAGTTAAAAATTCTTATTTTCTTGGGCAAGGTTTTGTATTTAAATTTCGCAAGCTTGAAAAGACAGCTGCAATTGCTATGTTTAAAACTTACAAAATCTGTTTTTAAATACATAATTTTTAGCCAAAAGGGAAAGCAATATTAATTTTTAATCACAACTATTAATAGATCACATTAGGGAATAGAAGAGGAGTATGAACGGTCAATCGTAATTTATTTCCCGACTCGATTTAAAGATCACAAAACAGCATGTTTTAATTATACAACATAAAATATTAATTTATTCGCACTCATTGCATGAATAATATTTAATTTATAAATTGTATTCCAACATACAAGTTGTGCTTTATTGGATTTTAGCTAGTTTTCGACAGATATATGGTATGATAGCCATATTAATTAGCAATTCCATCGAGTAACTTATGTAATCAGTAACATTTACAACTATGAACTTTCATTATTCACATTCAATAAGGAATGTGATAAATAACGGATGTCCTTTGGGTATTCATCAAGAACGTCACATTCAAAATTACTTTTCAAGCTAGCCATTGTTAGTGACGGCGGCGCGAGGAAAATAAAGTTAAATGATGGTAATTTTAGAAAATGACAAAAGCCATGTCGCAGATGTGCAATTTTAAATAGATTAATTGTAATAAAATAAAGAAATCGTACGTGTGCATGCGCAATTAGGGTAATAGGGGTACTAGTTCGTGGCGACGTCTGTGGCGTTTTGGTTAACTAACATGGCGTGTATTGACCCGATGAGGGTGACGACGATGACGACGACATCCCTTTCGTTTCTGCTCATTCTGCGTCGCTTTTCTGCAGTAACTACCACATACCGAAAGCAACCCTCCTATTTTGTTAAATTTTCTAATACGTGTATACTGCTAATATACATTCCAAAAAAAAGCGATTTTCTAAAGTAAGCAAATATATTGAAATCGCACAATTTTTACGAAAGATTTGAAAGCAACAAACAACCGTCTTGCATAATTCATACTTGTGTTACACGTCTGAATTGATTTCACCGATTCAATTTGAAACTCGTTTACCATTTATTCTATTACTCATTCACGTTCCTATGAATTGCAAACATTTTGTGATTTCGATACGCGGAATGCAGATCTCAGTTGTATCTAAATCAGTATAAAGCGCTTTAGTTTGTAAAAAATGTTGGTGTATTTGATATATAAATGTTACTCATTTCTTTATTGCATGTTAATTTAACATACTTACGTTTATCCGCGTTATATATTTCGACGCTTCATTTTTATATACTTATAATTTAAAATATTACCATATCACATTCACATTGTTCTTAAATTAATTATATCTGTAATGAAAAGTACCCGTACTTTAATGCAGTTCTACAGTTTCTTATTTTTAAACAAATATTTTTCTTGTCCTAAACCAACCCTCTACAGTTTCCATTACCTCTTCGTTAGAAGAAAACACGGCCTTTCAAAATCTTATTTAGTTGAGTGAACAGGCAAGGTGACAGATGGAATGAGACCTGGTAAATAAAGGGGAAATTGTTGATAATTCAAACCTTTGATAACGAAATTCTAAACATAGTTTTAATAATATATGTCGAACAAGAAACAATACAAACATCTTACCTTTTTTTTTACTGTATTTATTCCGTTTTTTAGGAATATTGTAAACGTTTAAAGACGCACTTTTCTGAATTTCAAAACATTTTATTGACGGATACGTTTAGATCAAACTTTTTGAAATAATTATCTAATTTTAAGCAATTACTTTTTTAATAAATCTGTTACGTGCACAAAGATACGGATGCCCGCAAAGAAAGGCCATAACAGCTAATAACTAATAAGGTAACCGTTAGCTCAGTCGGTTACGTTAAGCACTGGATGCGTGGGCGTGTGGCTGTCGTAGAAATATATAAATAAATAAAAGGACACCGCTTGATTATTATTTGTATCGCTCGTAAATCAAGAATCGGTCCACGATACAATAAGAGGTACGGTAGAGCTAAAATAAATATGGTGGACGCGGTTAAGGAAGAGGACGGGTCCGATTAGGAGTCAAATCCTAATCCGAAGTAGTAAAGAAAACAACTTCTGGTAGTTTAACACAACTTGGTTTAATCCTGTTACCAAACATAACTCAAACTAGTATATGTCTGCATTAAAACATATTCAATGGTAATTCTAAAACAATCCCAAACAAAATATGTAAACATTTTTTTTACCCTAGTACAATGTTACAACAAATCGTCACACTAGTATTACACTTCCTTTTCACTGCTATCCCTAAAATTGTAAGATTTAAATTACAACAATAAGAATCTTTCTGCGCTGTCTGTCATCCAGCGTTGACAAAACAAATAGCAAAAGCAAAATAAAGTTATTGAACCGTGGTTCTAGGAACAACTCTTCATAAAACTTGCGACACATAACACACTTTAAATTATAAGCCACTGCGCTTTAACAAAAATTTCAAAATGAATGATTAAATCATAAAGCATAAGTTTGAAAGCAACACAAAAAGTAGGTAGACCACTACTACTGCCACGAGTAAACGTTAAAAGCATAAGCTATAACCGCTATAATTGTATAGTGAAACCCTAAACAATAAGTATAAACCTTGTGGCTGAAGGCCGTAATACTCACATTCATTAATAATTAATAGCTTCCTTACTATGATAGCGTTTGCTGTAAAGTACATTAAGGCTTAAATTTATATATGGCAAGTAAGAAACGTAAAACAAATAAAATATTTAACTCGTTAGTCAAGTATTTAAGTATAACATGGATCACCCTATATAAAGCATTTCAATTTACAAAAGCACAAATATTAAAGTATAACATGAATCACCCTATATAAAGCATTTAAATTTATGAAAGTACAAGTATTAAAGTATAACATGGAGCAACCTGTTTAGCAACTGTCGAATTACAAAAGTACGAAGTTCAAATCCAAATAAGTCAGAACTTTAAGGCGATACGTGCAAAATGCATCAGTTGTTTATAAAACACTTAAAGTTCCAAATATTAACAGTTAATGCACATTAAATAGTGCACCATCTAAAGCTAAATTAACAACTGTAAAAGCGAGCACCTGAGTAAGTATGAATTTGTTAATTATTACTAAATCTTAATTAAACAGTCATGATTGTAGGTACACAACCTCGTTAATTGTATCGCAGATCAATGTCCAAACTAAATGTAAATTGGCCACCTACAAGTCATGAAGATGGTGCTACACTTCCAGCCGCAATTCGTCCAAAGACGAGCCACGTTTAAAGTACTTAGATATTGATCTCAAAGGATTCTCTATATATCCAGGGCTCCGTCATGAATTAATCTAAATAAACGCTCACCAGTAATCTGTTTCTATGTAGGAGCGTCTTATTTGACTTAAACTAGAGACAAACAGAGCCGATCGTGGAGTAACACCTCTAGTTATCTTCGAGCTGGCTATCGTAGACCACCGTTCAGTATTCAATGTTGGGGAAGAACTACTAACCATTTATTCATGACTCCCGGTTTAGAGGAGTATATCATGTACAAGTGAAGGATCCGTTACAGCATTATCCTGAAGAATCGAAGGGAAGGACAAGAACCAAAACCTAGAAAAAACCTACAGAATTAAATTTTTTAGATGCGAGTTAAGGACTAATTACAGAAAGTGCGTTTAGTTAAGTACTCACATGAAAGGTGTAATAACTGTTAAACAGTACTCAACTCCTGTCGAGACGAGAGGATATGTAGCTATTAAGAAACCTTCTACATACGTAATAAAACGAAAACTAAATCATGCAGTTAGTATAGATTTTTAAGCATACATTTTGAGATGTAAAACCGGCGCTCTGCTATATGTAACTTCACAATTGTAATCATTACAGAAAATGTGTGATTTCTTAAGACGCGTGTTTGTCAAAATGGCGTTCTAGAAGAAGCCTAAAGGAAAAGTCACCTGATACCTTTAACCAATAAAAATTTTACTTTTTACCTAAATTTTACCTATACGGACTTAACATTCATTATTTTGCGCATCGTTCCCGACTCATACTAGACGTACAGTATGTTGCCTACCAATAGGCATAAGAAATTCTTAATTTTTAAAGAACCTAAGAAAACTAATGTAACACGTTACAAATCTTTTCAATGATACTATAGGTTACATGATATCGTCACGTCGTTTTTAAATCTCAAGCTTGATGTCTATTACTTTTGTGTCGATAGGCCATGAGTAGGTAATAAAATATATATTTAGAACCTCTTGGAAAAGTGCTTTCAAGTGACGTCCATACTGGTTTAGGGTGTCCATTTAAAAAATGGTTGATCTTTCGCTTTGAGCAACTAGTGATCACGGTGATCGGGATCATAAAGGCAGAAACTGTTTTTTACACCTGTCTTCGCTTACAAGTATAAGAAAGCGTTAAGTATATTTGAACTTCACTATTTATTTCGTAGTACTACCCCTACTCCACATTCATTTAATTCATTTAAAACGTTCAACTTATTATTTGCTTAAGTTCTATGCTTACATACAATTTAAACAAATATTCTGAACTTCCAGTTATAACCAATTAATTATGCATTATGTTAATTTACTATTTACATAATTGAATTTATAAATAAATTATAAATTTTTTAATTTGTTAGTTTCTTTAATGAACGTTGACTTTAGCATGCATCTTTGTTAACATTTACTTGTCTAACTTACGTACATGCACAACACAATATTTATTTCTTTGGAGATATGTCGTAATTTGACGCTTAGGCCCTTTTAAATCTAATATACAGTCATTAATAGATTTAAACAACCTTATGTTTAATGATGGTTGACAAAAGGTTTCAATTTTAAAATTTCGAACTACGTAATTAAAATTGCCGCAAAATTTAAAGCTTCGACCATTTCACATCGATGTAAAATGAACACTGTATAATAACAACTCAAAATGGCATGCGATCTGACTTGCGGCTGTCTCGCGTAAATGTTAAGTGGAGACTGTCACTTTCTAACCCCTAACTTCTATTTATACCTGCCGCATCTCCGGCGTATCAATACATTTAATCGTCCAATAAAAAATCATATACAGCACCATTTAGCTGGTTATTTGCTTATGTTTCCATTTAATGCGTTAAATAACAGAAATTTCAGGATAATTTGCTAAATCTAATGTAAATTTCCAATTTAATAACTTTTATAAAACTCAGATATCCTAATATAAATTTACAAGGTTTTTTTTCCCCCCGATCAAAATTGATTATTATACCATTTTTTAAATTAATTTTGTAATAGAATTTTAATCCGCCATAAGTAGTCTCCGTTGAACTTGTTTTTGCAAAAATGTAGAGAACGCAACTAAATATGTGATTTTGATTGACCAAAACATGATCTTTCAAACACTGTTTAATTTGTTTAACTTCTAAATAATTTTTATCGAAATTTATATTAATTTTGTTGACAAGTGCCGCCTCTATTTATCATTTCCAAAGCAACATGATCAAGGTTATAAGCAGCGGCGGCCCGTTCTACAATTTCCGGATTGGACTTTAAATTTGTAATTGATGTAAATACTGATTTATACATTAAAATTAGTTAACAGTTTTAAATGTTAATTTATAAACTTATTACAAATACAACATATTTTAGTGTAACATTTTTTTTATTACGATTTCTCTAATAGCATCCTAAATAATAACCCCTAAGTGATTTGCAAACCAAAACACATATTATAAGGTCATGGTACGTACAGAACCATCGCAACATTTTCTATTTCATTGTCAATTCGGCTACAAATATCTAATTATTATTTAACTCACGAATACTTAAACTCTCAGTTAATGCGAATGTAGATTAATCAAAATATGCATTATTCACCATAAGTTGTAACATAATAGTATATCGACTTTTTGATGATTACCACACAAAAATACATTTTAATTTATTTTGGCAATTATTTGTAATTAACCGCCTTATGTAGTTTTAAGCATTAGCTTTCATTCAAGTATGACTACTGTAGTGGCGTTATAGGTACTAATATCTGCAGTTTGTACGTCTGCATGTATGCAAAATTTCCTTCTCAAAAATTTGTCTTAGAACTAAAAGTCATGTTTCAATGTAAAAGGTTGGGTTTCACTAATGTTGCACGCTGTAATATGTTTAAGAAATCTTAAGTTAGCTAAGTCACGTAAAAGATACATTTGGGATTTTCAGGTAGGCCAGAACCATTTTAACCCTTATGGCTAATGTAGTACTTTTGTACAGTTTCTTTTAAATTACAGATTACTCGTAAACTTTTAAATACACCTTAAATGAATTTTGTTTGTATATTATCGCATAAAAATATCATAAACAAAAACACAAATTTGCATTTGGCAGAAATGGGAATTTGTGTATATATACCTCATCAGCATCTGATGCACGAATTGCTAGTTATTCACGCTGATGCTGACAGGTTTAACAGGTGGTAATGCATAACAACTAATTTTGTTGCAAATCTACCTAACACTAAGCGTCTGTAATATTAAATTTACAAGTATTATACGTATTCTCATTTGTTTCAATATTTACAAACAAAAGCTTTTTACTGCTTTACTGTTCAGTTCTAATTATGTGCTTTTGATGAGTCAACGTTGATTCTACAAAATGACCAAGCCAATATTAATCCTTTACTCGTCCAAGTAAATAACAGATCAATTTACAGTAAACTAATCAAGAGCAAATCTGTATTGGATGAGTCACAATATAATAACAAACGTGGCAAGTGTTGGATATTACCACATGATGGTACAATCGATCTTAACTGTCAAACTGATGTGAAAAACCTTCTATTATTTGAATGATGAACAAATTACAAGTAGAATGAATATGCCAGCAACACAATGAGTAGTTTCAAATTGTTTGATGGTTTATGTTTTTGACACAGTTTAATTTCTGATTTTACCCAAATAAAAGAGCTCGAAACTAACGCCATATACAACGCAGAGGGTGGTTTTATAGGTATTTTGTCACCCTAAGTAACTCTCTTACCTAAAGGGAGTTCCATCCCTTGTACTTTTTATTGCTTCATCTAACAGCTTGCCTCCATGATATTAGCATTTGTTTCTAGTTATAGCTGGATTTTGATGGGATAAAACATATTTAATAAATGTTTGTTCGTTTTATGCTAGTTTCCTAAGTAAAAATTAATTACGGGTTTTCCTAAAGTTTGCCAACACCAAATTAATCATAGGAATACCCGATAATTAAATTCGTGTAAACTAAAATTTAGTTAGATATTCGGTATTCGTAACAATGAGCTCTTCCCTAGCGGATGCGTAGGACAAGGCAAGGGATGTACCGGGGTCGATCACGTCCGGCCGTGCGTAGAGTTCATATTTCATGTACCAGTGGCTACCCCTGCAAATTCTGACCGAACGAACACCAATGTCACTAAACGTTCAACAACTACAAAATGCAGGGTTGATTGAAAGTGTATTTAGATATGAAAGCTTTATAGTCAAATTAAAGTCGGACATTTTAAAGTATGTAAAAAAACGAAAGGCGAGGTCTGATTATAACACCATAAGACATTTCTCCTTCAATAACGTTACTTGACAAATCCCAAGGGATAAAAGTCCCCTCTTCGTTAGGAAACCACTGTTTAAATGGAATATTCAATTTCAAGTAAATGCATTTCGCAAGTTAGTACCAACTTCATATTATAAGTTTGCAAATTTTGCATTTCAAATTGTATTCTATTTAAAAATTTATAAATAGTGAAGCAATTAAATTTTGCATTTAATTTTCTTGTAATATCAACGTTTCATTAAATGTTTTAATGTGTATTGATTGTGTGCGTACATCAAGTTCAAATTAAGAAGTGTAAGTGTCTCCATTCAGCTAACTCAAATGTACGTTTAAATAATGTATGAAATCGTATTTTTATACGAAAAACAAACAGAAATTTGTATGCATTACGTATGCAAAGCGTAATGACGTTCATGTTCGTTGTTTCTTTTTAAACTATTACAGAAAAGGCACATTTAGGACTCATTAATTTGGAGTGAATTAGTGCGTAACATTGCGCTTACGAAAGTAATTACAAAAATAATTCTATTTAGTCTTATCACCATTCTCTGCAAAATTGTTTAGGTATGTAACTGCTCTTGTCGCGCGTCGGTGAGGTATTTTATGACACTAAGTTTATGATTACAATAATTTTAGGCTATTCATCTATATATACTAGACTTGTTTGGCTTACTAAAATTTAATAGTATTTTACATTATTAGCATGGTAACATATTTTTTCTACTCTACTATATATGTAACACACGAATAACAAAACTCTCTACTATACGTGTAAACTTTCTATTACGTAATACGGTTAAGTAATGAAAAAATCAGAACCGTTACGTAATATATATATATATATATATATATATATATATATATATATATATATATATATAAGTTATTAATATAAAGTTATTTGACGAATATTTAATTAAAAAATTTTTTTCTCTCTTTCTTTCTTCACTATGGTACGTGTGTCAATAAAACGAACTACAAACTTCAACATTTTCCATATATTTCGAATACGGTTGTATTCATCGTCAATGGAATTTAACAATAAAAAGAACTAAAATTAATATTAAAATTGACAATTATGACAAATAATGTACAAGGTTACTATTTTAAATTTTCCAACATATTATTATAATTTATGGGTAAGCTTTCTAAATCTTTTTACTGTTACAAGAAATTTTGTTATTAATTTTATATGTAACATTTCTAAAATTAAACGCTTTTTAAATTTGATTCTACATCTAAAATTTTTGTGTTATCATATTGAAAGATGTGTCCTAAATCGTTTGAATGTTTAGCCAAAGCAGTACTTTTAGGTTTAACACGAACATCAGATTTATGTTGTGTTAATCTATTTTTAAAGGTTGTAAAGATGTTCCTATGTAAACTTTATCACAAGAATCACAAGGAATTTGGTAAATAGTGTTAGTTATGTTATTTTTCGAAATTTTTGATTTTAATTTAGACATTAAATTTATACATCTGTTATTAATTGAAAATACCGGATTTAATTTAAATTTTTAAGTGATTTATATATTAAGCATTTTTATTGTTATAAGGAAGGGGTATAAAAGTAATTTTGTCATTTTCCTTAGGTTCCTTATTCGTAGAATAATTATTATAAAAAATATGAATTTGTTGTTTAATTATTTTCAAAATTAATGATTTTGGATAATTATTTTCAGTAAATGCTTTAATAATGTTTTTTATATGTTTAGAACGGAAATTTGGATCTGCAATTTTCAAACATCTTCCAATAGTATTGATAATGGTATTAATTTTGTAGCCTAAAGGATGGTTAGAATAAAAATTTAAATACCTCCAGCTATGTGTAGGTTTTTGGAACCAATCGATTAAGATTTGGTTATTTTTTCGAATGACCAACGTGTCTAAAAATGGAATTTGGTTATCTTTTTGAATTTCAACAGTAAATTGTAATTTAGAATTAAAATTATTAAATATATCTAAAACTTCCTGAATCTTGTTTTTTGGTATACTCATTAAAATATCATCCACATATCTAAAATAAAATAAAGGTGTGAAACTTAATTTGTCCAAACATATATCTTCCAAATATTCCATTACTAGGTTAGCTACGGTAGCAGAAATAGGCGATCCCATCGCACAACCATATGTTTGTTGATAAAATGATTCCAAATATTTAAAATACGTAGTCTGTAAACATAATTCTACTCCTTCAATAAACTGGTGAATGTCTAATTGTGTGTGTTGTTTGATTAAATTCCATTTTTGTTTTAAGATAATCGTTATTAAAGGAATAGGAATATTTGTGTATAAAGAAATAACATCCAAAGATATAATTAATTGTTCATTATCCAAATTTATTTTCTTAATTTTTTCTTTAAATTCCATCGAGTTTATTATAGAGTATTCCTTTTTATTCAAAATAATTTGTATTATATTTGCCAAAAATTTAGATAAATTATACGTAGGTGAATCTATTGAAGATATGATTGGTCGAAGTGGTCGATTTTCTTTATGAACTTTAGGCAAAAAATATATTTGTGGAACATTCGAATATCGACATTTTAAATTATTAAATTCATTGTCCGATAATTTTCCTCGATTGAACCAATTCTCAATTAATATGTTAACGCTACTTATAATTTCTTTGGTTGGGTTTTTTTGTACAATCTTATACGTGTTTATGTCACTTAAATGTTCCATGGCTTTATTTACGTATTCCTCTTTATTAAGTATTACGGTTATTTACCCTTTATCTGCCTTTACTACTACGCGATCATTATTTAGATTTACAAATTTTTTAGTTTTGTAATAGGTTTGTCTAAAAAAGTTATTAACTCTTTGTTCTTCAAATGTTTCTTTACAGTTCTTAACAGTCCATAAATTTTTAACAAATGTTTCTCTAATATTAGTTTTATTAGCGTCAGAAAATGATTTAATTGGATATTCCATATTTGTAATTGATTTAATTATGTGATTTTTAATATTATCTATTAAAAGAAAATTGAAACCTCTTCGCAAAATTAAATAGTATAAAATATCAGTAAGAATCACTTAGTCACTATAATACTTAATCCAATCAGTATTAATTTTTTATTTAGAGTTTATTCTTCCTTTAACTTTTTAATTTTTCTTCAATATGATTTACTCGTATTTTATTATAAGTATTTTGAAAACGATTAGATTGTTCAGTTAAAGTTATTAAATAAATCTGTAGGAATTTCCAAATTTAGCTTTTCTAAATTATAATCAATAATGTTCTCCAGTTTTTTGATTATTTTAAAAGTATTCGTAATTGAAATATTAAGGACTCCTTTATAAAACTGTAATTGAATTTTTTTAAAATTCGGTTCATTTTGTATTTCTATATATTTATGATCTCCAAATTTAATAAAATTGGGAATATAATTTTTTGATTTGCAATGTAATAAAAATTTTTTTCTATTTAATGTCTTGGCCAATTTTTCATAAGTGTCTGATATTAATTTTATCCTTTTATATGTAATAAAACCATACAATTCTAAAACTTTAACATAAGGTATCATAATAAACCATATAAATATTTAAGTTATTAATATAAAGTTATTTGACGAATATTTAATAAAAAAAAAAAAATAATTATCCAAAATCATTAATTTTGAAAATAATTAAACAACAAATTCATATTTTTTATAATAATTATTCTACGAATAAGGAACCTAAGGAAAATGACAAAATTACTTTTATACCCCTTCCTTATAACAATAAAAAATGCTTAATATATAAATCACTTAAAAAATTTAAATTAAATCCGGTATTTTCAATTAATAACAGATGTATAAATTTAATGTCTAAATTAAAATCAAAAATTTCGAAAAATAACATAACTAACACTATTTACCAAATTCCTTGTGATTCTTGTGATAAAGTTTACATAGGAACATCTTTACAACCTTTAAAAAATAGATTAACACAACATAAATCTGATGTTCGTGTTAAACCTAAAAGTACTGCTTTGGCTAAACATTCAAACGATTTAGGACACATCTTTCAATATGATAACACAAAAATTTTAGATGTAGAATCAAATTTAAAAAAGCGTTTAATTTTAGAAATGTTACATATAAAAATTAATAACAAAATTTCTTGTAACAGTAAAAAAGATTTAGAAAGCTTACCCATAAATTATAATAATATGTTGGAAAATTTAAAATAGTAACCTTGTACATTATTTGTCATAATTGTCAATTTTTAATATTAATTTTAGTTCTTTTTATTGTTAAATTCCACTGACGATGAATACAACCGTATTCGAAATATATGGAAAATGTTGAAGTTTGTAGTTCGTTTTTATTGACACACGTACCATAGTGAAGAAAGAGAAAGAGAAAAAATTTTTATATATATATATATATATATATATATATATATATATATATATATATATATATATATATATATATATATATATATATATATATATATATATATATATATATATATATATATATATATATACCCTCAGGTGCAAAAAAACGCAACAAGTTAATATGTTGGTAAATTTGAAGTCATAGTTTTTTTTACTTTCAATCCAAATTTCTTATTTTTTTGCAAACTGTAGGTAAAAGGACTAGTTTCAACTTACATATCCAGTCTTTTGTTAAATGCTTGCATTTAAGTCATTATACAGAGTTAATTGAAAGATTGTTATAGAGCCCGAATTTTAAAACACCCTGTGGAATAATTTCTTAAACGAATTCTTTCAAAATATCCATCTCTTTTAAGAACCTTTCTTTTCCTACATACTGTTTTTTGATTGATGTCTTTCAGTGCATTGGTTCATTTTTAAGAGCGAAATGAACTTGTCATTAACAATTTACTTTAATAAATGTTATTTTTGCTCGTTGTTTTCCTAATGTCAGTGTTGACAGTATATTTATTTACGTTTGTTTACGCAAGACCTATAATCACTACTATGGTTTTATGTGCTGAAAATTGCGCAAAAGCTGTTGCTCTTGTTAAAGATGGTAGTAATTATGCATACGTTGCAAGAATCCTTGGCGTTACTCGCTCTACCATCAAAAGAGTGGTCGACCGTTTTAGACAAACTGGAAGAAAACGAAAAACTACTGCTATTGATGACAGATTTCTTCAATTGCAACTTTACGGAATCGCCATTTAACATCAAGACAGTGAAGAAATCAACTCCAAGAGCTCCGAAATACAAATATTAGTGTGTGGACCGTTCACCGAAGATTGAAAGAGTTCGGTTTGTACGCTTGCAGACCAGCAAGTGGACCCAAATTACTTCCGCGTCACCAAGTAGCTAGACTACAATTTGCCAATGAACATTTACATTAGAACTTAGGTCAATGGAAAAATATTCTTTTTACTGGTCCATATTCTGTTTGCATTCTCCAGATAGACGGAAAATAGTATGAAGAAGGAATGGAGAAAGATCTGTAGAGTGCACGTTCAGCCCTCGTCTGAGCTATAGAGGAGGTTCCGTAATGGTGTGGGCAGGAATAACCAGGGAGGCCTACACTGACTTGGTGGTTGTTGATGGATCATTGACTGCCCACCGATATATTGAAGAGATATTAATCGATTGCGTAGTACCTTTTAGTTAATTTATCGGCGATGGTTTTATCCTGATGCAGGATAGGTCGGTCTCATACCGCAATGTGTGTTACACAATACTTCGTGGATGTAGGGATTAATGAAATGAACTGGCCAGCATGTTCGCCTGATATTCCCTATAGAGCATATGTGGGACATGCTTGGTAAGTGAGTCGGAGATCGCGAAGTAGCTCCAGCTACGGTAAATGACCTTCGTTTAGCCCTTCTCGAGGAATGGCAAAATATTCCTCAAGCTGTTTTTCGTAACCTTATCGACAGTATGAACCGACGCCTGCAGGCAGTTATAAGGACAAGAGTAGGTAAACAAAATATTGAGATAAATTTGTTGTTGTTTCTTTAGGTTAGTTTAGTTAACTGCAATAAATAAACTTTCCAATTTTTTGTTATGTAAGTTGTAAGTATTTATTAAAACTTAACAATATATTGTTGCCTTTTTATTACGTTTAAAGACATAAATCAAAAAACAAAACGTAGGAAAGAAATGGTTCTTAACAGAAATGCGTATTTTGAAAGAATTTGGTTACGAAATTATTCCACAGGGTGTTTTAAAATTAGGACTGTATAACAACCTTTCAATTAACCCTGTATAATGACTAAAATACAAGCATTTAACAAAAGAATGGATATGCAAATTGAAATTAGTCCTTTTATCTCCAATCCAAAAAAATATAAAATTTGGATTAAAAATAAAAAAACTATAAGACTTTGAATTTACCAACACATTAACTACGTTTTTTTTGCGCCTGAGTATATATATATATATATATATATATATATATATATATATATATAGGGTGATTTCCTTTTTTGATCAAATCAATATCACCCTATATCTTCTCTACTGTTCCACGGATTTACTTCAACTTTTACACTAATAGTCTCCGTTACAATACCAACTTTATCGGGCAGTAAAAAATCAAATTCTAGGATCCTAATTTAAAAAAGTTAATTATCGGACCCTCGGGCCAAAACTCATCCGGTATACTGTTTTTTGTAATTTTTGTTTATTACACCATAAAGCTCTCGGATAGATGAATAAAATGAAGTCATTAACTGGTTTGGCACACTTAAGGAGAGTTCATCATTGGATCGAATCTTTTTGAGCTAAATTAAATTCACCAACGCTATATCCACGAAATGTTCAATTTGTTTATGTGCCAATCTTATCAACATTGTTCGATCATCCGCGTCACGCTGGCTGCAATTAAATAAACTAAAATTAATAAAAATTAAAAATTCAATTTTCAAAATACATTCCGTCAACCTGGATGCATCAGAGGATCTAGGTTGCTGTGGCAACCGTCAATCTGACATTTAAATAAATATTCCGCTTTTATTGAACGTTTCTTTTATATCACGTACCTTTATTTAGATACAAACTAAGTTTAATAATAATTTAAAGATGTCATTATGCACTAATGCTGAATATACAGATATTATTTATGTTTATGGTCTTTGCAGTGCTAATGGAAGGGAGGCAGCAGAATGTTACAGAAGACGTTTGTCGGATAGAAGAACACTAAACCACCAGACTCTTTCTTCGATCTACAATTATTTAAAACAACATGGAAAATTTCCATTCTACCAGTATTCGAGTTGATAGGGTTCTTGAGATAATGTCGCAGAGTAAGAAAATATTATGCACATGCACACCCTAAAACCAGCATCAGACGAATTAATTCGCAGCTGGGAATACACGTATGAGGAACAATAAAAAGGGAAAATTTATCCCCTTTCATATTTGAGAAGTTCAAAGGTTGGAAGAAGGTGCCTATATTCCCAGGCTTACGTTTTCCCATTGGATTACAAACCATACATACCGCACACTTTTACAGGCGAAGCCCAATTCACAAGAGATGGTGTTTTTAATAGCAGAAACTCTCATGTTTGGGCAAATAAAAATCCACTCACAGTAAGATTAACAAGCGCCGTTTGTTTGGATTTTCTTCAAAATGTATTGCCTGGGCTACTGGTAAACCATAATTTTCGGGGAATGTATTTTCAGCATGACGGTGCTCCGGTTCATTTCGGCTTTGAAATTAAGGAGGTTAAATCAACAATTTTCAAACCGTTGGATTGGACGTGGAGGGCCACATCCTTGGCCGGCTTGATCCCCTGTTTTCAACCGGGTGAACTACTTTCTACGGGGTCGTTTAAAACAACAAGTTTATAATATTCCATTGAAAACAGGTACCAGCTATTACATAGAATTAATTTCTATTGTGAAGAAGTTAGACAAAATCCAAATATGATAAGAAAATCAATTTTGAATTTATATGGACGTTCACAGAAATGCATGGAGGCTGGTGGTATGCACTTTGAAAATTTAATGTAGGTTCTTACTGTTATTTTTTATTATAGTTGTTATGTATTAAAAAATTAGTATTCTGTTTTGGAATGTATAGTGCCGATCTGTAATTTTGTTCTTTATGTTCCAAATATAATGTTCTCGAACTCCGCACCTGGATTTGGATACTACTGTAGAATTAAACCAGATTTTTCAGCCCTGACTTCTCATACTAATACGAATGGCCATAGTATGGACTATGACAATATAAAGAATGTTACTACAGAAAGAAGTCATGGAAGGAGAAAAAAAATTATTAAGTGGTATTTACATATTAGTCGTAGGTCACTCTATATTTACTCTAAAGGAGTAAAAAAAGCAAGTACACAACTCGGGTTGTAACTCCTATTACGCACTCGTTTATATTATATTTGTTTGTAAACTATATTAAAAATATGAATTTATGATATAAATTTATTTATAACATTTCTAAATATCTCGTCAACCGTGACTTCAAGTATTACTACGACAACGGGTTACTAATTATCAAATTACGGTCACACATACACATGCTAGTAATGACACCTGACTTGTAAATTTTTGTACAAGTTAGTAGCTGGTAAAAGTAAGTTTAGTTAGATTAATGCCTGTTTACTATTAAGTAACAAATAAAATTAATTACACAATATTAAGATTGTATAAATGTATTTTGTAGAATTTCAAATTTATTATAGTTCAAAACACAAATCGTAAACTAGTTTGTAAACTCATCTTATAAAATGCCCTTTAAGATGATTTGGTGTTGTAATACCGTGAAAATAGAACACATTACTTAGTAACTGAGTCTCAATATCCGTAATGATACTTTTTGGAGTACTATGCAGACATAATATGAGTAGAAGTGGAGACACCCTGCTTTTCACCTTTTGACCTAAATTGCTTGTTTAATGACTTCTTCGAATTCTCCATAATGACCTAGTTTTGCAAACTAGATTGCAAACGAATAAAGCTTTGGGTTCCCTTTTTTCCAGTATGTGAGGTTCCAGCATAGTTCTCCATGTGTCGTCTTTTTAGCTTACTGACTGGGGTTCTGTACGTAATTCGACGTAGAGCATTATATTTTTATTTTAAAATTGCGATTAATTTTTATTGTTTATGACTATAGGACAAGCGCTGTAGCCGGTAGATATTAAATTAATTTTTTATTGGGAGAGAAAATTAAAAACTATTTATTAAACAAGTTACAATATTTAATTAAAGATTTATAATCTAAAGCAAACCAAACGAACGAATAGAAATCTCTCTCTTCCTACATAATTTATAGCCAACTATTGTCACATACATGACATTGTTTAAATTCAAATTATTAACAGTATACCGTGAGAGCGTTAATGTATGTCCAAACAAATTACTTTCCGGTGCCGATAATACCAAACTTTACTCTGAAGTTGACTAAATTAAATGGCATCGACCCGAAGAGATTTACAATTGTACCCAAATCGAAGGCAACCAAATCACAAACTGTTTAGAAATATTTAAAACCGCCTTGACGAGACAGGCTCTTTTCGTCCCAACAGTCACAATGACGCGTCAAACATAATCAATGTTGATCAAGAAGAAAATCCAGACGTGAGTACTCGACGGGTAAGTGTGGCAACAGGGATAAGCCAATCGTCTATCTGTAGAATTTTAAAGAAAGAAAAACTCCGTCCATATCACTATACTCGTGTCCAAAATTTATTACCTCAATTAATAATTGGAAAAACAATCATTTGTGGGATTCTAATAATCCAAATGGTGTAAGAGAAAGACATTTTCAGCATGAGTTCAGGGGCGAACATTTGGGGTGATGTGATGTATGGTTTTTTCATTGGTCCTCTTGAACTTCCATCTAATCTAAATGGACCTATTTATTTTCTCGAAGAGCATTTAAATGAGCTACTAGAAGCTACTCGCCGTAGGGCGAAACGTGTGGTTTATGCAGGATGGGGCGCCACCACATTATTGTCTGACTGTGCGGCAATATCTGAATCAACATTTTCCCCATCGTTGGATTGGCCGTGGAAGTGAATCTTTTGGCCACCAAGGAATCCAGATTTAAACCGACTGGATTTTTCAATATGATCACGATTGAAGGAAGTAATTTATAAAGAACAAAATAATTTGATGGACGTGTTGCACCCAAAAATACAAGAAGCCGCGAATTCAATTAAAGATAATAGACACGTTTCGTTTAGTATTCAAAGGTCTTTAAGAAAGCGCATTGCAAAGTGCATTTAGAACTAAAACACAGATCTGTTTAAAAGCGAATTACTCAAAAACCAACAGAGTTAGACAAATTGAACAAAAGCTTCTTTTTTATGTAATATTTAATGATTTCTAACTTATTTTAACCGTTATTCAATGGACAAAGAAGATATGATCTACGTAATTTACTGAGTATCAGGGTGCCACTAGCGCCCTCTATGCACAAAATATGTCACAAATTCGTGTTTCTCATGTCTCAAAACCTCAAACTATAAAATTTTACATTCATGCTGTTAAAACTTATAAAGTTATTGAGAAATTTTAAAATAAAATTTCCTCTTTTGTATCGCCCTGAGCGTATAAAGCGTATTTCTGGTCGGTAGCACTTTATTGGTGACCCGCAGGATTGAGGTTAAACGGCGTTACTGCTTTGTGAACTAATTGAATGATGCGAACTGGACCGGTTATAAACAATTATATTATAATAAATCAAATCATATAACAACTAAATAAACTTAAAGATTCTGGGATAATTAATAAATAACGAATAAATGATAAAACTAAAAATTGATTCGGATACGCCCCTGTCCAAATAGTTGGGGACGCCGCTGTCTGGTATATCCTGTCCTCTGTGGGTATAACTGTAGAATAGGTAATTATGCAGATGGTTGATGAACATATGAAAGTGGTGAATTTTTACAAGGGTTAATTTACTAGTTAAGTGTGATTTGAACAGCTGTGATGTGAAATGAGAGTCACAGGACTTATCAAATAGGTAAGTTGGTTTTGATAAGTCTACCATTAAGTAGAAATATTTCGGTATGATAAGGATCCGATGGGTCTTAATAGGGGTTGATTTTAATGTATGTGAAATTGGCGAGTTAATTAAGCGTGTAGTGATGTTTTCTAATGTATGAGTGTGTGTCGCAGGATGTATACAGGGTGGAGGAGATATATCGATTCAGGTGATTATAACTATTCTCATTTGCAATTGAAATCAGGGAATGGATGAATTAGGGTTAACGGGGCAGTTCTTGTATATACACATGAGGAGTTTTAAGAGCAAGTGTTGCGGGATATTTATTGAAGGGAATATCGTATTCGGAGGTAACCTACCGGCAACGATATAAGGGCGTGTATGGCTCAGGATGGTCTTGGTTAAGTGGAAATTGTTAACTATTCGGGGCCTAATATCCGTTTAATTAACAGCGCTTCCTGTAAATAATTCAAAGCCCGAGTCGGTGCAATAAACATCCAAGATGATAACTTGAATTACTACGCTTTTCTATTTTGTGAGGGTCGTGGCAGAATGGCGTCGATATATCTAATTATTCGGGGCGTAGCCTTCGTCTAACTAGAGATCTCGTACCCTAGGCCAATGTATGTATCGCTCTCGGTGCAATTACACCCAAGATGGTTCTCCATAAACGTGGTATTATTTGTATTAAAGCAGGATGATTGGAGTCATAGAGAAGGTTTGGTGGTCTGGATTAATTTAAGATATAATGGTTGGTTTGGGGGATGTAAGCCAGGATACTGGATTGTTCTAGCAGGACAGGTAGAATGAATGTAATTGAAGTGTATGCACCAGTTATGAATGTGTGTAAATAAGTCAGTGTGTAGGTCTGGTATAAAAGTGAAAAATATATCCAAGATGGATGGGTATTTATAGTGGAATTATAGAAAGTGGTAAAGTAGTGGACAACTGATAACATGTATTAACAATGATAGGACAGTTGCGGAAATAAATAGGAAACAAGTTTTAATAGGAATTATTTACTAGGATAGGATATTTATGATAAGAATTCGCAGGATCATTACACTTTGAACACCCTGTACGTATTTCCTAAACCAGCAATATTTTGATAAGAAAGACATGTTGGGCTTAATCTTCATGTTTTGGTGTTTGCTATCTGTAATTCAAAGATTGCCCATCTTTAATGACTCACTCTGTATAATTAAACAGTTTTAGTTTGCAGTGCGACTGCCAATTAATAACACGTGTGGAATTTTTGCTCTATGTATGAATGACACTAACCGATTTTGGCAGCAGAATTATTAGACATAAATGTTCGACAAACACTTTTAACTGCATTTGTGTTTAACGCATTAATATATTTATTAGATAAAGGCCGTAAACTAAAACTAGCGTAGTTGTTGTTGAAAGAATATATTACCGTATATGGGTGTGCGTATAAAATTGTACCTTTTGTAATTTTCTACTGGAAAGGTATGAACGGTCAATTTCTACATACAACCACACATGTTAACTATTTCAGTCACTCTACGTATAACTAACTTAATCTTCAGGCTGAAATGCCGTAATTAAAATGTACTCTGAAGATACACTGTTCTAATGTATAATAACTTTGAGTACAGCTTTTGATAAACATCAAAAATATGATCTCTAGACACATTTATTGCATAAAATAAAACTAACTAGATCCAAAAATTCGATGTTGAGAAATTTGACGTTTTTATTAGTGTAGTAATATATATTCGTAAGATATCTGCATTACTGACAAACTGTAATCTTAGTATTCTGCATTGATTTACTGACATTTGATAACAGTAGTTTCTAGTGGGTTTTCGGTCTTGTTGCATGTTTTACGTTTGTGAAGTTCCGTATAATTTATTGTTATAGCTTGTCAACATACAAGTACTAGAGGAGATAAGCATGCAAGTGAATAATTAGCTAAAACTTACCACACGTCAATCATACTTTAACGTACCATTGTAATAGTAGGCGTTCCATGACATAATTGAGTATTTTGCGTTTCAGATAAGCACTCATCCTTATTTTGTAGGTAAATCTAAATTGTAAATAAAGTTACAAACGCAAACTGTAAACTATAAACGTATTGTACAAAATTACAGTTCTCGAATTTCAAATTGTTTAAATTGCGCACTATTTCAAAACAATTAAAAAACCATGTTGCGCAGCAGGGACTAAAACGTTCACCGTACTCTCTAATTTTCGGATCAAAAGTGTCACTTTTGCTCTCTATGGATTAAATTCTTTTTTGTAATTTAGTTATAAATGTCATGTTTTTGACGTACACTTTAATTATCAAAAGTGGTTAGTTTCAACTCCAGTGTTAAAATCTCAATTTACCACTAATAGTAAAACAGATGACAAGTTTAAGGAATGCATTATAAATAAATCTTAACGATTGATAATTTTTATTCGGAATTTATACTTCTCTAATGTGGCTAAATTACAAAGAATCTTGTAAAGAACACGTTGCAAAATTTCTTAGTTTATGCACACAATGTCATTGATAAATGAGCTTAAAAACACGCTTGTTATATAAATTGACCATTTCACTCACCCTCCAGTTATGATTTTTAAGTTGGAACATGACAGGGTCGTTTGTGCACGAAATCCTGTTATTTGTGTACCCCTTCCTCAAACGTTATCAACAAAAAAGGTTTGGGGAAGCTGCTGAAGCGGGATCTCCCCTTCCCCAAATCGTCAATATAACTCGAAATATGTATCATCCGTTTGCGCATTCCTATTGTTTGTGCACATCCCCCTCAAATGTATTTGCCCAAAAGCGTTTGAGAGAGCCCCCCCCCCAAATTGTCATGTTGACTCGAGCTAGGTATCGTTTCTACACAAACATTAAAAGCTATCGCTCTGGAACGTTTGGAGGCTGGTGAAATCGGAGTCCCCTAAATTATCATTTTTACTTAAAACAGGTATCATTCATTTGTGTATCATTTCAGCACAAATGTGCACTAATTCCCAATATAAAATATTGCTAAATAAAGTTTGGGGCTGGTATAACGAGATCCCCACAAATCGTCATTTGGGCTTGAAATAGGCATCATCCGTTTTTGCATCGTTTATGCACAAAGGTACAGTCGGGGCAACAAAAAATGGGACACTATAGTTTTACAAGTTCAATGGGCATATCTACTTTAAGTAGTACCTGGCTACTGAATTGTTTTTGTTGTGTTGTATTCTAAAGCATAATATAAGATACAAATTTAACAGAGCATTCCACATCGAACCATAGCATTAACGTTTACCTGAACTGTAATTGTTATGTACGAAGGTCAGGTCCCTACTTCTTAAAGTAGATATGCCCATTGAACTTGTAAAACCATAGTGTCCCATTTTTTGTTGCCCCAACCGTACGTTAAATCTTATCTTTTGTTTAGCACTCCCACCATGGTTATCGCCAAACAACGTTCGAAGCCCGCCAAACGGTAGCCCTCAAATCGTTACATTGATTCAGAAATATGTGTGGTGGTGGTAAAACTGTATCTGTCAATTTGTCATTTTCATCCGGAACTGGTGTCATATGTTGAATAACACACCTTCACCCAAGTTGAGATATAATCCTTTTTTAGTAGAGTTATACCGATATAGTAAGCCCTAACCATTTCTTAATAGTAGAACACCGGCACCTGTCGCCGCCATCTTGGATTTTGACGTCACAAGACCGGGAAATGATGTAAAAGATAGTTTATTTAATTTGTGTTTACTATTAACATTTATTAGAATTTGTTTATCAGATATTATTTAAAGAATTGATTAGATAATAATAATCACGTACACATTGACTGTATTTCCCTATTTTACTTCATTAGCGTATTTTTATCAAATGAGATTGTTATTACATTTATTTTAATGCCTGTCTACAGATTGTTTAACATACGAAATTTATTTATACACTGATTACATGTTAACACGTTTCGCCGAAGATACAATTGAATGCGCGTCCTAACATAATGTAACTTATGAGATGATCTTAAAGCTGTATTCTGATAGATTACAAGCTTTTATAATAACTAATAATTAAAAAAAAATATTATTAGAGTCGATATGCCGTTTATTTCAAGTAATTGTTTCAATATATATATATATATATATATATATATATATATATATATATATATATATGTGTGTGAGTGGACCTGTATTATTTGTTGTAATATGTGTTATTACACTTTCTTTTTAATTACCGGTTGTAACCTTCTACCTACATAACTTCAACTTATACACGAATTAATAACAACCTCCACTAGTTTATAACACTATTGCTTGGTACCGCATTTTTTATTTACCTCGAACTCATATCAAAGTTATTAACGCTCCATTTTAATGGGGCTATCAGCTATTAAAAGGTCAACCGTTAAATTACATTCTGCAAGGTTGTTTAAAGTAGTCCTTGTCATGTACAAGTGCTATATCGAAACGTTTATCTAGTGAGCTTCTGTAAATGCATAATGCAATTAAAAGAAGATAATGCCATTGATATTAACAAGATGCTTAATATCTTTGATTTAAAAACTTAATTATGAGGATCAGTCCAAACAAAATAGACTTTTTTAATTATTTCCATAAAATCTGAAATATAACAATAAAAAAAGTGTCTTTAAAGATTACTATCAGGCTGTCCTGTATTAAAAAATGATGAAAAATAAAAAGGTCTTAGATTTAAAGTGTATTTTCTACATTTTAATTAAAATTATTTTTTCCAATGAAGTTAAACGACTGATCTAGTTTAACAATAAGTGTTTATACCGTAATGAATAATAAAAACGCTTAGCTAAAATAAAAAAACGTTATTAAAATTATTACATTTCTGTTAATGCCATTTTTTTTTGCTTCGTATGTACAAATTATATTATTACCTAACTCCACCTTCAGGTCATTCAAAGATAAATATCATGCTTATTTTACCTTGAGAAACAAGTTGGCCTTTGAAGTTAGCCTTGAAGTCAGTTATGAAACTTATTTTACAACAACAACATACTTATTCTACCTTGAGAAAATTGTTAACTATGAGAAACAAGTTGGCCTTGAAGTTAGTTAGTCATAGGTTTTGAAGATAGCCTTGAATTTGGTCTCGGGATCTGAAAGAATACTATAAAAGCGTGCGCTTGGTTTAGTTAATTTAGCTCTGTTTTGAAGAGCATCATACCGCTATGGAATCTTTAACTGTTACCCAAATTTTGAGATTACTTATTTATTTCTCCTAAGACGGCCGTCTTAGGAGAAAATACCTCAACCACAAAAGAGGCGTTTAGATTTATAAACATGCACCTAGGGGCTACGCTAGAGTGTGGTTAGGTCAATACTTCAGACATCCCCGAAGATAACCTATTCTACCCGAACATTGACGAGCACGCTTGCGCACAAGACCCTAGGCTAGCTGCGTTCTCATTTCCCGTGGGTTTCGCTCTTTAAAGTGTAACTGTCATCGAGTGAGCATTACTATAATGTATTCTCCTGTTTATCAGCCAACATCAGCGAACATTAGAGATTTTACTGACTTGTTAATAAACTATTACAACATAACCGCTCAAGATAATGATGAAAGCGATGACGTAATTGAGCTGAATGTATCTCACATTCAAGATGATGGTGATGGTTCACAGAAGAGAAAGAAGAGCGATGACATAGGGGTGCAGAGCAAATCTCAAAATCATGATGATGATGACGACGAATCACGGTTTTAAGAAGAAGAAGTAAACCGATAAAGCATGTTATTAAATAATAATGATGTATTGTTGTTTATAATAATAATAATAATATATTTTCAAACGTTAATCTTTCCTTCAATTTTGTTAATAAACTTGTTTTTTTACCTAACGGTGCTCCACCGTCTTGATTCATGTTTGCAAGTTTACAAGTTTTTTCGCTTTAGCGTGTTTTCGTTTTGCGTGTTTTTTGTGTTGGCGTGTTTTCGTTTGTGTGTTTTCGTATTTGCGTGTTTTCGTTTTTACGTATTCTCGCATTTGTATGTCTTTGCGTTTGCGTATTTTTTGTGTTAGAGTGTTTTCGTGGTAGCGTTTTTCGTTTGTGTGTTTTTTTTGTTAGCGTGTTTGCGTGTTTTTTTGTGTTAGTGTGTTTTTCGCGTTTGCGTTTTTTCGCGCTCTCGTGTGTGTGTGTGTGTGTGTGTGTGTGTGTGTGTGCGTACGTGCGAGCGTACGTACATGCGTGTGAGCGTGCGTACGTGCGATCGTACGTACGATCGTTTGATCCTCGTGCTAAAGCAGTGCTAGTCGATTGTATGTAGTTGTAGGCACTATTGTGTTGACTAAAAGCTATAATTGGAAACGTTGCTTGCTATACTCAGTCCATGGAGTTATGTTTAATTAGCTTTTTTGACAGATGTATTTATTTATGATAAGATCAGGCATGCATGTAAAGTAATATAGAGGTGAAACTAACTAGCTAATGTGTTTTGCTGCTAGACATATCACAGTATTGAAGATTCTGTTTATGTATTAGAAAACGTACTACAGTCTCGAAACAGAATGCCTATAAAAATTGAAGGAGGTGAATACGGTACATCTTCTGCGAACGAACTGAAAGATTTGAAGCGTGTGCAGCATTTCCAGAACCGTGTTGAACCAGTTAATTTAGGGCTAACCTCATGTCCATGTAATAATAATGTCTGATAAACTATTAGGGTTATTAGCTACTTTTATAGGTTGTTACAATATAATCGTTCAAGGTGAAGACGATGAGGTGATTGTATCTCAAAACCTCGTTTGATCTCATGAGATGTGTATAGCTTTTCTTAAAAAATACCTGCGAGGCTGTCTCATTCAAAAAATCTCATGCAAAAAAAACAAGCATATACTTACATTCCGCCAGCTTGTTGTGCAGCCGCCATAAAATCATTATAAACATTTATCAAATCGATAGTGTCATTTTCGCACAACATTTTATAAGTGATGATATTGTATACATTTTTTAGCCACTCATCGGTTAATGCACCAGCACTAAATAATTTCAAAATTTGGTTAACAGTTAAAGATTCCATAGCTGTATGATGCTCTTCAAAACAGAGCTAAATTAACTAAACCAAGCGCACGCTTTTATAGTATTCTTTCAGATCCCGAGACTAACTTCAAGGATATCTTCAAAACCTATGACTAACTAACTTCAAGGCCAACTTGTTTCTCATAGTTAACAATTTTCTCAAGGTAGAATAAGTATGCTGTTGTTGTAAAATAAGTTTCATAACTGACTTCAAGGCTAACTTCAAAGGCCAACTTGTTTCTCAAGGTAAAATAAGCATGATATTTATCTTTGAATGACCTGAAGGTGGAGTTAGGTAATAACATAATTTGTACATACGAAGCAAAAAAAAAATGGCATTAACAGAAATGTAATAATTTTAATAACGTTTTTTTATTTTAGCTAAGCGTTTTTATTATTCATTACGGTATAAACACTTATTGTTAAACTAGATCAGTCGTTTAACTTCATTGGAAAAAATAATTTCAATTAAAATGTAGAAAATACACTTTAAATCTAAGACCTTTTTATTTTTCATCATTTTTTATTATAGGACAGCCTGATAGTATTCTTTAAATACACTTTTTTTATTGTTATATTTCAGATTTTATGGAAATAATTAAAAAAGTCTATTTTGTTTGGACTGATCCTCATAATTAAGTTTTTAAATCAAAGATATTAAGCATCTTGTTAATATCAATGGCATTATCTTCTTTTAATTGCATTATGCATTTACAGAAGCTCACTAGATAAACGTTTCGATATAGCACCTGTACATGACAAGGACTACTTTAAACAACCTTGCAGAATGTAATTTAACGGTTGACCTTTCAATAGTTGATAGCCCCATTCAAATGGAGCGTTAATAACTTTTATATGAGTTCGAGGTAAATAAAAAATGCGGTACCAAGCAATAGTGTTATAAACTAGTGGAAGTTGTTATTAATTAACACATATTACAACAAATAATACAGGTCCACTCACACATTATATATATATATATATATATATATATATATATATATATATTGAAAGAATTACTTGAAATAAACGGCATATCGACTCTAATAATATTTTTCTTTAATTATTAGTTATAAAAGCTTGTAATCTATCAGAATACAGCTTTAAGATCATCTTATAAGTTACATTATGTTAGGACGCGCATTCAATTGTACCTTCGGCGAAACATGTTAACATATAATCACTGTATAGATAAATTTCGTATGTTAAACAATCTGTATATAGGCATTAAAATAAATGTAATAACAATCTCATTTGATAAAAATACGCTAATGAAGTAAAATAGGGAAATACAGTCAATGTGTACATGATTATTGTTATCTAATCAATTATTTAAATAATATCTGATAAAGAAATTCTAATAAATGTTAATAGTAAACACAAATTAAATAAACTATCTTTTACATCATTTCCCAGGGGCTAAAAATAATTAATTAATAAAAAAATTAAAGATCATCATCATCTTAAAGCTATCAGATTAAGAATTTCCCTAGGATAATTAATTAATAAAAAATAATTAAAGATCTTCATCTTATATTAATAAAAATAATTAAAAGATGACCATCTCAAAATAAGGTTTGAAAAATAACCCCAAAAGAAATCATAAAAATAAGGGTAATAAATACGGTCCCTCGCGTAAGCTAATAAAAACAAAAAGGTCCTTAATACTACCAATAATAATTAGGGTTAAAAATTGCTCTCAAAAGGTCCTTAATTAGGGATAAAAATTCCATCAAGGGTAGAAAATACACGTCCTATACTTGCGCAAGTAAAAAATAATTAGGGTTGAAAAAGGGCCTTCGAAGAGAAAGGATTGAAAATACGGTCTCACACGTGGGTGTGTAAAAAATAATTAGGATAAAAGGGTTGAAAACACGGTCTCACACGTGGGTGTGTAAAAATAGGGGTGAAAAAATACGTCCTACACGTAAGCGAGTAAAAATAAGGGTGGAAAATGCGGTCCCCCACGTGGCCGGTCTTGTGACGTCGAAATCCAAGATGGCGGCGACAGGTGCCGGTGTTCTACTCTTAATAATGAGTTGTGCAATGCAGTGAAGTAAAACAAGATGGCGTGGATGAAAAATTTAAGAACAATGCTGTTCTTGAAGTACGTAGAGAATGTCGCCGGCGTTATACTTTAAAAGCCAACCCCCCCCCCCCCCCCAGCAGCTGAACTCGCAGACGAATGTGGACCATCCCGTAGTGCATTCAAATTTAAAACTAATTGTTTTTTGTGTGCATAGCCATGTATACATGTCTCTGAATTCTTTACGAAAGGTGGTACTTTACTAGTTACTAAACTCTTTTCTTTGGCCCGGCATAGCTTCGTCAAAGATAGGATGAATTCGCAAAATCATTAACAAAACATACTATATATCATTTACTCTAATTATAACGCAAATAACAAAACTTAAAACCTATCCCTAAAAGGAAAAGCGAGATCCTCCAAAGGATCGGAAAGATCGGCGACGGCGGACGGGCCTGTGGGTTAGATGATTATTATACAGAACGTGCTTTAAGATAGCAACTCCCCTGGTTTGCATTATGTAATTTTAAATAATCAAAATCATACGCAAATTAATAATTAAAATGAAAAGTTTTTCAATGAAAACCACTACGTTTGGTTTACTTTATAATCTACGATCTTTAATTTTAAACGATCCAAGAGCTCGTATATAAAAGAATATTTCTATAAATATATTCTGGAAATTTAACAAAGGGCTGATAACGCGCTTTTATGAGTATTATTTCTTTATATCTCGGTCACTGTTATTGATATCTGCTTGTTAAATGAAATACATATGTTTCCTTTATTTATTTAGCATTCTGAAATTTCGAGGTTTTGCATTAACTACTTTTACGAAATTTTATACTTGCGTATTTATTAAAATAGCTTACAGGAGTTTATATTGTATTTTCTATGTGATTAATTATTTTTATCGCTTAATGGAAATAAAATATTATACGGAACGGGATTCTCTGTGAGAAATTTTATCAAGATTATTCTGCTTTATAGTAAAATATGCATAAATTTAAGGAATTTAAATTTCTCGTGCAGGAACTAGATTTGAAAACTGTATGTGATTAATTATTATCGCTTCTCAGAAACTATACAGGAATGGGAGTATGAACTCGGAATTTCTACGTTATAGAATGTTGTTTTAATTTTTAAAGGATTTATTTATTCTTTCGGGAAGCGGATTCTAATACCTTAACTAGTATTCGGGATACGAACTACAGGCTGTTCGTATTAAGGACCGCGACCACGATTTCTCGTATTTTAATAACTAGAATACAGGAAGACAACTGTCTTAGTCAGGATAATCTGACAGGACGCGGGTTTCTGGAGATTTTTTGGGAATCTTTTGTCTGTAAACCTTACTGGCTTCCTAGTTCGGTCGTATTTATGTTAGGTATCTGCGTTAGGGAAGGATTAATTATCCAAACGGACGTATGCTCCATTGGTTAATTAGACGGCAACTGGACCGAACAATCCTACGCCTTTTGGACAAGCAAAGTAAAGGAAAATACCTCTACAAACAAACGCCTTAGGGGATAAGTCTCTTAGGAAATCTCAGTAGTTTTCAGGCAAACGCCTAAAAGCAAAGAGGAGGATTTTGTGTAATAGGATAGGTTTGTTTACGCGGGCTTACGCGCCAGGTAAGTGTCAGTTTACAGGTATTGCGCTATTTAACTGACAATGTCGCTTTGTAATCTACGCAGAAAAGAAACCTTTGTAACGGGAAACTGATCGGAAAAATATGATAAAAAACTTATAACACTCCAGAATGGGTCGGCAGGTAGGATAGTTACTTCAGGGCAGAAGTCAACAAGACAATTAATGTCGCGTCGTGGTTCTACTTCTGTAGTCCGCGCTTTAACATGATTGGACAATAGAATGGGGGTGACACCTTGGTGAGGTTCTTGCGTCGAAACCTAAAACGATTTTTGAATTACGGAAGAAGCATTATTAAACTATATCGGAGCATTTGTCTGTATAATAAACTGACAAAGTAAAATAGTTAATTTGGGCATTTTTGTACGAGTTCTAGATCTTTACACTCGGTAGCAAGGAAACAAGCTTCACCCTCTTATTGAACCAATCCTTTAGAGAAGACCCACTTAGACGACATAAAAACCCTCAACTTAGTTGAGCTATGAACCTGGCTACACCATAGCTAGGAAACGAACGGTCTAGCTAATAAACTAACCTTAGCCAAAATATAAACCATCATTGTTCTCTATCAAAAACCGGCGACTACCGTGATAATATGAACTGCGAAACCAAACTTATGCCCAACCTAAAGGAACCCAGTTTAATTATCGTGGATATCGCCAATTACCATTCACGATTGGCGGAACCAATTCCACGTTCTAGTTGGTGTAAAACAAATTACCAGAGTTGGGCGAGCCTAAAAATATCAGTATTCAAGGGAACTTATGAAGTACCAAATATCG
The DNA here is from genome assembly GCA_036346205.1 of Vesta saturnalis. Lineage (NCBI taxonomy): Eukaryota > Metazoa > Arthropoda > Insecta > Coleoptera > Lampyridae > Vesta > Vesta saturnalis. Next base: position 1,761,053 of record JARFJB010000772.1, on the reverse strand, counting down.
AAAATTATGAGAACTAAGTTGCCAAAAGAGTGAATTATTTAGACTGTTATGTTGAAACAATGGGTCACCAAGTTTAACGTTTACTGCCATATCATTACCCGTACAACGGAATTCAAATAGTTTGGTCAGAAAGTAAAAGAATCTACGATCAAGAAATGATTAAAATTAATGGAATAATGAATTTGTTTAATTTGCGTTTAGAATCCCAGCTGCAATTTTGCTTTATATGGTTTTTTTCCGACAGAGATCTTGTAAATTCAACAACCTTCAGTATAAAAATCCTTTTATTAAAGAAAAAATATATAATACGGTGTTTTCATTTATTCCACTCTAAAAATATAAAATGAAGTACAATCCATACGTCAAGCTATAGTTAAAGCTTAGTAAAATGCTTTTTAAGAGAGTAGTTTCTTCCGACCAAACCCTATGTTTTTTTATAATTGTGGACCTGAAAAGGCTAACTTTGGTCTACCGTGCTAAAGCACTGAGGAACACTTAGGAGGATGGATTGCGGGATATTAAATTCATTAAATTATTACTAAGGATGAGAAAGGGTTAAGGATAAGGAAGAAGGTGACCGGCAGCCCTTACCGAGCTCAGAAAATCGGAGACCTAATATTAAGGAGCCCATAGGTAAGAGTGGTTGTACCTCCCCGGTTGGCATGGGATACATGCTTCCCACCTGTAAGTAAAGTAAGTTCTAAATAAAATAGGGACAATTTGTGACGAAACTATATCACGATTCATATTTATCCTTGCGTATCCAAAATTTTTAAAATATGAGATGTCATTTTCCATGCTCTCTTTGGTCGTTGAATCAAAATCTTCCACAACAATGGGCGCGTTTACCAGTACTGAGTGGCTGGAGGATATCTTTGTCTACGTTGGAGGTCAGCGAATTATCACTTTCCTCACATCTGGCAGCTGAACACTGATGTATGCGCCAAATGGCCATGTTGTCTATAAAACGTAGACTCCGATTGTTCGATTTATCAAAGTCAGAAATTTGACAACCATTGATAGTTCAAAACCGAAATAAGAACAAACGTGCATCTTGTTACTAGATTTACAGTATGATCAAATAAAACCAGCCTTATTTCCTCGACTATAAGACTTGATCGTAATATGCGTTACTTCAGTAGGTAACTAAATCAATTATTAGTGCACGATAAGGGTGAGTTGTTGAACAGATTTATAACCCAGCGGTTTGAATATTAATAAAGAAATAATAACATTAGTCTAATTCAGTAGAATTTTAAAGTGTGAAACGGCTCTATAGATGCACAAATAAAAATTCGAAAGCAGGACTGTTGCATTTTTATGTGAATCCTATAAACTTACGGTTCTTTTCAAACCCATGTCAGGTACGCTTGTTAAAACTCGTACAATCATAAGGTAAACGTTAAAGTACAAACACCACTCCTTTTTCTAGGTTTTAACTTAGACTCGTACATTTTTGTAATCACAGTAATTGTTAAATCAATAAGTTCTAAATTTGAATTAATGATAAACAAATAATCTAACCAATAGGATTTTAGTAACGTGTGAAATAGTTGATAGAAAAAAGGATTACTACAGAATTGAAGTTCTATGAAAAATGCGGTTCCTTTTAACGATAGTCAAGACTCATGAATCGTAAAGTAAACTTAAAGCTCAAATATTCAAACACGTAAACATTTTGCAATAAAATAAAAATATAACGACCTAATGAAGCCACTTATTTTATTCCACGGTAGCGCGGTTATATAAAACAATCATAAATGCATATTTGTAACAGTAGTATAAAAATTCAAAACATGCTGGTGGTTCATAAAAAAGTACAGCTTAAGATTGAAGTAAGCGGTCAGTTCATACTTAATCTTATATACCTGCTATAAACCCCTTTCTATAACAATACACAAACATAACCATTGTCATAAGAATTCATTTTATTAGCTTTAATGATAAAATAAATAACTACATCGAATCCTAAAAAATTAAAAATCAAACAAATAATTATTAAATTAAATTAAATAATAACTACTTCTAATTCGGAAATCTAATGTAAAGTTATGTTTAGTTTATAAATGACTATTAAGTTTATAAATTAATGACAGTAATCTTTATTGATTAGACTTGAAGTAAGATTGTTTTATATCTCTCTAGATATCTATAATACAACGTGTTCCTCCCTTAACAAAATAAGAAATTAAACAATCAAACATTTCAAAATAATCAACTGTAAATATAATAACACTATCGTTCCCTTCGAGAATGTAAATCGAGGTGGTTTCACTATTTTCTTGCCACAACGAGTGACTTGTCCATCTGTTTTACCAAGATTCTGATTATGAGAATTACATGTTTGTTATTAATTTGTCATTCGGATAGATATCCATAGAGTTATTTAAATTAGACAATGAAGGTTCCGATGTGCTTTTTTTATTAGGTGACTCCTACTTCTACGATAAGTACCACCGTCTGAACTTTCAATTATATATGATCGGGGACACGGTTCCACTTGAATAATAGTAGCAGGTGCCCATGATGAGTGGAGATTTTTTAAATATATCTCTTCTTCAAATAGTGGTTTAAGTGACTTAGTTTTAATTCATAACTTTTTTCATTTTGTCCACTTTTTCATTTTGATAATGTCTGTATTTGGAGTAGTCAATTCTTTTCGGTTGTAAATATGTTCTGTCACTGGTAGTTTTGTCCGAAGACTACGTGACATTAACAATTGAGAGGAGAATATCCAATAACAAACTAAATTGCAAATAGATCTTTTCTATTTGAGCATAATTACATTGAGCCTTATTCAATGAGTTTGATGCAAAAGCAATTGGCTTGTTATTTTGAAAATAACCCTACGACGCGAATTGAGAACTATCCATGGACAAAGTTATAGGTAAATCGTGTTTAAAATACGCTAAAACCGGAGCTTGAGCTTTAACTTTTATACTCATTTTCATCAACTTCATTCCAATGAAAAGCAATATTCTTTTAAGCAAACTACGTAAATTTATGGTTTTACTTGCAAAATTATCAATAAAACTTCCTAGATAATTGATCATTCCTAGGATTTAATGTCTGCAACACACTTATGCTTTTGCATTTGACAAATTGCAGTTATTTTTAATGATCTGGTTATACACCATTTGCATCAAAAATATGCCCTAAATACTTCAGACAATACAAGGTTTCATTTCTCCTTATTAAGGTTGAAATTAACTTCACTTGCTTTTGCAAGTACTTTTCTAAGATTACATTATGTTCTTCTAAAGTTTTGCTGTGAATCTATGTCATCTAAATATACCAAAACTCCGGTATATCTAAAATAGATCCGACATGGTTGTATGAAAAATTTCTAAAGCTCAAGGTATATGGTAATCTTAAAAGCTTGTATCTTCCAAAAGGTGTAGCAAAACGCACAAGTTTGTACTATTTTGATTTAATTTAATTATCCACAATCCAGATTGAGCATCCAGCAATGAAAAGTACTGTGAGCCCGCCACTTTAGTTTTAATTCTTCATTTTTGGAAGAGGATCAAGAGACCATTTTATAGCTTTATTTAAATTTCTTGGATCTAAAAAATCCTAATAGATTTATTTTTCTTTCCTACAATCACTAAAAATTATCCCAAGTTGTAGACAATTAACTTTTTCAATCACTTCATGCTGCTCCATTCGTTCTAGCTCACCTTTTAATTTATCATGCAAACTAAATGGTACTTTTCGTGGAGCATTCAACACCGATGGAACGTTATGGTCAATAGTAATGTTACAAATACCAGGCAAACAGCACAAACCTGTAAATACCTGACGATATTCATTTAATATGCTTTCTTGACTACTATGTGATACTGAAAATAATAAATTCAATGTTGGCAAAATTATTATTAACACCACATTTTATGACCGCTTTTCTCGCGACTGGGATGACATTCCCAGCAAATGACGTTAACTTAACAGGAGTTATTATTTCATCTTTAATATGTAAATAACGAAATTTTTTAAAGACATCACATTTGCTTCTGCTCCTGTACCTATGTTGCATTTTACTAATTGATTTGCTATTATTAGATTTACATTCCACGAAACTTTCTTTCCAGTGTCGTAATTTACGGAACGAATAACAAACATGTCGTCTTAAACACATTCCTCATCCTTGCCGTAACCATATGAATAACTATCACTCCTTATACATCTAACATGTCTTTTACTATTACAACATTTCGCATAATGTCCCTTTTTCCAAATAATTACAGGTAACCTGTGATGTAGAACAGGATACCTGTGAAGTTGACCACAAAATCCGCAACGTTTATTATTATTACTAACCTGTTGTGGGTCATTATTATATGACTTACTATTAGAAGACGATGCAATAAGTACATCACGTACCAAACTTTCCCGCAAATCACCCAAATCACATGATAAATTAAGGTTTTTTAACGCTCTTTAAATTCTTAAATCGATTCACCTTCCCTCTGTGCCCTTGTTATAAAATTATAACGTTCGATGGTTAAATTTTTTTAGGAGCACAATGAGAATCAAATTGTAACTGCATGAATCCATATCGAGGTTTAATGGCGTAAAAATTGGCAATACCTATGTAGTGCAAAAATATTGCTACCTTTCTAATCCCACTCTCCTCCTTAAGATCGCTACCACGAAGAAATATTTTGAAGTTCTGATACCAAACATTCCAGTTATGAGCTAAATTCCCTTCAACGTTTAAGGGACGAATTACGTTAGAATTTAATTTACATTTTCATTCGTAATACGCTTGCACACTGGTCTCACCAGTTGTAGCTTTAGATTCCATTTTGATACCCCACACCTAACACCATGTTAAGTTATGTTTAGTTTATAAATGACTACTTAGTTTATAAATTAATGACATCAATCTTTATTGATTAGAAAATGTAAACTTTCACCATTATGACAATAATGAAATACTTATTTTTGGGTTTTAATGGTGTATTAAATTATACAATCTAAACGTTTCGATAACACTTACACTTACCTTCGTCCGTAGGAATATGTAGTAAAATTATTAGAGATGTTGAAACAATTTTGTCAAAATCTCTAACAATTTTACTACGCATTCCTACTGACGAAGATAACTGTAAGTGTTATCGAAAAGTTTCGATTGTATAATTTAACATACACATTAAAAAACCCAAAAAAGATAAGTATTTTGTTGATTATACTTTAACTAACATTATTTTTATATCTCACTAGGTATCTATAATACAAGATCTAAATTAAAAGTAATTAAATCATTTGGTAGCAAATAAATAACAGCAAGTCCGGTAAGTAGCACGAGAATCAAGAATCGCGTAGGGAACAAGCTAATTTATATATGGTGTATATATGCAAGTAAAAGGATATATATATATATATATATATATATATATATAAGAGTGATGGGAAGCAATTTGACCTACTCCCATCCTTGTCTAATATAAAACTGGCATTTCCCTAGTACACATGCTTCTTATCAGTTAAAATTGCAGTAACACGCATTTTAAAAATAACGTCTCCATTTTGAACATTAATTGTAAGTCTTTTACAATAACTTTTTATAATGTTAATTAGTTAATTATAATTTTAGATTTCCTGTTTTAAGTACTTCTTACATGTATTTATTCATACATTCACCAATACTTATTAATTGTTACATTGTCACATTCCGTTTCAATTCATCATTAATTTATGTAAGTGTATACACTTTGTAAATTTAATTTTATATTTCCTGACCATGGCGTCTTTTAGTATTAGTCCAGAAGAAGAAATAAAATATTTCGAAATATCGACTTAATAATGGAATTTTAAATTTTTTTAAAATTAACAGTCTGATTTCTGACCTGAAAACCAATTAACGATTGCATTATTGTATATATATATATATATATATATATATATATATATATATATATATATATGTATACAGGGTGCTTTGTAATTGGATGGTAATCCTTGATGGACTTTACGCGGAAAAGTACCAATATGTATCCTAAACCTCTCAACGTTCTACATATTTATTTGAAATTTGGCATACGCGCTCTAAGCATATCTAGATGTAGAAGAGTTTTTAATTTAATTTAATTTGTTTCTTAAAATAACAATTATTTTTAAAATCCTCATTTATATTGGGGCAAATTTAATTTCTTTTTATCTAATGCGCGGTTTGCGCGTAAGAAAATAAAAACCGTAATTAAAAATTATATATTTACTTTTGAACTTATTCGTTCATAATAAATACAAATGTTCTTTATCCATAATAACTGTCGGTATATATATATATATATATATATATATATATATATATATATATATATATATATATATATATATATATATATATATATATATTAATTACTCAGTAGCTCAGCTTTTGATAATAAAATGTTGTTAGTGTTGCAAATTTTGTTCACCCTGTATCTCGAAAAAAAGGGGTTTTTCAAAAATCATCATAGGACAAAATATTCTTAGAATAGGCCAAGAGATAGTCCCTTGAATTTTTGCCGCGTGTTTACCTAACACCCTGTATACAGGGTGGCCCAATATCGCGTGGGTGGAAGATGGTGGGCTTATTAAGGAATATTTCTAAAGTTTATTGATGGGATGTGGTGGGGTATCCTTAAGGCTACAAACCTAAAATATTTTCACTTGAATCGCAAAGTTTATACAGGGCGATTTATATCATAGTTACATTTTTCTTAAATGGAACATCCTGTATACTTAGCATATTTGGATTCCTTGTTCAATTCTAGTGCGACTTTAGGTATCACACATAGTACCTAAAACGAATTGTTTAACCGCAATTCGTCATTTTTACAAAAAGTAGGTGTCTGAAAAAACTATCTATCGCTGTGATCACAAAACTTAGAAGATCATGACTCTGTGATGTTACTATGTTACTACGAAATGTACTAGTGTAAACCGGATTCTCAAATTTGAGTTCTTCTTGTGTTTTGGGAAATTACTTTCTCAATTTAGAAAATTTCAATGAATGGTAACTTAATAAAATACTTCTCTTTTTTGGGGTTTTTAATGGTGTATTTTAAATTATACAATCTAAACGTTTCGATAACACTTACAGTTATCTTCGTCAGTAGTAATATTTGTTAAAAATTGTTAAAGATGTTGTAAACAATTTTGTCAAAGTTGAAAAACTAAAACATAAACATCAGCCAGCTATTAATACAACAGTTTGAGAAACGTATAAAGCCAACTATAAAATTAAATTTTATTAAAAAATAACTAGGTCATTAAAAATTAAATATTGTTAAACTGCCTTAAAGATGACAAATCAGAACACTCTCTACGGCGAAAGCTAACAATGAAATTTGTCAGTCAAAAAACACATTTAACAAAATTTAATCGAGTTATGATGTAAGCGTAAAGTTGTGAAAAACTTCAATTTGAAAATGATAGAAGCATTCATAAATCCAAACATCACATCAAATAAAATAACCCAGTTAAATCTAACAAAGAGGTATCTATAACAATAATTGGAAGTGTTATTAACAAAGAAAAGTATAATGCAGAACGTTTTTTGTAATTTTTAATTTTAATTTAATTTCATCTACTTATGTTAAGTTATAGTGCTGTGGTAATTTAACATATAATTGGTAAAGCATTTGCTTCAAGGTCTAGGAAAAACACAGCAAAAAACCTAGACATACCAAAAGTTAAAATTAAAATCAAAATTAAGACGTATCATTATGCTCTTTTTTAATTATAAGATGCCAAAACCTATTTAAACGGTGATTTTCTTCTTGCCTATTAAAATTATTAGGGTGTTTATACATTTCAATAGGTTCACGTTGTAAACGAACATAATAATGAGTTTGTCTTGACAATATTTCCATATTATCAAATTGAATGTCATGATTTAGATTATTCAGGGCATGGTCAGCCACAGCAGACCTCTCTGGTTGACCTAATCTACAAAATCTCAAATGTTCTTTGCGTCTTGTATCAAAGCTACGTTTTGTGGTTCCGATGTATACTTTTCCACATGAACAAGATAATTTATACACTCCGGAAGATGATAAAGGGTTTGACGCATCTTTAGGTGATCTTAAATGTCCTTTAATTTTTCTTGTAGGTTTAAAAATAGTACTAATGCCATATTTAATTAGGATTTTTTCAATTCTATTTATAACATTAGCTACAAAAGGAAGAAAAGCAGTAGCGACATTAAGAACTGATTTTTCTTTAAGGTTACGCCTGGAAGGTGTAATAACATTATTAAAATCTGTAAGTGAATATCCATTATCTTGTAAGGATTTTCTTAAATATTTATATTCATCATTCAAAAATTCAGAGTCACAAATTCGTTTTGCTCGATCTACTAAAGATTTAGTTTACCAATTTTTTGACGTGGATGGTGGTTGGATAATTTATGAAGGTATCTATCAGTGTGTGTCGGCTTTCTGTAAACCTTAAAAGATAGTGAATTATTATTTTTAGACATTAATATGTCAAGAAATGGTAAACTTCCATTAGTTTGTTTTTCCATGGTAAATTGAATAGTAGGATGTATACCATTTATAAAAACCAAAAACTCATGCAGTGCTTCTTCTCCATGTTTCCAAATAACAAATGTGTCATCTACATATCTATACAAACTGAAGGTTTTTTAGGTGTATTTTGTAACGCTAATGTTTCAAATTTTTCCATATAAAAATTACCTGTAACAGGACTAAGGGCACTACCCATTGCTACACCTACAATCTGTTCATAAAATTTACTATTCCACTGAGAATAAGTTGTAGTAAGACAGTGCTGAAAAAGAATGGTAAATCCTTTGGAAAAAGATGATCAATGTATTCAATGGTTTCCTTTTGTAAAAAGTGAAACAACATCAAAACTGACCATTATATCACCCTCTTCAATTTTGAAACTATGCATTTTTTCAGCAAAATCGGTAGAATTTTGAATACAGTAGGGTGTTTTACCTACACGAGGTTGTAATAAAAATGTAAGATGTTTTGCAAGACTATATGTAGGAGAACCAATTGCACTAACAACAGGCCTTAAAGGAATATTAGGTTTATGGATTTTTGGTAAACCATATAGTTTTGGTGAAATAGCTTCAGAGTTAGTTTCTTTTTTATTTCTTCAGGAATAGATGATATTTTAATCAGTTTTTTAGTGTTTACAAGAAGCTTTCTTGTTTGATCTTTTGGTATTTCACGATAAGTTTCTGGTCCCAACAATTGTTCTATCTTAATGTTATAATCGTTCATATTTAATATAACAGTTGCATTACCTTTATCTGATTTTAATATTATTATACTTTCATTGGGTTTAAGATCAAGTAAAGCACGTCGTTGACAAACGGATAAGTTGCTCTTTGGAGGTTTTGTTTACGTAATATGTTAACGGTGTTATATCTAACTTCATTAGCAGCAACAAAAGGTAACAATTTAATGGAGTTTTCGATGTTGGAAATTATATCTTCAAAAGGTGTTATCGCAAAATTTCCTCCTTTAGAAATCGCTTCAATAGCATAATCTGAAAAAACATCAGAAAGGTTTATAACTGTTTTTTTATAATCAATAGATGGTCTATTATGTTGTTGTTGTTTGTATAATTTATTAAATTTTTCTTTCTGACGTTGACATGAGATGTCAAAATTTATTTTCATATATTTAAACGTTATAGAATCAATTTTAATGACCTAGTTATTCTTTACTAAAATTTAATTTTATAGTTGGCTTTAACGTTTCTCAAACTGTTGTATTAATAGCAGGTTTATGTTTATGTTTTAATTTTTCAACTTTGTCAAAATTGTTTACAACATCTTTAACAATTTTTAACAAATATTACTACTGACGAAGGTAACTGTAAGTGTTATCGAAACGTTTAGATTGTATAACTTAAGATACACCATTAAAAACCCCAAAAAAGATAAGTGTTTTATTATGAATGTTAATGGTGAAAGTTTACATTTTCAATGGTAACTTAATTTGCAAAGTGCATGGATAAGCTTGAAAGACTGTATTGTCAATTGTGCCGTGCAAATATGTGGAAGAGTGACTATAGGTAGACAGAAAAAACGTGCTTGTGAGAATGAATCGGTAAAAAAGGCAGTGTGTAAGAAAAAAGATGCGTAAATGGGAATGATTGCTGCAAAAATGAAACTGAGGAAAAGCGATCATATGAGGTGTACAGATTAAGAAACAAAGAAGCGAAGGAGGCAATGAAAAAAAGCAAAGATGAAGTGATGGCTGTGGAAGGAGACAAAATACAGAATGATTTTGAGGGAAACAAAAAACTCTTCTGGAAGTGGGCCAAAAATATAAAACGTGGCCCAATGCAGAACGCTGCAGGGGTGATTAATATGAGCAACGAAATAGTATGGTACGATTGTGAAGTGAGGAAATGGTGGCAAGAATATTTGGGAAAGCTGTACAGTATTGACGAAAATAAAACTGAACGGTTAAATAAGGAGCATGTAGAAGGAATAGTGAATGCAGCTGAGGATGATATTGGGATAAATGAGGTATAGAAAACGGTAGGAAGGTTGAAAAATGGTAAAGGAGCAGGCGTATATGAAAACACTTGTGAAGTGCTAAAGTATGGAGGTACAAAGCTTATACGAAAATTGTGTGAATTTTGCAATATATGCCCTTAACTGTGAAAAAGTGCCGAGTGATTGGAGCAACAAGAGTGATTACAAGAACTACAGAGGAAATAGTTTACTCAGTGTACCTGGTAAAGTGTTTGAAAGAGTACTGATTGATAGAGTACAAGAAACTACACAAACTAAGGTATGGGTTCATTCCAAGGAGATGATGTGTTGATCATATGGTTGCCTTTCAGCAGGAAATCGAAAAATGTTTAGGTGTAAAAAGCAAGCTGTACTGTGCGTTTGTAGATCTGCAGAAAGCATATGACAGTGTGAATAGGGAGAAGCTATAGGAAATATTAGATGAATATCGCGTAAATATAGGTCTAATAAATGAAATAAGGGCAGTATATAACGCTGGCCGGGCGTGTGTTGCGGTGAAAGGAGGTGTGACTGAATACTTTAATATTGAGCAAGGAGTTCGACAAGGTTGCGTGATGCCACCGTGGTTGTTCAATGTATGCACGGATAAATGTGTTATGCGAAAATGTATCGATACAAATGGTGTAATGGTTGGTAAATTTACGAGTTCTGGTGTATACAGGTGACAGTTTTACTAAGTGACAGTGCGGGTGAGCTATACACTGCTCTGAGGACGTTTGATATAGTCTAGTTTGACATAGCATGTACCTAAAGGTAAACGTGAACAAATCTAAGATTGTGGTGTTCAATCGGGAAGGTCAAAAGGAGAGTAGAGTATTTATCCTGCATGATGTGGAACAAGTGAACGAGTTATATGTCAGTAGAATGTATGTAAAATAAATGCCGTGGGTCTGAGATTCATGAGAAGCGCATGTGATAAAACGAGAAGGGATAAGATAAAGCTTAGACAAAAAAAAATAGATACCTTTCTTGAATAGGCTATTCTGGATATTCGTTTTTAGTTTCTTCTTTTTTTGTAGGTGACATTCTCGCTGCCCAATTGTATCCGCTTGTGTTCGATCGCCGACTGTTTCCCGTCACATTTAGTTTTGTGGTTAGGTTAGTGTTTTTTAGTATTTATCTTTAACGTGGACTTCTTCTTACAAAAGTGCATCGTGTGAATTTAAAGGTTTCTTCGTTTGTAGAAGTAATAATAAGAAAGTCAGTGTTTTATTATTGTAGATAGTTGCTATTTATTGTGCAGTTGAAAGTTGGAATTCGACAGCAAACAAACATGTTTTTCCAAACCCACCAAAAGACCTTATTAATCTTTGTTATACAGCTGAATTAAAAAAATTCGGGAAATGTAAAAAAACCAGGTTTTTTCAATTTCTTCATAGTGTGAACAGGTTTATTAGAAACAGGTTAAAATATTTTGACGGTATGTTAGTTTAAAAATAAATTGGTTAAATTTGAACAAATTATATTTTAGAATTCAGTTACAAATTTAACAGCTTAATACTTAATTTGAAAAATGCACTAGTTGGTATACATTTAATGACTTTGATAGAAGTATTTTTGAAGGGAAGCAGACAAATGACAAATAGAACCGAATTTACGATTGAAAAATTTTCATTACCCCATTAATTCAGCTGTAATTCAAAGAACATTTTTTTAGTCTCATGATAATTTAATGAAATTATAAATCAGACCATATGTCAAATAAACATTTTTTATATATATATATATATATATATATATATATATATATATATATATATATATATTTATATTACTATTAAAAATAAGTTATTCAATCTGGATTTGAATAATCCGCTTTTTTATGCAACCAATCAAAATAGTTAGTGAAAAACCAATCACAAACGTCTTGTACTTCCTTCGTCCCTACGAGAGGGCGTCATTTTGCATCAAATTTTCCTCGTGCAGATAGTCATCTATTGGTTTTATCTAGGAGATAAAGAAAGAATGTATAATAAAGGAGTGTGGCGAGGAAAAGACGATGATAGAAAAGCAGTACTTGGCTGAATGTAGTATACTTTATGATAAAAGAAAGTGAAATAAGGAGTTTTAAAAATAAAAGGACATGTCAGAGACAATGTATGAATCTTGTGGAAGCTAGGTAGGTGTGCAGAGATAGGAAAGAATGGAGAAAGATTGTGAATGAAAAATAAATAATAGGCAGGGATCGCCTACCCCGCAAGGAAATAGCGTGAAGGTTACATTATATTATGTTATGTTATATTACGAAACAAATGAATTATTTGATTATCATCTGTTACTAACTGATGTCTCAAACTATTTCACTTATAATTTTTAAAATTCAACTGTCACACAAAAACTAATTAAGCAAATGTTACTTTTGATCCTGGGATTATCGAATGTGATTGGTAGAGAAGTTTGCTAAATTCAAAACCTAGTTAGTTATATTTAATAATCCCGAAGATCAAACGTATTATGCAAACGGCAATAAGTTCCTTTTGACAAACAAATGTAATGTTGATTAGCAGTAAAATTGATGAATTTCATTACTACATAATTACAATGTTTCACTTGCATTTGCATTTATAAGGTTGTTTTCTGTTACCACTTAATACAGAATTGTTAGTATCATTTTATGTTTTGCTTGTGTTTGATAAGCGTGTAAAACTGTTTTTTAAAATGGGAAAAGCATTGCATAATATCAAATTACTTTATGAAAGGGGAGTAATTTAAAAATAATGACACTAAGGGAAAACATTTTTTAATTACATTGTTTTCGTGTATAAAAACACTAGAAGACTAAACTTCTTCATTAACATTCACCCCGCTATTACATCAGCAATAACAAAATAAACTTTGTAACAAGAAGTGCATAAAACGCATCATAAAATCTTGCAAACCTGTTCTATGATGCACACAATTAAAATGAGATTTTGTAAAAGGTTGCTTGAACATGAAATGATGCATAATGAATGAGGTTATGAAGTACCTACCGGAACCGGAACAAGGGGTGGTCAGGTGAAACGTTAAACCGCGAGTTTCTATGGCAACGGTCGTTGATTACGGGCGAATCTGTGGTCTCCACTGGCTTCATGAGTTGTTGGACCTAAAACGGCCACCTACAGTATATAATTTTCTACATCTGCTGATTTAGCAATGGATAATTTTAGGTTTTTCGTTTCTAACTTACGTCAACATTTTCTCTAAATTCTAAGACAATACTAGATGTAATAAAGGAATCAAATTAAGGACATAATAACGAATTCTTACGATTCTTATCAATCGTCGGTAAAGTTTTCAGACAACTTTTTCGTTTTTGTTAAGTTTTAAAGTTTTTGTATTTAATGTCTACTTATACAAAACAAAAAAAGAAAGTACGCTAAGCTTAATCCTTTAGGGAGACATCATAATGTTGTAACGAATATATATCACCTTTTTTATTCAGAGTTACTCCCTAAATTTAAGAAACTACCTACAATTTACAATTATATAATCTTTCCCAGCAATATACTCCATTCTACGAGTAAATAAAGCGAAAATCAATATTCGTGCTATAAAGCATCCGATAATCCTTTATAGCTTTTATAGCCGTCTTTAGAATAATAACCTTAACTTAAACAATATGGCACAATTCCAGAGCTGCATTATGCAATTCGTATATCTTAAAAAGAAATCCTCCCCTAATACAAATTATACGCATTGTAACTGAAAAGTTTAAGCAATAACAATAACAATAAATGCGTTGTGCCAGAAACCCTGACACTTAATCTAATTGTATTTACACTGTTCTTCATATTTCTACAGATTGGTGCGCGATAACAATAAGATCGAAGGGTCCTTGTGTATATTTTAGACATATGTGGTAAGTGGAAGCATAACATTTGAGGGAATACATTTATTTTTCCGATTAATACGATTTGAAAGGATGGATGCCATAAGCACATGTTCGATTCAAATATTTATATTAATATGTTATCGATGGGTTTTCATGTTTAAGTGGAATAGGTTTTATTTGAGTTTCCATAATATATTCAAAATGATCAATCAACATTAGCATGTAAGTTCCAAATATCGACACGTACTAAAATAATTAGGATTTCTTTTTTTTGTCTATTTTACATATAGCTGTTAAACCTTCCATCTAGGTATCTAGTGTTTGTAAACTTTCTACAGTTTAATAATGGTTAATAAATTAATAACTTTTTATTTATAGAGCGACAGTAAATTTAAAATTCCAAAAAGCACAAATTCTAGTTGGAATTTGTGTTTCGCTTGTGACGATTTGTGCACCAGACGTGGGAAATAAAATCGAAAGGGTAATCCCCGCCAGGAGTGTTTACAGCTATGTCATTAATTTATGAATCTAGCTATCCAATTTGTTTATATTGTCTTAATGTCTTCTCATATAAAACAGTGAATTAAATAAGGATGGTGAACATTCGTAGTGCATTTGACGAAATCGACATACGGTATTGAATAAGCAAATGTAGTAGAAAGAGTAAACCTATAATCGCGAAACAATTTATTTTATATGCATATGATTTTAACTCTTATTTGACTAATACTACATTACCTCCATTTGTTCGTTTATCCTTTGACTGTTTCCTCATTTCGTACATTTACCTTTTTTAATCATCGTGCAATCCAGTCGCTAGGATTCAAATTCAAAAAAGACTCTAACCGTAGAGCTTTATTGGAAAAAAGTTATATCGCAGAAATGCGAATTAAATTTCTTAAACAATACATTAAAGAAATCAGTTCACCGAATCGTCGTCAAGTAGTATTTATGGTTGAAACGTGAGAAAGGAAATCCAGGAAAATCATGGCAGGATGAAGACATTAGGAGTGTTTTTTTTTATGATTGAACAGGCTAAATATGGTCTATCGTGCTGAAGCACTAAGGAACACTTAGGAGGATAGATAGAGGGATAATGAATTACCAATAGATGCCTATGAACAGCTACCTTAAATTTTCTCATATCATAAGTGAGAGGAAAACAGGAACTAGGGAGATCATTCCAGAGTTTAGAAGCCGTGTAGAGAAATGTGGATTGCGCCCGTTTGGTACGACAAGTGGAGATTTGTACTGCATACTGATGATGTGAATGAGCGAATCGAGTGTTTCTCGCAAATATAGCCCGAGATGGTATCAAAGAATATAATTCAGCAGCACAATAGCCGTTGTAATAACGATAATACAAAGAAAGAACTGAAACCATCCTTCTATGTTCAAGCGACTGTATGTGAGAAGTTAAGGACGGGTCATTTATAAGCCTAATCACTCTCTTTTGAATACGATCAACAATATCGATAGCGTATTGGGGAGCACTAACCCAGAGGTGAGAATTATATTCCATATGAGGCCAAATTTAGGCCTTATACAGCAGAAGGAGTTGTCGAGAGGTAAAGTACTGGTTAGATCTGTACAAAAAGTCTATTTTACGAGCAGCTGTTTTGGTACCTGACAGAAGATCGTCAACCCATGAGACATTTGAAGATACAGTCATACCCAACAGAGTAATACAGTCTGAAAACTTAAGAACTGAGCCATTCATACTTACAACAGGAAATGATCGATCTTTTTTGGCGGACATAAGGAAACACTGAGTTTTGTTAGCATTAAATTTAACTAGAATATTGCTTCCCCATTCGAGAATACGTTGAATGTCTTTGTTGATTGAATTTGCCATTTCAGCTTTAATTTCTTGATTTGACATAGAAGGTGGATTATCACTATGAGTAGACTGAGATGAACTACAGTGAAGAGTGCTATCGTCAGCAAAGCAATGGATGGGGTCAGTTGTTGAAGAAATAAGGTCATTTATGTACAGTAGAAAAAGTGTAGGCGCTATAACAGATCCCTGTGGTACGCCCGCGTTAATGCTAACTTCTTTTGAAAAAAAAACCATCAACTAAGACACGTATTCGTCTTTTATCAAGGAAACTAGAAACCCAGTTGATGAGCGTATCATTTAACCCAAACGAGGTAAGTTTGGAAAGTAAAAACTTATGCCAAACTTGGTCAAACGCCTTTGAGATATCTAAAGCGACTACAACTGTTTCACTGGACTGCTATACTGTATTGTTCCAAACTTGGGTCACATATGAAAGAAGATCACCTGTTGAATGACTTTGCCTAAACCCATATTGGTGGTCACTAAGGAGTTTGTTAATTTCAAGGAACGTGATCAATTGCTGATTGATGGCTTTTTCCATGATTTTAGATAAAATCGAAGTGATGGCGATTGGTCGGTAGTTTGCGGGATCGGTGTTATCACCCTTTTTTTTGGAAATAGCTGGAACATTTGCTAACTTCCATGATGAAGGGAATTCCCCAGAAGACATAGAGATCGTATAGAGTTTAGGACTGGTACTAGTTCGGGGGAACATTTCTTTAAGACAATAGCTGGGATACCGTCTGGGCCAGTCGCCTTATTGAGATTAAGCCTACTGATGATCGATTCCAAGAGCTTGTACCGAAAATGAATTGGTTTCATAGCGTATGAAGAACAGTTGACAAGGGGCACATCTTTTTCAGAATCATTGAGACACGAGTTTGAAGCAAACAAATCCACAAAAATATTGGTTTTGTCTACAGAATCAGCAACTACCGATCCGTCAATAGATATCAGAGGGGGAAATGAAGATGTTCCAAAGTTTTTACTAATGGCTTTAGCTAAAGACCAAAATTTATGACTACCTAAAGGAGATGTAGCTAGTTCATTGCATTTTCGTTATTCGAACAACTTTTTAGTTTTAGCGATGACACTTTTGCAGATATTTCTAGCACCAACGTATTCTACATGACTGTCGACTGATTTGTTAGATTTCCATTTAATGTAATATTTATTTTTTAAAGATGTTGCATCAGCACAAGCCTTGTTGAACCAGGGTTGGGAACGTGAATGACCTCTACGGTACTGTTTTTTGGGAATGTATAACTCCATTCCCACGAGGACGACTTCAGACACTGAAAGAGCGATGTCCGAAGAAGAGGACGACTTAAAACAATATTCACGCCATGGGAAGGTTGCAAAGAAATCCCGTACATTACTCCATCCAGCTGACTTAAACACCACAAGGTTCTATCGGTTTCGTGAATAGCAGTGGAATTAGGTACAGTAGAAATGATTTCTATTAGACAATGGTCGGAAAGACCTAAAGGCGAAATAACGTAAGTTTTATAAACAAGAGGGTTTGATGTAAGAAAGAGATCTAGAAGATGTGGAGTATGGTTAGGGTTATCAGTGATTCTTGTGGGTTCAGAAATCATTTGTGTGAGATCCATAAATAGCAAATGTTTCTGCACTATGACCAGCAGGATTTGTAGTAGATGAAAATGAAGCCAATTAGTTATGAATATTGAAATTGCCTACAATTCAGATATCGCAAGATGGAAACTGAGAAAGGAGATAGTCAACTTTCATACTAAGGTAATCGAAGAAGTCTTGAAAGTTACTGTCATTAGGAGACCTATAAATGCAACAGTAGAATTTCACAAAATTAGGACCAGAATGTTTAAACCAAATCACGTCAAAATTTTTATTCTCTAAGGAAGAAACCTTCTTGCAAGCTATTCTGTCCTTGATGTAGGCACATACGCCTCCTTTATATCGAAAGTTAGGGTGAAGGAGGTATTGAGGAAATTGCAAGTCGGGTGACTCGGAGCTTATAGAGGAGACTAGTGTTTCAGATAGAAACAAAATATCAGGTTGTAATTGTACAAGATGTTGGTGAATAGCATTAAGATTAGACCTGATACCGCGTAGTGAATCAGAAAGTTGATACTTTCGATGACCGTGGTCGCTTGGGCCCTGTCCTCCCGGACATCCGAATGGGGCAGGATTTTACGTCCGGAATTTATTACCCTAGAAACCACAGTCGTCTTATTTTTTAATTTGGGACTTTTAATCCGATAGGAAGACAGTGAGGGCGAGAAGGAAGAATAAGGATGAGAATAGATTAAGGATGAAGGAAAAGGTAACCGGCAGCCCTTACCGAGCTCAGAAAATCGGACACCCAATATTAAGGAGCCCATGGTAAGGGTGGTGGTACCTCCCCGACTGGCATGGAGTATACATGCCTACCACCTTATAACGAAAACTTCAGGGCTACGATGGCAAAAGATTTATTGTTATTCACGCCGGATCCGCCAGAGGATTTGTACTAGGTGCTGCTCTGTTATTTGCATTAAGATCGTTAAAGGAAGATTATCATCGTGAAATGTATGGGGATATGTTTAAAAAATGGCTTATAGAACACTTGCTAACGAATTAGCCTTCGCTAATTATGAATGATAATGCACCATACCATTCAATGTTACTTTAAAAGCTACCAACTTCATCCTGGAAAAAAGGCAATATGGTTACCTGGTTAACATAGAATCACATCAGTCACGATCCTACACTATTCAAAACCCAGTGGTATGGTCTAATTAAGTAACTTCAAATACAAATAAGGCACGAAGTAGATGAAATAATAAGAAACTATGGACAGGAAGTATTAATATTGCTATCATATCACTGTGAGTTTAATGCGATAGAATTAGTATGGGCACACACAAAGGGATATTATGACAAATATATTGGACGAGCTGGCTATAAATATGAGAACGTAATTGCTATGTGGAACGAAGCTTCACAGCAATGTGATGAAATCGTATAGGAGAGTTGTGTCCGACATACTGAAGAAACAATGAAGCAATGGTATAAACAGGAAGAAATGTTGGACACCACAGTTGACGAACTGATTATTAACATTGAAAACTATTCTGAAAGCTCGGATGTATATAATGATTCCGATTAGAAGTTGTTGACTTTAACAATCATGTTTCTATAACCTACAATTAGTAATACAAGTGTGTTAGTTCATATTTAATACATTTTCTATTAGTAATGTATTTCATTTATGTAAGTACAATACAGTGCTTAAATTGTAAATTAAAAAGGGCCGGATGGCGTTTTACTGAAAAGGGCACATTTATAAAAAAAGGCACATTTTTTACGAAAAAGGGTACTTTTTATATACAATCCAAAACCATGTTATATTTTTCGTAAGCATTAAAATATGGATTATTGCTGCGGCCAAGAGATTTATTTTTAATTTTTATAACCATATTTTTTTTATGATTGTGAACCTGAACAGGCTAAATTTTACCTATCGTGCTAAAGCACTAAGGAACACTTAGGAGGATAGATAGAGGGATAATGAATTGCCAATAGATGCCTATGAACAGCTACCTTAAATTTTCTCATACCACAAGTGAGAGGAAAGCAGGAACTAGGGAGATTATTCCAGAGTTTAGAAGCCGTGTAGAAAAATGTGGATTGCGCCCGTTTGGTACGACAAGTGGAGATTTGTACTGCATACTGATGACGTGAATGAGCGAACCGAGTGTTTCTCGCAAAGATAGCCCGAGATGGTATCAAAGAATATAATTCAGCAGCACAATAGCCCTTGTAATACCGATAATACAAAGAAAGAACTGAAACCATCCTTATATGCTCAAGGGACTGTGTGTGAGAAGTTAAAGACGGGTCATTTATAAGCCTAATCGCTCTCTTTTGAATACGATCAACGATATCGAGAGCGTATTGGGGAGTACTAACCCAGAGGTGAGAATTATATTCCAGATGAAGCCGAATTTGGGCCTTATACAGCAGAAGGAGTTGTCGAGAGGTAAAGTACTGCTTAGATCTGTACAAAACGCCTATTTTACGAGCGGCTGTTTTGCTAGCTGACAGAAGATGGTCAACCCATGAGAGATTTGAAGATACAGTCATACCCAACAGAGTAATAGAGTCTGAAAACTTAAGAACTGACCCATTCATACTTACAACAGGAAATAATCGATCTTTTTTGGCGGACACAAGGCAGATATCTAAGATTTATTTCACTTATCAGTTATACTAATTTAGATTTCATAATTGTCTCACTCATATAATTTCCACAAAATGCTATCAGAATCGACCACATTTTTTTCTTTTCGAGATTATTACTATCAACAGCACTATGGTTACCATTTGCAATCCATTTTCGAACATAACTCGATGGGCTAAATAATTTAAGTGGTGGATCATTTAACTTCAAAAACATCAGGTTTGATACATGTTCGATTGACAAGGAATTTTTCAACTCGTGAGGATCAGATTCATGGCACTGGATGCACGTTCACATTTTGCACTTGATATTGGCACACACTTAATGCATATCAGTAAAATATTTAATTCTGGCGGTATCTCCTTCCCCTTCGCTTCCTTGTACTTGCGGAACCTCCTTATAATGGACTTGGTATCGAATTGAAAGCGCTCACAAAGTTCGACAACTTCTTGCTCACCATACAGTATGCCGATTTCTTGAGGCTAGTTAATCGGAACTAGCACTTTAATTTGACCCACAATCTTATTGTAACTCATCTCATCAGAGCTTGAATCTGTACCACTAGTAGCAGCATGAGATGAACTCGTTGTCAGAAGGCGCTTTATGACATTGTTCTCAAGGCTCCGATAAAACTGGCCACGTGGGATTAAGGTTGCAGCCTTATTTCTTCTCGATGTGTGCAATTGAATACCTTTGAACTCAAGTTGATCTCCAGCTTTGATCGCAATAGTTTCAAATTTTCCAGGTAGTTCTGCTCTGCGTGCAAATACAGATGCCTGCATACCGATTATTTAACGAGCTTCAATGAAGGAATTGTCTCTTTTCTGAAGATTCAATGACAAGTCACTCAGTTCAGTTGATGCATCGTACATTAAGCCCAAGTCCTGCAAGAATTTCACAGATGAAAGCAAAGTTGCACAGCCGCTATATCTCGCTCCACCAGCATCACGATTTTTGTCCGCCTGTGCTTGTTAAAACAATAATTATTTTTCTCGAACTGACTTGAAATTGTTAAATTTTAAAGAAACATATTTATCAAAATTAAATGTTGAAAACTAACCTTCCAATGAGCATGAAAAGCAGCATAATTCTCCCACACAACACGAACAGTTCTGAAAATGGATGCTACCCATCTGGTGTCCAAAATTCTCTCTTTTTTCAATAGTTCGACATTCATAACTTGATAACTCTCCGTATACATACAAGAAATTCCTTTTTATGGTGCAAATAAATTTTCAAATATGACGAAGTTAAATTATCTTTTTGTCAACATGATGTTAATTCACACATTTCCCATGGAATTCATGTTCCACATTAAATGTCATGTTCGTACAAATAATATTTGTACGAACTTAACATCCATTTTGAGTAATAATGTTACCATCTTATTGCGGGCTATCGTTGCTACTGAATTGGTATCAACAATAAGAAATTATGATTATGAACCGTAGTAGCCTTGCGAGGTGTAAATAGTGCAGATCGATAGCTGTTCCATGCAATTTGTTTAACCTATAAATCGAATTCGCTAATCAATTGTATGTTTGTTTATCATCAACTTACAAGACAACTATTCTCCTGTTTTTATAATTCCGTTGCAATTATTAAATCTTTACACTTTGTTGAAAATTACATTGTTTGTAAAAGATCAGCAATGGGTTATAACCTACATAATATTCAGGCTGCAAAAATAACGTACCAAACACCTGTCAGATTTCAAGGATATTGTTTTTCAACCGTTATCATTACGATAACCAACGTTCTCTAATTTTTACAAAATAAATCACAATAAATAATTGTATTTGGGAATTGAACAAGTTTAAATGCAACCATCTCGTGGTATATTTTCTAATCAGAATTTATTATAACGAAAATAATTTTGACTCATGTTTTTCATATTACACCACATGATTGTATGTGATGACGCACCGGTAAACACTCCTGGCAAGGATAGTATATGCATTTTAATGTAATCAGCTAACTTCATACTCAATGAATGTAAGTTATTTCTTAAAGAAGTTTTCTGCTACAACCACCCACAAGTATATTATAGCCATTCCTTTACGCGTGAAATGAAAACGCAAACAAACCACGAGACTACAGTAGAGACAGTTGAGACCCGCTTTTTGATTGGTTACCTGCTTCAGGTGATCAAATCCGCCATTAGTTTGCTAAATTTCATTGTTTACATCGTGAATTTGTATGGAATTCCTGTGATTTTTCGTATTTTCGAAATTATTTATTGATATTTTCAAGCGTTAGGTAATTTGTGAGTGCAAATTAAAGTGTGTTAGACATCTCAAATAGACATACTGTTTTTGTTTATTGTCATAATCTAAAAAATAAAATGATTAAACGATTCATTGCATTTCGTTTAAAAATAAATTCAAACCGAAGAAGAACAAAATCCGAATAAAAAAATATAGCTCCAAGTCTGTAGCTGGTAGTGCATTATAATATAATACTTTATCACTGCACTGTACAGTATTACTGTACATTTCTTGAATGTTTGCATATATTATAAGATTAAAAGACTTCAGAAACTTAACATGTTTCGGCCTTTTTGAATAATAAAGTAATAAATTCTTATTTAAAAAGCTCTACTCCGTAAAGACATTTTGATTATTAGTAATAAATTGTAATGTTTTCTTAAAAATATGTAGAAATTGAAGTTCTTTATTTTATCTTGGCTTTTTCATATTTGCACTCAATGTAGTACTGTTAACTATTATAAAAACTGAATCTTAAGCAGAAATAATTTAGTAAATTGGTTAGATAATTTTCATGGTAGGTGGTTTTTTTTTAAGGGCTCGTGACCTTATGACGATGCCAGCATAGCTATAAAAACGCTTATAAGCGCAATTTTTATCAAAATAATTATCGAAGTGTTTCTGGAGCGCTGTTAAGCGTTATATTGAGCTATCCTCCTCCTGATAATATTAGCAGTACTAGACTGCACACAGTTCTTCCATTAATAAATATTGGTGAGTAGTTTGTGCTACGTTACATCGCTACTAGATCAGATTATTTAGAAATTTAAGCTCTTTGGATAATTATTTTTAATGTGAAATATATATTCCATCCCTAAGAACACAATGCCTAATAAATTATACAGGGTGTCCGAAAAGTTCCGCACCATAGAGATGAGAAGTAATTGAAGTTCAATACAAGGTAATAACACCTTTATTTACAATATATTTCACAAAATTTGTTCAATATGGTTTCCATGTAAGTCAAAACATAATTAAAAACGATCTCCAGCGTTCCGGATAATGTTCGCCACTAATCCAGGTGTAAATGAACGACGCACAGTTGAGATGCGCTCCCTTAAATGGGCTTTGTCTCTAATCTTCATTGCGTACACTTTAGATTTTGCCGACCCCACACAGCACTATCCATCGGGGTTAAGGCTGGGGATCGTGGGGCCCATTCCACTCATCCTCTACGAGCAATCCACTGGGGGAAATTTTCACCTAGCCAATATCGAACTTGTCCACCAAAGTATGACGGTGCACCGTCCTGCATAAACCAGTCTGGTTTTCCCAAACCCTGAAAATCCAAATCAAGGATCAGTTCATCCCCGAGCATGGTCAGGTACTGTTAACTGTGCCGTGAAAAAAGCAGAGACCTGTTATGTTGTCTTTCCACAAACCACACCAAACCATGATGTGATCAGCTCCTTGCTCCTTACTACCGCTGTACCAGTGAGGGTTACTGTCGGTTGACCTATCCATTTACGTAAAAATTAGCTTCGTCCGAAAACATAACTGTAGACAAGAACTGGGGGGCTTCCACCAACTTTATCAGAAACGAAGAACACATTTCCGTACGGTGATTAGGATCGTCTTCTGACAAGTGGTGTAACAATTGTAACTTGTGCGGATGAAAATTGTTCTTTTGGACAATATTCTATACTGTGCTTCGAGAAATGGCTAATTCCAAGCTGGTACGCCGGATTGATTTTTTGGGACTTGCAATAACCTTTGCTATATGACCGTGCTCGGGTGGTCGCTTCTTTGAGCATCAGCTACCCTATCTGTAACTTTGAACTCTGCTGGCAATCTGCAAACCGTTGTGTGCGACACTGGCTCTCATTCAGGATGCTTCTTATTAACTTCATCTTCAACGCCTCTGTTAGAATGACTTTCTCTTTCTCAGAGAAGAATAATCTCTACCCGCTCTTCAGTGCTCATCATTCTTCAGTCCTGCAACAATAAAAAAATCAGTGCAATCCATATGGCGTGGGACTTTTCGGACACCCTGTACATTCACAGACGTAAAATACGTTTTTTTATTAACTTTAGAATAAAACCTCTTTATAAACCGACTCAAATTTAGCTCGAACATGGCGGATGGTCGGGGCTTATGCGCAATTCTCGCCACTGTCTTGTATAGAGTCACTGCACACGAG
The DNA here is from genome assembly GCA_036346205.1 of Vesta saturnalis. Taxonomy (NCBI): domain Eukaryota; kingdom Metazoa; phylum Arthropoda; class Insecta; order Coleoptera; family Lampyridae; genus Vesta; species Vesta saturnalis. Next base: position 1,736,274 of record JARFJB010000772.1, on the reverse strand, counting down.
ACTTAAGGATTATGAAACAGATTTCAATTGTGTCGGTTGATGACCAGAATACAAAGGTTGGAATAGTATATAATAGTAATAATATTAATACTGTTTATTACAATAAGTTCTACGCATATGTAATAAATAATGATATTTATAAATAATTATAAAATTTATTGTATAAAGGTTTCCAAGCAAAAATATATTCAATTCTTTTAAATTCAATTCTGTGTCAATAATGACAATTTCTAAAAATTTTCGAAAATTTCACCATTTTAATTACAAATAGAGAGTGAAGTAGGTTACCAAACTGGAGTTAAATCCGCACTTTCCACCTTTTTAATTACCTTTTCGCACACTAGAAAATTGCCAAAAAACGTTTATCCCTTTAAAATTGACTTTCACAAGTGTGAAGGGCTTAGTTACGAGATGTGATTTATAATTATTATACAATTTTGAAATTTGTTTCAGATTATTATGTATTGGCTCGTAGGGAACACACAATACCCACGACTATAACCTACGTAGTCTTATAAAAATTTTACTTGGGAACTAGTTGCTTTGGGGAAAAATGGCGTTTAACCAATCGAATGCTTTCGGATACTTGTGTCTTAATTTGACTGACTAATCGAAGTTTTATAATTAACGTACTTATTTTTTATAAAAATTGCACGTAGCAACGTGGTGTACAAGATCACTCTGGGTTATGTACTAATTTTAAATTTAATAATAGCTGAAGAATTCTTATTTGGTGGAAGATAAAATTAAAGGTATTTTGATTCTTTTGAATTAAGCGTCTGTTAAAAATTTACGTTTAAGGAAACCAGAAATGTTCCTGTATTTTACAAAATTGACATTGTAAGGCATATTTCAGATCAAACTGAGTTTTGTTTCAAGAATTTACTTAATATTATAGTTTCACTCTTTCGTTTAGAACGGATATAAGTTTTCTTAAAAACCAGTCATTTATCGCTTCATTAAGAGGTACGCTCTCCCATCTTTTTTATCACCTTACGTTACTGTTGATATATTCTAGATTTCCATATATACTGCTGGATTCGTAACTAAGATTTTGATTTGTGACACATTTGTGTTCGCCTCTTCTTCCGATAATCACCTTCCGAAATTTGGACTCGTAGATATGCTACGAGTCTACTTTTTCATTATTGATCATCGTGTTAAGGAACATCTAAGCTAACAAGTATATACCACGACTGTGAATAACGGGTTAATTGTCCTTGGCTCGATCTCTGCCCATTACACTATAAATTAAATCACGTAAAACTTTCAGGTATTCCATACACAACTAAGCAGTAATAACAGTAATCGAGTGTTTATTACTCACTTCTATGCAGTAACCTACATAGTGTTTTGGAGTATGGAATAATTCCTAGTTGTTGAAGAGTGTTTTAAGTAACTATAAAGTATATGTTGTTCCGTCTTTTCTTGTATTTTTCGTGTAATGCAGCAACTATACGCAACTCTGGATCTTACTTTTCATTGCTTTACCTACAAATTAATAATTAAACTTAGTATAGTTGTACGAACTATATATTTTTTGACTTACTTAATGTGCTTGTTTATAAATTCAATAATTGACTTCGATTGAACACTATTTATTTTACCTTGATTTGTCGTTATTAACAGCTCAATATTGACAACAGGCAACTATCAAACTAAGTATAACGTATGAAGTTGCCGTTATTATGCTAGAACTTCCGGTTCAGTAGAATAATACATTTATGCAGGGTGATTCATACTGAAATCTTGTTGAGTTAGGTAAACGTTGAGATTATCGTGTATTCCTTTTGAATGCAATGGTTATTAAACGTGTAAAATTATATCAATTAACTCAAAAGAAAAACGTTTTGAAGGAATTTCTAGCAATTTTATCCACAAATGAAATAAAAAAAGTGCGCTCACACTGTGGAACAATTAAGAAACGTTTTCCTGTCTAGGTAGATTTTCTAATTTTAAAATATTAATCGCATCAAACAATCGATCAATCAATCAATTAAAATAATTCACACTGAAGCACATCATGCTACAACTCCACCATTCCACTTTCACATATATGTGAATTATCAATCAAATAGAGGAATTAATGATTAAGTGAAATTTTGTGATGTCATAAACGCTTGTCAAAATCAATGGATTTCCATATATTTTTACCACAATCCAAGTTTAGTTCAGTGTGGTGAGTGTATTTTTTTTCTATTAAAACGTCTGCTACGTACTCCAGTTTTTTTTTGTGTAAATAATCCGTCGGTTTAACAAAACAGAAATATTAATAATCACTATCTTATGCTCTGGCTAGCAGAAGCAGAGGCTGTAATGAGTAGTCGTTTTTCTATTAAAACCTAAACTTGACTTTTATAAAAAAATTTAGTATTATTATCGCTCTGATTTGATCTTTCACCTGCTGAATCTGAATCCTACGTTTATATAAACGTAGGAAGTTAAAATTTTTGCAAATGTAACAAACAGTCTTGTATACTTTTTCTAGTGCCGGCGATTTTAACACGTTTCAATTGGTTAGTAGTAGTATTCTCTATGTAAGGATTGATTATTCCTCACCTCCCATTAACTACGTGATCTTTTATGACATAAAGCAGTAACTTTACTTTACTATCTTGTTTGTAAAACCGTTCGCTTGAGGTAACGTTTACTTTATATTACATATTTGCTAAAACACGATCTAGCGTCGAAAAGCAACAAATTAATTAAAATTACTTTTTTGAGTGTTTAGGGTTTGTTATAGGCTTTCTTTTAGTGTTTATTTTCATTGTCACCCAATTTTTAGCTTCCGTTTTTATACAAGGGTCTTTTCCGTTGATTATGTGTACTTTGTGTAGGAATATATGGCGTGTGCCGCTCTTCTTTTTTATTACATTCCCGCATTCTATACGAAGTATAGTAAAGCAAATGTATTACGATTATGAAATATTAAACCTGAGTTTTTGATGGATGTCGTGTGTGTGTGTGTGCGTGTACGCCGGTGTGCGTGTGTGCGTGTGTGCGTGTGTGCGTGTACGCCGGTGTGCGTGTGTGCGTGTGTGCGTGTGTGCGTGTGTGCTTGTGTGCGTGTATGCGTGTGTGCGTGTGTGCGTGTGTGCGTGTGTCGTGAGTGCTGTGTGCGTGTGTGCGTGTGTGCGTGTGTGCGTGTGTGCGTGAGTGCGTGTGTGCGTGTATGCGTGTGTGCTGTGTGCGTGTGTGCGTGTGTGCGTGTGTGCGTGTGTGCGCGTGTACTCGTGTGCTTATTTGTGCGTGTTTGTGCGTGTTTGTGCGTGTTTGTACGTGTTTGTGCGTATTTGTGCGCGCTTTTGCGTGCTTGTGCGTGTTTTTGCGTGTTTGTGCGTGTTTGTGCGTGCTTGTGCGTGTTTGTGTGTATTTGTGTGTGTTTGTGTGTGCTTGTGTGTGTTTGTGTGTTTATGTGTGTGTGTGTGTGTGTGTGTGTGTGTGTGTGTGTGTGTGTGTGTGTGTGTGTTTGTGTGTGTTTGTGTGTTGTTTGTGTGTGTTTGTGTGTGTTTGTGTGTGTTGTGTGTGTGTTTGTGTGTGTTTGTGTGTGTGTTTGTGTGTGTTTGTGTGTGTTTGTGTGTGTTTGTGTGTGTTTGTGTGTGTTTGTGTGTGTTTGTGTGTGTTTGTGTGTGTTGTGTGTGTGTTGTGTGTGTTGTGTGTGTTGTGTGTGTTGTGTGTGTTGTGTGTGTTTGTGTGTGTTTGTGTGTGTTTGTGTGTGTTTGTTGTGTTTGTGTGTGTTTGTGTGTGTTTGTGTGTTTGTGTATTTTGTGTGTGTTTGTGTGTTTGTGTGTTTGTGGTGTTTGTGTGTGTTTTGTGTGTTTGTGTTGTTGTGTGTGTTTGTGTGTGTTTGTGTGTGTTGTGTATGCTTGTGTGTTGTGTGTTGTGTGTGTGTGTGTTGTGCGTGTTGTGTGTGTGTGTGCGTGAGTTGCGTGTGTGTTGTGTGTGTGTGTGTTGTGTGTTGTGTGTGTGCGTGTGCGTGTGCGTGTGCGTGTGCGTGTCGTATGCGTGTGCTGTGCGTGTGCTGTGTGTGTGTGTGCGTGTGTGTGTGTCGTGTGCTGTGCGTATGCGTTTGCGGCGTGTGCTGTGAGTGTGCGTGTGCGTGTGCGGTGCGTGTGCGTGTGTAATTACGGTAGCAGTCAGACCGTTTGAGGTGAATTTATGAATTTGGCATACGGCTATTATCGCAAAATGATAGATACCGGAAGTACCCGTTAACCTACACAGTTTTCAAATATTTTCAAGGAAACTAGTCGCTATTGAAACTTCTTATACGCATGAAAGGCACTGAAAAACTAGTAGATATGAAATTTCAACCTCATTAGCGCACCAGAAATGATATTTAGGTAAAAAAGGCTACTCTTATATAAATTGAGACTTTTAACTAAGATTTTTGATTGAGATGCTACAGCATCAATAATAAAAATCGTGAAAAATGTAGTTTCAGCTTGATTATCGAACTAAAAATGAACAGAAATGGAAAAAATTTAAAATCTGTATCAATTTTATAATCTACTAACAATGCAAGTTAAACATGAAAGTACCTAACAGCCACTTGTGTAATTGATTAGACTGGTAATACAAGAAAGGAAAGTTCTAATTCCCAACCAGGAAATTAATTTGCATTTTGTTAAAATCGTTTTTAGTTTAATATACATTTACACTTTAAAATAGCGGTACATATTCAAAATTTTGTACAAGCGTTAAACAGAATCTACTTAGAAATGTATTTTTAATTTTTTGTTTTAAACACAAGACGTTCGACATTACCTACAGTAATACTTGAAAGTGCATCTTAAAGCACTATTAAAATATGTAGTAAACAAAAACTGAAAAATCCCCAAGAGGCTTATTGTAATTTTTTTTAGAGTAGAATGAATGTGTTGAAGGACATGTATAACATGAAATCTAAAAATTTCAGTTTATTTTTGCATGCACTTAAGTAGTACCAGGGCACCATCCACTCCATTTTTTTTTACGTCACAAGCCCCGCCCCCTGGGACACCTTGGCCGCCATTTTGTTTTTTGTGACGTCACCCTTAGGACACCTTTGGTCCTACGGCAAGGGTAACGTCACAAAAAACAAAATGACGCCCAAGGTGTCCTAGGGGGCGGGGCTTGTGACGTAAAAAGTGGAGGGGATGGTGCCCTGGTACTATTCACCTAGTTTTATTATGTAATTATATAAATCCGATAGTACAGTTATAGTATGTATATGTATACGGGAATGTTGAGTAGAGACACTCAGATTTTTCTATACAAATAAGCAAGAAATTTTCATGTGTCCTATGTAAATTGTCACAATGAAGCAATAATAACAATTATTGAAAGATACCGTAGCGTGAACATGTATTACATGGTACTTTTGTCCCTGTTGTTAAATTATCCGAACATAAGTCAAACTGCTATAAGTTAGATCTTTGTTTTGTGTACCATTTACTTTTATTGAGTCATTAAAATACAAAGAAAGAAATTTACACTTTAACGTAAAGTTTAAACTTTACCACTTTAATGTACACATACATACAAGCAATATAATAATTACTGTTTATATTCAAGCATAAGTGAAATCAACCGTTATTTAATGTAAATCTAATGGTTCTTAAAGCTTTAGGAGAATAAAAACTAATGTTTCTTAATAAAATTAAGAGTTGCACACAAGACGTTACAGAGCTTTACTGGACATAAGTTACATCAAAATGCAATCATGTTAAATGCAATTTAACATGAATAAATGCGTTAATTAAATTATAAATAAACAACATCCATACAGGTCAGTGCACTAACAGAATCAACATTTGTTTTATATTGTAAAATAACTGAACGACAGTGTTTCTTTTTTGATAACAAATTACATTAATGGAGTATGAATAAAATTGATTTCTTCTTGAGTCAAAGCATTTTCGCAACGTTTATAGGAAAACAATGACACTGCCGTCAGTTTATTCTTATTTGTACTGTTTATTTTGACAAATGCACTTTTTTTGTTTTATCATGGCGGACATGGATACAAAAAAGGACGTTTTCCGACGAACTGGAATTGCAACTTATTTTTTCTCTGAAACTTGTTATGGAATGTGTGGTATTTTTAGTACCAGTAGAAAATTTAGAGTTTCCGCTATCCAACGATTTTTTCAGGTGGTTGCACTTGGAAATTTAAAAAAATGTCAATTTGCGAAGGCCAATCAGAAATTTTCTTCTTTATATAAGTGGTCTACTGCTCTCTCCTATGTATGCGGTATACCGCTCAAAGTGAGAACGCAGGAACATAAGAACCTCAAGGGTGAAACAGAAAGATCAAGAGTCGCCGAACTTGTCTGGTACGAAGACCAACGCATCCAATGGGATAACATACAGATAGTGGCAAAGGACTCGCCGGAAACTCAAAGAAGCCACAGGCATTTCACTAGGAGAAAATCCAATAAGCCAAGCTAGTGTGGAAATGAACCCCTTTCGATTCCAATAATGCGCGAAGAGCTTAAGCGAAATACACCTGCGCAATAGGTTACGGAGCAGCATCCGTTCTAAAAGATATATATTGGATTACTCAGTGGCGTCAGTGGTGTCAGACTTGCAAGTGAAAGGTACCAAGGTCCAACCTGAGAGTACCCATGTGCTTGGGAACAATCCTATCACATGAATTCGACTCAAGTACGAAAACAGTCCTTCTCAGGACTAAGCCTGATAAAACCAAAAACTGTGGAAATAGGCCGATTACCTCAACTAATTCGAAGCCACAGTTACGAAACACTTATAATACTAAATATATATTACCAAATTTACAAAAATCAAAATAAAAAGTCGGTTTATTAATCTTTAAATCACCACAGTATTAGTTCGCTTCTGAAAAATTTAAAACGGAACGATCAGTACTTTCTTCATATAATCATACAGACATTTTCTGTCAAGTATTAACTAAATACTTTCTCTTTAAAATCGTATTTAAACATTCGCCAATATGAATGCATTGTAATAATTCAAATCTGGAATTTCTGCTTAATAAAATATTTTGTTATCAGTGTTCTGGATTTTAATGACTAAGATAATTCTAAATAATTAAATTTTGTAATCGATCTGGCCAAAATAAGCAATTTCAGAGCGATCATTAAACCAAAATATTCAAAGACCAAGTAATTCTTAAAAGTGTAACTCGTTATGTATTTCACACAAGGTAGCATTAAATTTTGTCAGCATTTAATAAATAATAAAAGAAATTAGTTAAATAACGAATCTGTATTATCATTCTTCAAAACTAGAAAATTACAGACATTGTTTGGAAAAGCACTAAATCAAAATTCCCAAATCTTATAATCTAATCACATAAAATCCGGTAACAGAGTTTGATTATCTTTATATTTGAGGCACATTAATCACAAACAATAAAATCTCTAACGATAATCTAACTCTAACTATCATAAAAAACTAAAATTATTCTTAAAAGTAAGTTTGGTAATCCTTTGTCGGTATACTGTGATGTCCAGTGTAGGTGGTTTGTTTCAAGTAATCCTTCAATTTATACCCACACTTGTCACAAAACGAAAGCAGATGATGGCCGTAATATCTAGGTAATTTGGCCGTTGTACCATTCGCGAACGTAACAGTCAACTGTTGTTCACTCGCGCCTAACACGCATATAACAAATGGGCAATTTGATTTATTGTTTGCCCTTCAGAATAAATGTTTGTCACTAGAAATAATTACTTTCACTTGAATGATAAAATTCTTAGATGCTTTTATATAATCGGTTTCGTACTATTAACATTTGCACATGTATTACAATCAATGACAGTTACTTTTAAATCCGCCTTAATACGTTTCAAAATTCTGGAAATTCGCATTAAATCATTTCACTCGTAAATGTTTAAATACTTCATCCCCATTATGGGTTTTGTGCAGTCAACTGATACTTACTGCACAAACAAAAACCAGTACTGACCGTTTTAAGGTCTCTTAAAAACTTTGCGCGCGATTCCGTTTTATTCTAGTTCTTTAGCCAAGCGTCTCCCTTCCGCCTTAATAGGCTCTCGCTTAAATACCGTCGTTCAACCATATTGACAAACGTCAAAAAATTTTCTCACTAAATCCACAATCAACCTCAATCACAAACGAGCTTCCATTGCGTCTCTTTGCTGAGTGGAAATCCTGAAAAGAGAACAGGATTCAAAAGATACGAGAAAAACCTAGCCATCTTGCATTTCTTTACAAACTTGCTCACAACTCTTCGGAAAACCCATAATTCGCATTTAATTTCACTATCTAGAATTTGATTCAACTTCTTATGAAAATTTCTCATGTGGGCTTCTCCTTCCGAACAATTCAACAAATTCCAGCACCATTTGCCCTTGAACACGCATTTAATTTTTATTATTGCTCAATGTTACGGCATTTATACAAGCAAAAATATACATACATATTCCTTCTTACACTTTAATACAATACCAACATATCATAAATTCACTCACTCACACGTTTACAACCATTTTCTACAAAAGACCAGTGGCAGGTCGGTAGCCTTTACCATTGTCGTCTCTATAGGAATTTAACCAAACGATTATTTTTCAATCAAATTTAACACCTTCGGTGCGTTAAAATAGTCTTACAATCTATTAGACGCTTAATGAACACTAGATGTCGCGTGACTAGTAAAATTAGTGACATTTCGCTTTAAACGCCTTACACTTACCATAAAAAATATATAGTTTCGATAGGCCTAAAGCCAGATGGTGCAAATCCTGATTGCTTGCAGAAAGCAAGATGATTGCTCACTCGGTAAATTAATAACTCAGTTTGACTAAACTTATTACATTTATTTAAATGCATAATTGTGACCAAACAATCCTTAAGGAACTTTTAAAACATGAAAGTTCCAAAATAATAGCAACACTAATTTATACAAATAAATAATTCTGAGGATTTAATCATTTAAGCTTTTTCTTGCACTCTCGTATATTCTACATAAACGCTTACTATGACCAAAATAAATAATAATAACAAAACAACAATGAATCAATTTTCAACATGCACTAAAATATTCACTCTACCATCTCTGTGAATGTTCTGTATCATTCAGATACTTATGTGTGATGTCACATTAAATGTATTTTAACTGTATATATATATATATATATATATATATATATATATATATATATATATATATATATATATATTTAGGGGTTCACTTAAAACACTTTCGCTTTGTGTCAGGATCAAATGTTTCTTCTTCTACTTCATGCTTATAATGGCACTTATCGCTACGTACATATTGACATACTTACGGGTATTTCAGTACTGCAAAAGTCTTGAAAGGATAATAGCCGATTGTAAGTGACGCCTGCAGTCCACTTAATTTAATATATTTATTTAATTTATCCTAAAACAAGCTATTTAATTGTATTTGATTAGTATTTAGATTATAGTCTCAACTCCTGGGGATTAGTACGTATGTCGATATCTCCTCTTCTGAAACGGAATTCTTCGAGCGCCACCCAAATAAGTAATCCAGTCCACGGTATCTTTGCGCCAATGCGAAACCTCTGCGGCTTCCGAACGAGTGTTGCGAGTAACAACAGCAAAAGTTTAGTATTTAATACGTTGGTTGAAGTTAGAGTTATTTGGTACGGGAGGGCGGTTATACGGTCATGAATGTAAACGGACGGCTATCCGGTAGCCATTAATTTACGCTAATTACTTTGTAAAGTAATATTTGAGCATGTATAATAAAATTCATGTTAATAATATTAAATAAAAATAAAATTAATATTAATAATGGGATTAATTACGCAATTAAAATAATACTGTACCTCATCGTACATAACAGGATACAATCCTCTTTGGAAACTCATTAAGATAGCGGAACACTGTGACCGCCCTTATACCTTCGGTACAGAATTTGTATAGGAGTATGTTGTAACCCAACCAAGAGCTCCAATTCGGATTTAATTAGAAGATAAATTAATGATTGAAATTTGGATAATATAAAAATGCTAAGTTATCCCTTATCGTAGGACGGAAGGATTGATACTCAACAATTAGTACCTATTATAAGTTTTTGTTATGAACGAATAAGTTCAAAGATAAATATGTAATTCAAAATTATTATTATATACATAAATAAATAAAAAGTTTACCTCGAGTAGGATTTGAACCTACGACCTGTACTTTGTAAATTTACATCAGTTCTACATACATAAAGACAAAATTTACATCGATTGGGGCCTGAACCTTGATGGCGCAATTGGTTAGCGCGGTACTCTAGCAAAGTACAGGTCGTAGGTTCAAATCCTACTCGAGGTAAACTTTTATTTATGTATTTAATAAAGATAATAATAATTTTGAATTAGTACCTAGTACAAAAAATAATTAGTTAAATAATTAATAAGTATAGATAAACCCTTCAACCTAGATTTAAAAATACGGAAATTAGATAGCTACTGAAAAATGTTTTAACGCTTGAATTCAATTTTTAAGGTGTATTTTGGCAGCACAATAGCTGGTAGTTTTCAATAGATATATTTTTTTACTTTAAAATTCAATCGGGTTAATTACTAATGTCTGTGATTGCAAAACTTATTTTGTTTCAACTGACAATCTTTTCGAATACGGTTAGTAAAAATATAACGTCTATTCGCAATTGGTCAACGGAAGTCGCATTCTTTGACGAACATTAGAAAATAATGTATTTTCGTTACCTTATGACATGGTTTATATGAAATCAATTTTCAAAAACCTTTATTACATAAAATGTATTTTTAATCTAAGCAATCTAATGCGTACTTGTGCTCGAGTGTACTTTTAATAAGCAAACAGTTTAACCTCGTTTATCTGAAACTAATTTTACTTACGGAGTAATTGCTCTTATCTAGTTATATAAATTAAACAAAATATAGAATATGTTTGATATTTTCCATACAAGATGTGAAATACAAAGCCGCCATTGGCATACCTATAATTTTTATATTTGCTAATTTTTACATTTAAAATAATTCTTTAGGCATTCAACTATACTTATTCCAGGTTTAAATACTATCGCTACCACATTAATTGTAGCATTAACTACGCCGGGGGCGTAACATATGTTACGTTTCATGAAGAGTAATAAAAACTAATTTCTTCGTGGGCGGGTATTCATATGTAAGATTGAAACGCTACTTTATGTACACGATAAGGTACTGAAGATGCTATAATTACAAAATGCTCTCACACATTATAATTATATAAGTATAAATGGTTTTGTTATAAAGGTTGTGTATTGCAATAACACTGGTTTGATGTGTTAATATCAAACTACGAATTCTGTATTAATTTATTAAACAGAGTTAACATATTGGAATGAACAGTAATTATTCCTCCATAGTCGATCATTTATGTAACTTCAATATATTGTAAATAATTATAAAGTTTAGTAAACATTCCTCTTGAACTCTCTACTCCCTTTGCATATGCAATTATTCAATGCAATATTATGGCGTAATAATTAAACCGAGTTATATCAAATACGAATTATTATCCTTAATAACAAAACTTGGATTTAGTACATGCAGTTGCTTTGGATTATGGGTATTATTGGATTATATCTGCATTTCAATTGAAATTCAGCATCACGTGTTTTCTCCATTACTATAACCAAATTCATGATCAATTATAACTTATTCACAAAAACGAATCCTCGTATGTAAATATCTTTATATACACTACTATGGGTAGGTAAGTCCTGCTTCATTACATCATTACATTATTTTACTAAAATATTAATTCAAAATGTTTATTATTTTACGCAGTAATCCCTCTTTAAATATTAGGCGGAGTGTTCTGATTGAGTTTCCATGACGATTTATTCGTTCAGGGTGCATTTCAGGGGCGAAAATTGCCGTTTTTTAATAACGTTCGTGATCTATTCTTAAAAATATAGCTTTACGTATTACCCTTTGTGTAATGTGAACCGTATTAGTTTTACAAAGAACCTGTCGCGTGAGTCACCTATATTGCACTAATGCATTTATTGTACTAGTTACCCATATATTTAGAATTAGAGATCATTAGCATTTTCAGTTAGCTTTAGATAAATTTATTGTGAGTAATACACTATATGAATTCCTACAGTGATGTATTGGTAACGGTATCTTTGATATTTTTGTTAGCTCAACTTCAAATTAGATATAACACCAAAATAAGCAAAATGGTCGTATAGCTAAATTAGAATTAGAAAAATAATGTTAACTCAACAATGAATAAGTCCCCTTTGCTGATCTCCGTCATCCTTTATGTCCAGACACCTTCTTTAACTCAAATTTAATATAACGTATTAAAATTTGATTATATGCATATTTAATCAGGGTTTCTAAACAAATAGAAGGAGCATTTGGAACATTATGTAGTCTACTGAGGGCAATGTACTCTTCTTTCACGACTGGCAAAAAGAAGTGTTGTGTTTTCAATATGTGTTTCTTTGTTACACCAAATGTTCTAAACTCCTTAACGGGTTTACTTGCACTACCCTGGGTAACCTAAGATAGGTGACGTTTTTAAAAAATTATGGCTATGCAATGGTATACACATACAGATCATACTTGAAAACAAATCAGATTCTGTTTTAATGTCATAAATTATATTAAATCGAGACAAATGGTAGCAAAAATATATCGCCCTAAGCTGGGTTTAGTAATGCATCCAAAAGAGAACTCGCATAATATTGTAATCTCAAGTTTCGGAATTACAAGCGACCTCGCTTATAGATGGTCACAAATTTTATAGTAAGACCAATACCATCGAGAAAGCTTTCACTTTTTGTCATTTAGGGGGTGATCGTAAGGGGTTGTAATGACACAGACGCGGATTATCCAGAGCTTTTCAATGTGCGTTTGCATGACATATCTACGATCTATCGTTTTGTAAGTATGATCGATCTTGCTTAAAGAGGCTCGGAGGGAATTGGTGTTGAGAAAATACAGCCTTTCATTAAAGTACTATGAAAGTATATCTAGGAGAATTTCCCCCCCCCCCTTCAGTGTTATCAGTTTTATTGGGAGAGCATTCTTTTCTCTTCCACGCGTGGGGGAGACGGAGGGACGGGAAAATTCAATGTCTCTTGTTGAGCGCTTTACAACGAGACATCGCAATGGCATTTACGATTGTTTATCTTTTAGTCCATTCTTCCCAGTAGTGGTTAGCCTGTAAAAATATCCAACAGTTACAAAGTAAAGCCTAAACGGAATTCCTCTTGAGTGAACAGACTACACTTGAAAAGTGTACTCTTCCTCACGATGGTCAACGCTGTAATGTTTTCAAAAAACATTTCGCATGGGGATATAAATATTTCCTGCCAACATTAATCTAATATCTATGCTGTATGGTAGGATGATGGGACGATGGACAGGTCTGAAGCTTATAAACTAAGTTGTTCGAGCTCAAAATATTGTTTTGCGCCACCACCACAGGGTGGAGTACCGAAAGGTAAGCTCCACTCCAAGACAGTAGACCATACGAAAGAATCGACTGGCCATGGCAAAATACACTATTTTTACAGTATCCATAAGTATGATATTTCTCAATTTGGAAAATATATAAATTAGTTTGCAGAGTCTTTGAGTTAGGACTAACGCGTGTGATTTCAAGCTTAAATGCTGGGCTGAATGTATATTTAATGTTCTCTACTTCATCTATTGGTTGATTATCTATCATTAGTCGTAGGGATTCATCAGGCTGGGTGCTGCAGTAAATTTAATCTTAGATGTAATAAGTTTTAGCAACATTAAGAAACAGTTCGTTGCGGTTAAGTATTTTTATACCATTTGTTGCCAAAGCAAGTGTCTCAGTCCAAGTATGAGATGAAAACAATACGGCAGAATCATCAGCAAACATGTATATATTCCCATTGATTGAAATTTATAAATTTTCTGTCATTTGTAAATATCGAAGAGATAATCGGCCCGAGTACCGTTCCTTGGGGATCCCGAAGCGGGTGCCTAACAGTTCTGTACTAAGTGCATTTGCCAAATCTGATTGGTTGTGGCCTATGCTTAAGATAACTGACAATCCATTGAAGTGTAATGCTTTTGCCACCAATATTAAACAACTTTTTAGTCAATACATCATGGGATACAGTGTCAAAGGCTTATGCAATAACTAAAAATACACTCAATGGTTTCATTCTGTTGTCAATGGTATCGTGTGTACCTGAACTAAATCCAAACCATCTTTTCGAGATTAAACTATTTGATCCTAAAAAATCAACCAGCTGATTTTTTACTATTTTCTCTCTCTATTTAAGTATATTGGACAGCATGATGCAGTCACCTGCATCATGCAGCCATTTTTGAACAGCGGAATAATAATATATTTCTTTAAACATTGGGGGAAAGTGCCTGTACTTATACTACGGTTTACTAGGTGACACAGAGGTTTGAAGATGTATTCTTTGATTAACGTTAGGCATTTCGCACTAACTCTATCCCAGCTCGGACCGGATCCCCCACGAAGATCACCTAAAGTTAGAACTATATCAATTTCCGAAACTGGTAAAAAGTTATTAAAAAGTTCTCAACAATATCAGGGTTGACACTAGCCATTTTTTCCCTACTGAAGTGTCATTTGCTACCGATACACGATTACCGGTATTGCCATTTTTTTACCTCTGCTATCGTACCCCATAATTTTTTTAAATCACTGTTTGCGTCAGATATTTGTTCTCTGTCGTAATCGTCCCTAGTTTTACGAATAAGATTGCGAAGCTTATTTCTGTACCTGGATCAGTATAATTTAAGTTTTCTATTAAAAGGCTCTTTACATAATTTTTTATAAAGTTTGTCTCTTTTTCTTAAGGAAGTTATTAATCCATGGATCATCCATGGTTTTATACTTTTATGCTTTGAAGATACTTTTAATTCCCTTATTTCAGTAACCAAATCTAAAAAAAAATAATTATATCAATAATTTTTTTTGTAGCTTTAGATACACAGGTACAGGAATAAACTTCTGCTTAATCTTGTTTTCTTATTAAGTCTATAAAATCAGCATGAACTGTAAATTATTATGAATTGCAGTATTGTATACGTTACTATTATTAGAATTCAGCAACAAGCTGATTGCTTTGTGATCAGTTATAACCCAGTCAAAGACAACAGCTTTTAACAGCTTCTAATCAGGGACCTGGACTGGACGATATATTTCAGTACTTTCCCGCTGTTTCTGAGATAATTTCCTCCCCTAATAGGTCTATGTTGATCTTCCCAATTAAAATAGAATTAGAATGAAGGTAAGGTTCCAATTCCTACAGAAACAATTATGTTTTTAATGGTGATCTATAGACGGTAGGAACAGTGTAGGTAGCTTCTTCATATTTATTTTCTATACTCATACAGTTAAAATGTTTTCTTTAATTTTAGTAATTGATTACTTAATTGTTAATCCGACCTTTATTTAAGTAAACCGCTTTGTTTTAAGTGGTTTTTCCTTTTTATTATAAAAAAATTATAGGATTTGGTTTTGAACCCTATTGAATTGATACGTTATAAGCACTAAAGCACTAAACATAAGTGCTTTAATAGTAATCTATGCATCAAGGTATTAAAGTATTCTAGAGCGCAACGAAAGAAATATTAGTGACTAAAACTGTCTTCTCTGTCGCTGCAAGGAATACCAAAATATCTAAACACCTAAGTAGTGCTTAAAGGATTTAAAGATACATGTGTTTAAATTAAAAAATTAAAATTATAAAGAAGGTATAAATAATTAACACCCAGTATAAAAAGAAGATTAAAGTTTGTCAACGTAGTGCACATATACCAAGGAAAACCGATTTTATTAAAAAAATTACTCTTCGTCTTATAACAACCTGTGGTATGAAGCGTGCCCCAGACGGTATATGAAAAACTTTACTTACAACGCATTCTTGATTCGACTAATTATGTAAGTTGTCTGACGGATGTTTTACTTCCATTAGATTTTACTATGATTTCGGATCAGAAATTGCAGATTTGGTGTTCATTCTATTACTCCTCTCTTACATAAATCTTTTAAATAGAATAACTCCTTGTTTACTATCAAAACTAATAAATGAATAACAGATCTGAAGCTGGTAGCTGCAAGGTACAGTTATTATCGGGTTTAGGGTTGTAGTAAAGCACTGGATAGATTTAACTCGGAGGTACAGCAAGCGAAAGTTTATTTAAAACTTTCCGAGGACAGTCCTGTAGAAACAATGGCGATATAATGTGTAAAAATCCACAATAAAACCATTTGTTTACTCTTTCAAATATTTTTAAAGAGATAATAGAATGTGATTCCAGTTGGTTGGATTTTTGCATCAGATATAAAATTTGGTAGATCCGAAGTCTGTACAATCCATATTCTCAGTTTTAAACGAATTTTGTTTTTGCTTTCACGTATATAAGATAAGTCTTTATCGTATTTAAATTAGACAGGATACATTTATACATGGTGTATTTACAGAATGTTATTTGATAGTACGGACTGAAATCTTCTTCGGTAAAAATATAAGGGTTTAAAGGGAATATACTGGTTTCGCTAAAATCTTTGACAGTTTTCTCAAGTGTGGCTATCCCGATGAAAGCTTTGTTGAACAATTCGGCTAGTTCGTTTGGAGTTATTCTTTCTCCTGGATATCTGGTCCCGAATTTGTCACACTCACTATTATAAGCAGCTTTTAATAAATAAAAAAATGGAGCCGATGGCAGGTGTGCAGTGTAATAGTTAAGACATTAATGCTATTATTTCTACAGAAATTGTAAGCTTGAAGCGTACAGTGGGTGACATGGATGCCTATAACCAAAGCACAGGGTTTTCCGTCGAAGATTTTACTAAACTGTGGAAATGCTTTAGCCAGACTAAAAATAGTTCCTCAGTGATCCAGCCAATCAAGTATTCGTAAATTGTGCCCATTCCGTTTTTCCTACTTCCCAGCTTGTCACAAATCTGCACAAATATCTCACGATGTGAGCAATTACTAAATAACACATCGTACACACTGTATTGAAAATTCCTTTTATTAGAATAATATCCTTGTATTCTGTTATACGAATCAACTTAATTCAAACAAATTAAATTTTATTGAACCAAAGTATATATTTACGCCACCTATGGGCAAATGGCCGAATTCCCAAAGATTTAAATCTACTCAATAACAGATAACTGGGTTAGTTCATTGAACTCCCGTTAGGGGGTATTCAAACAGAATAAATCTATTTATTTAGTATCGATCGGTAACATAGAAATCAATACTAATAATTTTTCTTTTTGAAAAACGTACTACATTTCTCCTGTCCTTTTTGCGGTCGCCATTTTACGACGCTATGGATAATTTCTGAGGTCTTCTAAAAAGTTACAGGGACACAATTGTTATTTTCTTAGACACTGTGGTTGATACCTAGGCTTAAAATAACAATGGCCAGCAAATGCGCTATTACAGACCAGTTACGTGGATAGTATTCAATTGCGTATTGGAAACAGTTACCTGTTTCCCAATTTTTAAGGGAATCAAAGTTTCCACATATACCATACTGAACTCGAAAGGAAAGCCTCTCGTGTAAATTCATTCAAGTACAGAAAATGAAGTTTAGTAATAAAATGAAGCCTCTGATTTCAAAAATTAATTTAGCACTTATTTTCTACTGAGGAAAGACATTTTGATTTTGGTACTATCCACCGTAAAAATAATTATATTAGAATAAATTTTTAAAATTTAGATTAAGCTTTTGACTTCGTAATAGCAATATTTCCTAATTTTTTTAAATAAAAAAAACAATCCTGATTTGGTACAGTTACCCTATGTAATTAATTTTGTCCCACTTAAAATTGCAAAGCGTAAATATTTTAGTGGGTTTTCTTATCGTACCCTAAAATTACTTACACAGTGAAGGATAATACAAGTGTCGTTTGCATTCTAATATACAGGGTGTATTTTAAAATCACCGACAAACAAAAACTGGAGATTCTATGATTCAAATTAAGACAAAAATGATCATAAACGCTTTTCCGAAAATTCTTCCTAACCGAGAAACAGGTTGATTAAAAAATACTTTTTTTAAGGTTTTATTAAGATTCCTCAAAAACTACAAAAAGATATTACACTGAGATTTGGTACACCTAAATGTCTAATTAAATACAATTAATCAGGTGAGTTTGAGTCAACTGACTCCATCCAGTGGCATAGAATATTTTAAGTTAATCAGTTTAAGTAAAAAAAAAACGCACGCCCCTGGTTTTTTTGAAGAAATATTTTTTTGATAGATTCAACATTTAATTCTGGAAATAAAATCATACTTAGTATTTTTCCGATTCGGCACCCCGTTTTTGAAATATTTTGCATTAACATAAACGACCGCATTATTCAATAAAAATCAAAATTTGTTTTATTATACAAAAAATAACGCAGTAAACTATTAGGTACATTATTAAAGAGATATTGAAGGAATCAAAAACAAAATAATAATTATTTTTATACATATTGTTCAAAATGTCCTCCTTCCTTTTGAATGCAAGTGAAATGCAAATGAAACCTAACACGCTGAAAAATTTGTGGCATAGCCATAATCTCATCGCATGCCATCTGTATGCGATTCCAAAGTTGCTCTCGATTATCAATTTGAACAGAATAGACACGGGTTTACAGATACCCCTACACAAAAAAATCCAATGGGTTTAAATCTGGCGATCGTGCCGGCCACGGTACTTCACTTCCTCGTCCAATCCAGCGTCCAGGGAACCATGCATTTAAAAATTCTCTGACGTTTCGTGTAGAATGTGGTGGTGCACCATCATACATGAAATACATGTTCATTCTAACATCTAAGGGTACGTCGTCAAACAATTCTGGCAAATCTTCGCTCAAGAAATTTAAATAGAATTCGCCAGTAAGTCTTTGAGGAAAACGGATAGGTCCGATTAGGTGATCGTCTAGTATACCTATCCAAATATTTTCGCTAAATCTATGTTGGTGGCCTGTAACTACAATTGGATGCTGATTTTCATCTAACCATTTGTGGGACTTATGCAAGTTTATTATTCCATTTCGGAAAAAAATACACACAACAAATTGTACATCTTCAGCATTTTTATTTAAACACCATTCGCAAAAATTCATTCGACGAGGATGGTCAGCTGGCAATAATGCATGCACTTTTTGTAGGTAAAAGGGATGTAAATTTTGTTCTCGTAAAACTTTCCAAGACTTGCTATGTGACACACCAAATTCTAATCCTAACTCACGCGTACTATCTAAAATTTTTTTCTCAATTTCAACTGGTACACGAGCATTTTGTCCCGAATTTTTCTTTCCTTTTAAACTCCCATACTCTAAGAAGTTACGATGAACGGTTCTAAACGTAGTATGATGTGGTTGTGCATTGCAACTAGTATTACCATAACATAAATGCATATCGGCCAGTTCTCGTTTGGAATAATTCATTTTTGCACAGTAATTAGACACAAACAATGAATTACAAAACACGCGTAAATGCAATTATTTTAGCAAACATAAGATACGTAACTGTCAAATGCAAAGCAATCCCTGATTTTTTTAATTTGGTTATTACTGAATAATGTAGTCGTTTACGTTAATGCAAAATATTTCAAAAACGGGTGCCGAATCGAAAAAATACTAAGTATGATTTTATTTGCAGAATTAAATGTTGAATTTAACAAAAAAATATTTCTTCAAAAAAAGCAGGGAGGTGCGTTTTTTTTTACTTAAAGTGATTAACTTAACATATTCTACGCCACTGGATGGATCCAGTTGACTCAAACTCACCTGTCTAATTGTACTTAATTAGACATTTCGGAAAAGCGTTTATGATAATTTTTGTCTTATTTTGAATCATAGAATCTCCAGTTTTCGTTTGTCGCTGATTTTAAAATACACCCTGTATATAATTCCATTTACATACGTGCGTATCAATAGCTCTTTTTTATTAAAAATACTTCGAGTTCGCCCTGTAACACATCAGCCTTACTTAAAATTACAAATGTGTTCTGTTTAATCAAATTAATTGATGGATCCTCAGTGGTTAAATAAGATTAGCTTTCATGTACCTCGTTTAAATAGTTTGTATCTGCCAACAATGTTTATTTCTTTATCACTAACAAAAATAATTATATCCAGGGTGTTTCATAGGTAAGCCGACATACGTTACCCGCAAATAAAGGGCACGTGGTTGATTCGAAATAATCTAGGTTTACTGGGTCTAACGCTTTTAATAACTGAGATATAGGGTGTTTTACCAATTTAGTCCGATACTTTTATAAGTCATAACTTTGGAACTACCCTGCAGATTTTTTTAATATTTTGTGCAGGTGTATGGCTTCAAAAGCCCAATCCTCCACTGCAAAAATTTGAGTCAAAATCCATGTCCGTCTTTAGGACGGATATAAAAATAAGTTACACTGAAATATTTTTATAAGTGCAAATTTCATTCTACTAATAAAATTTTTAAAGCCAAAATTCAATAAATGGATTATTAACATTTTCCTGAGCCCTAACTTTGGAAGCGACCTGTAGATTTCTTTCATATTTGGTGTAAGTGTATAAGTGTAAAAGCACAGTCGGCTATTACGAAAATTTAAGTTCAAATCCAGGATTTTTTACAAGTGCAGATTATATTCTACTATTATTATTATTAAAGGCAAAATTCATTAAATGCGTTATTGTCATTTTCCTGCGCCATAACTTTAAAACCAATCCTATAGATTGTAAGAGCTTAAGCTAAATTCCAGGATTGTTCTAAAAAAATTCTACTATTTGGGTAAGTGTCAAAATAACACCCTGTATGTTAGAATATTAAAAATTGGACCGCATATTTAGAACTCGCTAATATTTCAGGAATATTTTTAGCGGCGTATATTTTATGCTACATATTATTACAATTTTAAATTAAAGTTCGTTACAACCAATAGTTCTCATTTTTTCTAAAGGTGTAACTTTAGAACCGCCTATAGTCATACCTCGTGCTTTAAATGGGGAATACTATCTGGATTTGTTGCAGAATATGTCACCGGTGTTGTTAGAAGATGCAGATGCTGATATTGGAGGAATGTATTTCCAGCATGATGTGCAGCTCCTCATTTCAGATTAATTGTGCGAAATTTTCGTGACGAAAATTTCCGAAATAAGTGGATAGGTAGGGGTGGACCCCACGCCTGGCCTACTCGTTCACCAGTCCTAAACCCTGTGGATTACTACGTTTGGGGATATCTGAAATCACCTCGGACATCAATAGCAGAGAAGAACTTGTTAACAGAATAAATAATGCTTTTGAGGAAATGAGGGGCAACCCATTAATAATCAGAAAGACTACTCAGAACATACGTATGAGAGCTCGAAAATGTATTAAACAAAACGTTGGACATTTTGAACATCTATTAAAATAAGTTTTTTTTATATGCATGCGCTTTTGTTTTAAAGAATTTGTACGCATTTTGTTAAAATATTTTCTTACGTGTAGTTTTTTTTGAAAATATATTACAACAGCTTAATTTTAAATTTTTCCCTTGTTTCAGTTGTAAACATTTAAATATTGATAAGTAAATAGTGTTAAGCAATAATAATTCATTTATTACATTTTGGCTTTAAACATTTCATTAGTAGAATAAAATGCGCACTAATAGAAATATTTCAGTGTAACTTATTTCTTTCCGTGCTTTTAAAATATTCGGTCCAATTTTTAAAAATCTGATATACAGGGTGTTGTTTTAGGAATTATCAAATTTTAAAATTTTCCTAAAGACGGACCTGGATTTTCACTAAAATTTTTTCAGTGCACGATTGGGCTTTTGAAGCCATATACCTGTACCAAATATGAAAAAAATCTACAGAGTGGTTCCAGAGGTATGGCTTATAAAAGTATCGGACTAAATTGATAAAACACCCTATATCTCAGTTATTAAAAGTGTTAGACCCAGTAAACCTAGGTTATTTGGAATAACCCAAGTGCCCTTTATTTGCGGAAACGTATGTCGGTTTATGGAACACCCTATATATATATATATATATATATATATATATATATATATATATATATATATATATATATATATGATGTGTATAATAGGAAATGAGTGTACTCGTATGTTTGACCATCAAGTCCGTTGGATAATAAATTCTGAATAATCATTATTGGTAAAAAGAATTTTAGTATTGAAAATGACCAGTACAAACCATATGTATCAAAATGATATATCCACTTTAAACGGTGGCGATTTACGATTATGTTAATTTAAATCATAAAGGCTTGAAAGGTATGATGTCTTACCTAAGAATGAATTTAAAAATTGCCTAATTATTTAGTGGCAACTATAGCACAAAATACATGAGTCACATTGTAATAAAGCACATACAAAAGAGAAATCAGCTCGCAAGCAAATAATTCAACTTCATCAAACTGAAATAAAAACTCTATTAAAACAAAGCCTTACAAGGGAACGCTTTAAATAGACCACTAACACCGTGACCGATATATAAGTTTGAGTGCGTGAGCAACATACCGTGCCTCTCTTTCTCCGGTTACACATTCACCTACACAACATATAAAAACAATAAATATAAAATTTGAGGTGTTTAATGGTCTGGCTTGGGAGTGTGTACCAACAGGCAATTGCCTTTTGCAATTAATAACCTGCGGCATCTTATACCCTTTCACCAGCCACCTTTACACCCTTATAAATATAAACAACAACCAACAATGCTAATTCGTACAAATACCCGCGGGAGAGGGCCCTGTACTGTCCTTTTATTTTAGTAGATTTCAGATTAATGAGTCCGCGTCCGAATAAAATACCTTTGCAAGACAATGTTTGGTATTTAATATGTTATCTAGATTGGTAAAACTATTTGCTGCGAGCTTTAAGTTATATAAAGATACATACTTACACTAGAATAAATATTCCCTTAACCCTGCTCTTACCTTCGGGTCTATATGACCCGAAAGCAAATTGTTGTTCAGATAACTTTTTTGTTTATTAATATCTAAACTTCGTAGTTAATGACTTTGTTTCTAATCCATTGAAGAATGAGGTGGCTTGTTTGTTTTAATAATTTTTTTTTCCTTATTTTTTTAAACATGATTGTTACATTGATGTGGTTCGGGTCATTATGACCCGAGGCTGTAATACATTAGTAGGACGTATAAATTTGTATTTCCAATTATTTTATATTGAAATTTGAGGATAGATAATATCCATATCATCACATTCTTGTTCAAATGTACCTACCGATGTGAGCTACTACAGCATTTGCGGCAGGTCCGTAGCCGCGTGTGTAAGTCAAAACAGGAACAGACCTGCAACTTGCACCAGGTATAAACATCATATCGCAGTATGCAACCGACAGTTTTGTTTGTTACGTTGCAGAGTAAAGTGCGGCTTGTTGTACGTACTACTAGTTCTTCTAAAGTGCTGAAATAACAAGAATGGCAAAAAAATATCTTAGTGGTGAAGACTTAGAAAAACTTATTGATAATTTGAGTGACATTAGTGAAGATGAAGCTTCTGAAGAGGAAGATCATATCAGTGAAGATAGTGATGATGAACAGCAGACGATGATTTTTTCGACGATGCTGGACAGACAAATCCTACGCAATTGATGCCACCTGCTCAATCGGTTCAATCTAAAGATAATGCCATAATTTGGATGTTAGATCCATTTCCTCAATCAGGGCGTGCAACTAGTGCAAATATCATAAATGTCGCTCCAGGTCCAACTAGATACAGCAATGCACGAGCCAGGATGTAAAATCTACGTTTCACCTATTTTTCAATAGTCCTCAGGAAAATATAATTTTGAAAATGACTAACATCGAAGGTCGTAGAGTGTACGGTAACTAGTTGCAAGAATTAGATGACATTACGTTGCAGGCGTACATAGGTTTGTTACTGTTATGAGGGGTTTACAGATCGCATGATTATTATATATCACGCGTGTTACGGTTTGATAATAAAGAAGATCGTCAAGAAAGAAGGCTACGGGATAAGTTGGCTCCTATTAGAGAATTTTGGGACAAATGGGCTGAAATACTACCAAAATTGTACAATCCTAGACAAAACGTAACTGTGGACGAGCAGCTGGTTGCATTTAGAGGTCGTTGTCCATTCAAGAAGTATATACCAAGCAAGCCAGCAAAATATGGCATCAAAATATGGACCCTTTGTGATATTGCAAGTTCTTATGCTTTAGAAGTTCAAGTATATACGGGAAAACCACCTGGGGGAAAACCTGAGAAGGATCAGGGCCTGAGAGTAGTTTTAGACCTTACTTATGGACTAAGAGGTCAGAATGTAACTTGTGACAATTTCTTTACATCGTATAAATTGGGTCAAATGCTTCTCAAAAGAAATCTTACTATGTTAGTGATAGTCAGGAAAAGCAAGCCTGAGCTTCCTATCATGGACGTAAATCGCGTTGTGCATAGTTCCAAATTTTATTTTACTAAAGATACCGCAGTTGTGTCTTATATTCAAAAAAAATACAAGAAGGTCATTCTAATGAGTACGTTTCATAACCAGAAACAAATAAGCGACAGGGAAGACAAAAAGCCACAAATTATACTTGATTATAATTCTACCAAAGGAGCAGTTGATACATTAGATCAGCTAATCGGTGCATACACATGCAAACGAAAAACAAATCGATGGCCCATAATCTTATTTTACAACATTTTAGATACCAGTGCCTATAATGCTTTCGTCTTACGGCGCGAAATAAATCCAGACTGGAATAAAAATGTTTTGTTCAAAAGAAGACTGTTTTTGGAACAACTGGGCAAACAATTGGTAAATCCTTACATTTTCTCCAGAAAACATCTTCCCCGTAATGAATAAGCAGCTGCAATTGTATCAGCTGTTCAACAACCATTGGTGGAAAATTCTGCCGCACCTCTTCCTGGAACTAGTAACAAAAACAAACGAGCACGCTGCAAATTTTGCCCTTCTAAATGTGATAACAAAACTAATATGACCTGCATTAAGTGTAAAAAATATTTATGTAAAGAACACGTGACCTATTACTGTCCCGAATGTAAGAAGTAGTGAATCATATCAATTATTAGACATTTTTTATTCCGTTTTCTTTCTTTTTATTTAAATTTGGTTGAATTTATTGTAAGTTTCACGTTTCATATAAAAAACATTGCATTAGAGAAATAAAGTTAATAAATGTATCAAAATTGTTGTTATTTTGGTTTTAATTCATATTTCAGGAGTTCGGGTCATTATGACCCAAAGGAGCACAAGTGTATAGTCTTGTCGAGGAGAACAGCAGGGTTAATTGATCACAGACACAAATCGTTAATAGACGCGGTTTAACCCCGAAAGAAAAGACAACTTAGTGTTGGCGGAAACTGTACACACACGAATTATTTTAAAGACAAACTGTTTACAATGAAGGGATTTAATTAACCCAAAAATCGATCTGGCTCGATTGAAAAGCTCACTGTAACTGCCTTCCCCCCCGATCCAAACATAACTGTATCTACTCCAGAAAAACCACCCCGTCTTTCAAAAGTGATAAAAAACAAGAAACACTAACTTATGTTGGAATAGTTTCATAGTAATTAGTGCACGACATCTTAATTTTAAAAATATGCATTTGTCTGTAACAGCCTTATATTTACGGGTCTCCAGTAACAAAGATATCTTTTCATCATGGCCCGTCTCGCCACAATTAATCATTAGACCAATGACATTTTTACATCAAGAGCGCGCATAAAAAAATGTCAATGATTTGTTACGCCCCTTCAGAAAATCATTTTTAAGCGTGCACCCGCCACTCACTCCCTAACATGTGTTTACATACATAGTTACAAACAATCCTACATTCCTTAGATAAAACTATATACACAAAAATATTTTGAAAACATTAGTAAATTACGACGTATTATCAAGATATTAAAAATCCACTAATTATCTTTTCTATCATGGTAACAATGGCGATTTGACAAACGTTTATTACAGTAATAAAATTTTCGCCGCTACCTACAAGACTTGGACACATGCACTATTTAGGAGACGTATAGATATACAAAATAGGTGGGTACTCCCTATTTTATGATTGAAGGATTGAGGGGTTGGTGTTTGTGGCAGCCAGTGTCAACTGTCAATTTAAGATAAAACGGTTCCTAATAATTGTCTAATTTATGATTTAAAAAATGAACATTCGTCTAATACAAATTACCTAAATTGAGCTCACATTGAAGTAAAACAAATCCTATACAATCATAGATAATAATTTAATAAATAATTTATTGAAATATTAATCAATCTGCTCTTAATTTGCTGGTCTGAATTTTCATTTCATTATTTGTACGGCGATCTCGGCAATCCATGTGAGTTACACATTTGCTTAAATGGGGAAAGATTTGTTTCGTTAGAAGATTAACCCAGATACGCTTTTGTTGATTTAAGAAAATGGTAAATGGTAAATGGCTTACTAGATATTTGTAAAAAAGTAAAAAGTAAAAAATAGTTTCAAGGCTGTAATTCGTTTGTTTCTAAAGATAGACAAAAATTGTTTAAATACAATTTGTAGATAATTTTTTGCCGAATATCGTCACTGTACTAGTTTTTTAATTTTGCTCAGCATTTTGAGGTTATGTAGCAAAGTTGAATTTTTTAAATGGAAGCCATGGTTGGCTATAGCATATTTTAATAGTCTTACCATGGAATACAAAAGAAATTTACGGTAAGTCTTCGAAATGACCACCATTATTATCGGCACACATGCGACATCTTCTCAGCACGAAGACAGCTTTCTTAATTTTACGCCCATCTAATCTGTTAAATAGCTTCCTGTAGCTCCTGCTGGGTTGCATACGATCGCACATATACGAGATCTTTTATTACTCAAAAAAAAAAAGGTCTAAAGCTGAAAGATCAGGGAACGTGCAGCCCATAAAACAGGACCTATGCCTATCCACGAGCTTGGAAAAAATTCATCTAAATATTTTTTAACTTGCGCTTGATAGTGGGGCGGGGTACTGTCGTGTTGATACCACCGTATGTTTGCACGGGTTTGTAAACTTAATTCTTCTAGGATATTGTTAAAATCTTTCCTAAGAAATTGCAAATTCCGATTTCCACTTAAAGTCCTATTATAAATAAATGGCCCAACAAGCTGTGAACCAATAACACCACACCATAAATTTAACCTGAGGTCGTCTTGTAAAGGGTGAGGATTTGCTTGGGCCCACAGGTGTTTATTATGGCGATTGAATATACCACAGTTTGTAAAATGTGTGCGTCGGTCCATAAGATCTGCACCGAAAAGTTATTTTCGTGGCACATATTTATTAACCAATTACAAAAATTTAATCTTCTTTCATCATCACCAGGGTACAATGCATGCCCAACTGAATATTTAAAAGGATGGTATTTATGTTTTGCTAAACTTATCAAACGTTTATTGTGCTTTTATTTATTAAAATAAGTGATACAACCCTTACATAATTACAATCAGGAAAAAATGTACTATTAAGGTATGTCATAGCCAACTATGGTTTCCATTTAAAAAAATTCAACTTTGCTTCATAACTTCAAAATGCTAAGCAAAATTAAAAAACTAGTACCGTGACGTTATTCGGCACAAAATTATCTACAAACTGTATTTAAATAATTTTTATCTCTTTTAAAAATAAAGGAATTAAAGCGCTGAAACGATTTTAGAGAATTTTACTTTTTTACAAATACCTACTAAGCCATGCATTTTCTTAAATCAACAAAAGTGTATCTGGATTAGTCTGCTAAAGAAGCAAATCTTGCCCCATTTAAGCAAATTTAATTTTATGTCAAAACTATTAGTAAAATGCTTATTTAGACTACTTTCGCTTTATAGTAAATCTTAGTAAAAATGAGGTGCAACATTTTTACGGTTAGAACTTTTCTTTGGAGAAACACTAAACCTCAACTACATAACTTCAGTTTCTTTCAATATGCATTGGCATAGGTACATATTTTTCAAAAGGAAGTACAAACATCAAATTAATAAGAGTAACTGAAAATATATACAAATGAAATGCAAATACAAGGGTGTACTGCTCTCCAACCGCATCACAATGTTATTCTTGTTTCAATATTAATTTGCAAACTACATTTTTTTAATTTTTTTCAGACTTTATTCTAAAAATGCATATTCAATTTTTCCCCTCTCACTACACGTATCAGTAATATATTTTAACGATGCCTTATTTACCAATGGGGTTTGCAGCTGAATACTCAACCCAGTAAACATCTGTCAACATAAATTCGTATAAAAACCAATACACCCCCGAGAAATATAAAACACAATATAATTGTTTGATTTGTATAATCAATGATTGTATTTTGAATTATCATTTATTCCCGTTTCTGTTTAACAGTTTATATAATGAGGAACACCAAACCGTATGTAAATCATCAATTGTAAATAAAAATTAATTTAACATTTTATGGAGAAAATATAGGTAATCGGTCGTTTACAAATATCAAATTATTTAATTAAACCATTTATCCACGCGCCATGAGTATATCAATAATGAACGTAATTTTACGTAAAATGTTTACGTTTGATATTTAAGTAAACTTTCAGTTCTCTATTACCAATACCTTTGGATAAATTAGTTTCTTTAGAAATGATAAATGGTAACGATCCAACGAAATTTAACACGGAGGTTTTGTGATACTAAAAAGTTTGCAAATTTCAATCGTTACAGTCTAAAATGTAAAAAGTTAGACGTCTCAACACCATTCATTGCAGTTCTTTGTATTTTATTAAACCATTTGTTAATTTAAAATGGCAACAAGACAAGCGAGACTTTAGAAGAAGGACGGTGCAATAAATTGTTGTTGTCGTTAAATCTAGGGCTCTGCCGCCCACGGGAACAGGATAAGGAACGTAGATAAATCGAATCCGTGAAGTGGAGCAAAAAGTGGTCCGGTAACCTACAGAATTGTAAATACTGACTTCAGTAACTATTTCATATAACGACAACAGGAAACGTCCTTTAAACTACTATTTTGTAACTTATAAAGGAATCAATAATTTTTTATCTGTATATAGCAATATATCTAATTACTGTTTAGTTTTATAGATGAAACCTTGTGACAGCCTGAATAAAGCATGGCAATTTGTTTTATTATTACTAAACTATTGCTTGAGAAATAGACTGCATACATAATTATCAAAAATTGTAATAAAAGTATTTTTTTTTATTGAACGTACGTACTAAACAAGTAAAAATGTATTGTATCGTGCATTTAGTGACTATGAAATGTATGTCCAAGATAAGGATTCTCACTATGGGGATCTCTGAAATGGTAATAGATACAACTCCGGTTAAATGGGAAAAAAGTTGTGTAATTAAGGGACCAATAAAATGACGCAAAAAAATCGATTGTGTGATTTTTTTTGAGATATTTGAAAAAAATTTGAATTCTTGAAATGTCTATTTTATTTTTTTTTTTTGCGTTATTATAAAGGCTAGACCAAAAACACAAACACTTCTTCATGGCAACTTGTCACGGGCTTTAACATGGGATAGTCAGTTTTTCAATCGGACGTTTCCTATTTTTATAGCCACCATCAACTTATTTTCTTTAAATACGGTCCTGATATTTTGAAAACTGATTTTGAAAGGTTTTTTTATTACAAATTCAGCAATATAACATATTTGATGGTCTGATCGCGCTTTGGACCATTTATGCAGGCATCCCGAAGCTTTTAAAGCGCACAACTGCAATTTTGCCAAAGTAAACATAATTAAATCATGATATTAAAAATATAAACAAAGATATTTAAATAGAAGTAATAATGCCAGAATGAAATAGAGAGATTAAAAGATTAAATATTTAACTATTCCTGTTTGTCCTTTTATTTAATTGTAGGTTAGATTCTAACTTAGGTAAGTCTTGCCGTATGGTCGTGTTCAAGAGTTCTTGCACGTTATGTTTCCAAACGTGAATAAAATAAAAATCCGTTTACTTGTAATTTCAACAATATTGTCAGCATTTGAGGTATTATCTAGGATACAAGTATACTTTCGAGAGTAAGCGTTCACGTTTATTAGATATGTAATATTTAATATTGGTGTACGAATATAAATTCATACAGTTTTAACAGTTATTAACACAGAGATAAATAAAATGTTTCCAATCATTTGTGAAACTATGCCGATAAATAATTTCCTGACAGTTAAGTATCTACGTGTAAAACCAACAATCTTCAATATAAACTGAATAAGACACTTATGAGACTTTCTAAAGATCTAACTCTTTTACATTAATTTAAATATTTGGTTAGCGTTAAATATTTAGTCCGTTATGACTTTTAAATTTCCATGGGTCCGAATACTCAGCAACATATTATAAACCGAACTGTTGTTTGTTGCGTCCTTAGTATACTCTAGGATTATTCCCACTCTAGTGCAACATTTAACATTCATGTAAAACTTTAATTACAGGTTCACTTGATCTCTTCAATTAAAATATTTTAGGAAACTTAGCTCAGGTTGTACTGGTAAACATAATATGCATATATAATATTCACGGAAACCTAATTGTGCGAATCTTGTAAGAATCGTCTGATTTCAAAAGTCTTGACAAATTACAAATTTAAACACTTGGACACAGCATATTAATAAAATCGTTATGTAACAATTAAACTCGCTTATTTTAGAATTTGTAAATTTAATTGTTTTTGTCAATAGAATGCATTTTAGAAAAATTCTGAATATTTCACGTAATCAAACTTGCTAATAAAAATGTCACTTGCATTTTTCTCATTGCAAGGATTTAAATTTACAGTCTATAATTAAACACAAATGTTCATCTTGAAATTACGACAAGTATCCTATAATTGCGTGATTTTATGTAGGTATTGTCGATCTCGGATCATTGTTTAAATACATTTTCGCTTATTGGAATTTCGTTGAATAGTATTAACAGATAGTAATATATATTTGATCTACAAATATATAATAATTGGCATATTTTGGATAAATAATAAAAATTCAACTAATTCAGGTTAAATTACTAGTACCACAAATTACAAAATTATGTCAGATACTGTAATTACGTTCAAAGCCTGTCTATTTTATTTTTTCATAAGTCTACGTCTATGTATTAATTTTTTCAAAGCCACCTGTTTGGGATATTTTAATTTTCATTATTTCAAATATATAGCTTTAACTATAATTTAAATCAAATCTTACACAAATTTGTTATAAGTCATTGCCTATAAAAATTCAAACTAAATAATAAATGTCTTGTTTTAGGAAAATGCAAGTAATTTCTGAAATAAAAATTAAAATTTCTTAAAACCATTTAAAATAGTATGGATACAAAATACTAAAATCTAGGTAATTAGACTTAACGTGTTAGCTTAATAGGTAATAATATACAGGGTGTTTCATTCAATTACCGAAGTTGACATCTCTTTCCGGTATAGTGTAGTGCCAAAACTTCAAAATATTTTATTCGTCTATCATCCAACGATCTCACCACGTTTCTTTTTAAATGTTTTCTGAGCCTATACATCTTAATAATTTTACCAATTGATCTAGCATATTAGCTATATTAGCTTCACTTGGGTATAAAGAAACCACAGAGCAAAACGACCTTTCTGGCGTAAATTTCGACAAAAAAAGTTGAGCCAAGAAAGGAAGTGGTGGCAAAATGAAAATTTGTTGGCAAATTCAGTTTCAATGCAGAAACAGAAGCTTTAGAGTCAATGTTCGAGGTCGCTGCTTCACTGTTCCTGCACTTGAACCATCTACAGTACATCAATTCTCAGTGAAAACGTAGAATCGGTCGAACCCACAGGCTCAACAATAGAGGCTACAAGTGAAGCTGAAACGAAGCCTTGACTGAAATGGGCCCTGAGATGACAAGTACCATTCTTCTATCAGAGGATCCTGGTCTGTGGCCTAGAACTATTAACAACGAGGAAGTCAGAAGGTTGGTTGAGCGAGAACCTCCTTTGACAGGACGTAATTATCAATTTCCTACAAATCAAGACAAAGAAAATTTTCAAGTACGTACTTTGTCAGAAAACTGTAGAATGGTGAAACGACAGAGAATTTGGCTTATTTATTCAGTTTCAAAACTCTATATTTTGCTTTTGTTGTAAGGTTTTCGTAAAACTATCAATACTTTTCTGATTCAAATGGTTTTCTGATTGGCAACACTTATCGTTGGCTATAAAAGACATGAAACATCAATTGTACATAATGTTCATATGAATACATGGATGAGTTTGAAAAAATGTTAAAATTATCTACTTGTAAACGATCATCATTTACGGGTTTTAGAAACCGAAAAAAATATTGGCATGATGTTCTGGAAATTGTTGCAGTCGTAAAGTTTTGTCCCGACAATGTCTAGCATTTCAGGGTCCTTCTAAAATATTTTTCAACATGATAACGGAAATTTTCTTAAGGCTGTCGATATGATATCCTCATTTGACCCTGTGATGAGAGAACATCTTAGTAGAGTGCAAAACTCCCAGGAAAATTCTTTAAAAAAACTCATTATTTAGGCTATCAAATTCAAAACGAAATTGTAGAATTAATGTCTTCTAACGTAAAAAATAATATTTTAAATATGGTACGCAGTTCCAAATATTATTCAATAATTATGGACTGTACGCCAGATACAAGTCACACAGAACAAATAAGCCTTGTTTTGCGTTATGCGGTGTTAAATTATGATTGTAAAAAAGTTCAAATACAAGAGAGCTTTTTAGCTTTTAGCCCAATATTCGATTCTACAGGAGAAGGACTATTTAATTTTGTAGTTGAACTTTTACGAAATTTAAATTTAGATATTAAAGACATGAGAGGTCAAGGGCATGATAACGGTGCCAATATGCGTGGAAAGCATATTGGCTTACAAAACGTATACTGGACGCTAATCCTCGACCTTTTTTTGCCATGCTGCACATAGCTTAAATTTAGCAGTAAATGATGCTGCTAAAGTATCAAATGAAACAGTAAACTTTTTAATATAGTACAAGAACTCTACGTTTTTTCTCTTCCTCCACAAAAGATGGGTTATTATAAAAAAATGTTCCTGAATTAAATCTAAAACTCCTAAGTGATACTAGATGGTCAAGTAGGGTAGATACTATAATGCCATTAAAATTTCATTTAATTAAAATTTGTGAGAGTCTTCTAGAAATAGCGGATAACGATACTTTCAACATAGAAAGAAGGCATTAAGCAAGTTCTTTACTATTAAATATCCAATCATTTAAATTTATTTGTAGTGTAATTATTTGGTATGATGTTTTATTTCAGATTAATATTGTAAGCAAAATGATGCAACGTGTAACAATTGACATTAAAGTATGTCAAAACTATTTAAAGAATTTAGTCGATCATTTCAAAAATTATAGAAATGATAATTTCTTTGAGGAAATAATTGCTCAAGCGACAAAATTAGGCGCCGATCTTGAGATAGAGCAAGATTTTCCTGCAATCAATACTACTAGACGAAAATATAAACCAAAGTTTTTTGATTATGAACATAGGGATGAACCTTAAAATGCCAAAACCGCGTTTAAACTTAATTTTTTTTTAAGAATAATTGATCAAGTACTAATAAGTTCTTTAAATAGTAGATTTGATATGATCTATAATTATGACAATGTTTTTGGTTTTTTTAGAAATATTTTTACATTATGTGACGATGATCTCCTAAAGAACTGCCAAGCTCTACAACCGAAGCTTACTGATGCGGTAAAGATGGAGGCTGATATTGAGGCAGATGTTTTGTTTAATGAGATTAAAGCTTTAAAGTTATTTTCTATTCCTCGTTCTTAAAATCCTCTGGATATATTGCAATATATATTTGAAAACAAGTTAACCTCATCTCTGCCAAATGTTAAAATTTCCTTAAAATACTCTTAACTTTACCAGTATCTGTGGCTTCTGGGAGAGGTCATTTTCAAAATTATAAAATAATAAAAATTTTCTTCGATCAACTATGCATCAAGAGAGACTATCTGGGCTAGCAATATTAGCTATAGAGCAGGAGATGGTTGACAAAATCGATTTTGATGAAGTAATAAAAGAATTTGCTGCCGTTAAATCAAGAAAAACACTTATTTAACCTAATAAAAGTTGTAGTTTTAAGTGACGGATTAAAGATGTTTTTTGTTATTAATTATTATTTCCAATAAAATTAAATTAAAAAAATCTGTTGTTTTATTATAAAATAAAAAAATTTTTTTTATAACTAGATTTCGTACATTAATAAAGGGCGCCAAAATAATGTCGCACGCGGGCACCACTAACCTTGCGGGGCCTGCATTTATGGACCATCATCACGAAGTTTTTTAATACACACCTGCATTTTCCAGAAGTTAATACAGTAACTTTGCGTATGATACACACACACTATAACAAAGTTTCTTAATATTAGAAGTTAATATCAACAAAGAAATTGACGGTAAAAGGAAAAACTACTAATTCCTTTTGTTTTTATTGTAATTTAAAGGAGGAATGACTTACTTATAAGTCTTGTAATGGTTGTTCAAGAAGTTCTCCGTTATTTTCCAAACACAAATAACACCGTCTTACAGTTTAATTCAAAATATTGCGAAGCATTTGAGGCGTAATACTGTCAAATGCTTCAAGAGTTAGGTTCCGAGCTTGAGATAAATCAGCTAAAGCTGCTTCTACTTCATTTTCTAATAAATTTTGGTAGCGTTCAGAATTTAAAGATCCGTTATGGACCTATTATTCGCATTCCGAATATTGCAGCCCACATATTAAAACCGAAACGGTGTTGGTGTCTGCGCACCTTATAGACTCTAGGATTTTCTTTCGCCCATTAGTGAACATTTCTTCTGCTGAAAATTTCATTATTGGTCACCTGATTTTCACAAACCAAATGATTTTATATGGAAATTGCTCATTGTCTGCATATTGCCTGGTATACCATTCACAGAACTCTCTGCGCCTCGCTGAATCTCCTGTTCGAAGTCTCTGACAAATTCTAAATTTAAATGGACCCATTTTTTCTTTTTGTAAAATAAAATCAGCATTAGAATGGAACACTTTAATTGTTTTTTCAATGTGTCATGTAGAAATTTCTGGATTTTACGTAACAACTAATAAAACATTATTTGGATTTTACGTAACAACTAATAAAACATTATTTGCTTTTTCTTCATTGCAAGGATTTTATGGGAATTTACAGTCTTTTTAAACACACAATGTTCTCTTAAAATTGACTGACAAGTTCCTAAATGTGTGTTTTATGAGGCTTCTGTCTCTCTGGATATTTGTTTAAATACATTCGTTCCGCTCGTTTGGAATTTCGTTGACATAGTATGTAACACGATAGAATATCATATTTGTCTACATTTGAAAATTGCGCCATACTTTTTGGATAATAACTATCACAAATTAACTAATTCAGAGTTAAATACTAGTACCAGCCAAATACAAAATTATGACAGATACTGTATTACTTCAAAGCCGTCTATTTTTATTTTTTTCAAAGCCGTCTATTTTTATTTTTTTCAAAGCCACCTGTTTTTATTTATTTTTTTTTAGAACATCATATCGTTGTTATAATGCCGCAGATAGAACTGTAAGATATTATTTATATTGAAGATTCATGAAAAACTCTTTACCAATTTGGATCAATTCGTTTTTTGGAAATTATAAATATGTATTTTAGCAGTGTTTGATAACGATCATTTAAAT
The DNA here is from genome assembly GCA_036346205.1 of Vesta saturnalis. Taxonomy (NCBI): domain Eukaryota; kingdom Metazoa; phylum Arthropoda; class Insecta; order Coleoptera; family Lampyridae; genus Vesta; species Vesta saturnalis. The sequence continues at coordinate 1,700,590 of JARFJB010000772.1, read as the reverse complement.
AAGTAACTTTAATGTTAATTTCACAAGCATTTAGTTTTTTATGTTAAGTTGCATCATTAACAATATTTCATTTCAGTACTTTTCCTTATTTTATAATATATTAAACGCAAAGTAAAGTTAACTAAATAAACTTTTTTGAAAATGCAGGCCTGTATTCAAACATTTCGTGATGATGGTCCATAAAACGTTCAAAATGCGATCAGACCATCAAATGTGATAAATTGTTGAATTTGTAATAAAAAAACCTTTCAAAATATCAGGACCGTATTTAAAAAAAATAAGTTGACGATGGCTATAAAAACAGGAAACGTCCGTTTGAAAAACTGACTGTGCCACGTTAAAGCCCGTAACAAGTTGCCATGAAGACGTGTTTATATTTTTGCTCTAGTATTTATAATAACCCAAAAGAAGTAAAATAAAAATTTTCATAAACAAAAGATCAGACCATCGATTTTTTATATCTTTTTATTGGTGTCGTAATTACACAACGTTTTTCCCATTTAACCGGAGTTGGATCTATTACCATTTCCGAGATCCCCCTAGTGAGAATCCTTATCTTGGACACGGTGTGTACTTAAAACTTTCCTAATTCATTTTTTTGTTTTATTTCAAATGAGCTTGGACCTTAAATAACATAAAGATCCAAATCTACACATTAGCAGTGTATTAAATTCTATTACACCTTATTGTTCATGCAAAACTTCTAAAATTAGGAAACCGGAAAACGACACAGCTACTGATTTTAACAAACATAACGTTATTCCAAGTTTCAGAAAGGTTTAGTGACGGTCCTCGTGTGCATCATCACTATAACACTAAAATTAATATGGTCTAAACAGCAAAATAAAGTATCACTAGGAGGCAAAGCCAAATTAGCCGAGTTGCAAGTATGAAGGGGAGTATTCGTTTCAACATGTTGCATTGTAAGCGCTACCAGGAACACGTTACCACCAGTAATACCTACGATTTTCACAGTCCTTTTAACACAAAAAGTACACCCACGTACCACACAAAAATAAAAACACCGAACGCGATAGCTAAACTATCATCATAAACGGTCGACTGGGGTGAACTAAAGAAAATTTGTAATGTATATGCCATCAACGTTTCTTTTCTGGTGAAAGTGAAAGTTAAATGAGTTCTGATAGCCTAAAGGTCCTTCATCGTCATTATTAATTAGAATTTGTTTAATTTTGAAGATCTCAAACTTTCATAGCAATCAAGTTCGTACTTATTACTAACAGGTTTGATTAAAGATACCTTATTTATTACATGATTTTTATCAAACCTATGTAGAGCTACGGCAGACTTGTTCCAACGTTTGTATTTGATGAGCTAAATTTTCTTTAGTTTAAGGCAATGTTTTGTATGCTCCTGGACGTTCTGAAATCACTTGGGAGATATGATGCTTTCATACTATTGATGAACATTAATCGATTTAAATGGTGACGTTAGCGTAGCACAAGATTATTTATACTGTAATCATTACTACTGCTCTATATCATTAAAGCTGTGACGTCACCCTTGCAATATTCGATTACATGGTTTGTAACTTTCACGCCGGATAAACTCTCTTATAGATTATTCAACCGCCGATCTTCGCTTGATTTTCTTCCAGAAATACATGTAATAAAATTTTTATTGGTCTCAATTAAGACATTCATTATTGTATATAAAACAGATAACTAATCATATGGTATTTTATTACGCTAAGTAGAAATTTTTATAGATTTGTTTTTACCATGTCCTGAATTTCTTTGTACAAATACTTTGACGCTTAGAGAATAATAACTGTAATAAAAAGTGTGTTTATGGGAAGACTTCTTCGACTTTCAAATTACCGATAGGTCGATGTTTAGGGATGTAGGATTATTGGTAAATGGTAAACCACGTGCAATATGTAGTAACGTTTAAATTTTAACGCTTTTAAACTTTAAACCGTTCTAGAACAGTAAGTTAAAATAAGTGTTTCGTCTATGTATTTGGATCTATGGAAACCATGACTAATCTATAATTTCCTTTTCTCAATTCAACCAAGGAATTTAAAAAAAAAGACAAAGGACAAAAAATAAGACAACCGTCACAAACGGTAAGGGTTTCACTGATCACAGGCATTGGCTTCTACCTGTAAACAACCCTTACCGTTTAATAATACTTTATATACTATACAGTGTGTATCAGCCAAACGAAATAAATTGGGTAATAAATAAATGGTAGCGTGTTCGAAAAAACGCTCGGACACGTCAATTGAAATTTTCAGTTTCGCATTTTTTTCAACAAAAACTTTTTATACAGGGTGTGCCATGTAACGTGGCCAGTACCAACTTTCTTGTTTCAAATGCAATACGCTGTATATTATTCAATTTTTGGATTCTTGAAAAATTCTGGACCTATTCCATGTACAATGTCCTATACCTATCTTCAACTGTTTCGGAAATATTACTAAAAACTAATAAGTAATATTGTTTATTTCCTGAGAATGTAAAAACACAAAAAACCTTAATATCAATATAGGAGATGTTCAAAATGCTCACTGCGAACGTTTTGGCAACATTATAATCTTAAATAGAAATTTCTTCTAACGTTACTCAATATCCCAGGTGTGACCGATCTAATCGGAAGCATTATTCGTCGTCTTAAGTCAGCTAAGTCAAGAGATTTAGTTTTGTATACAATACTTTTCACATATCCTCATAAGAAGAAACCTAATGACCTCATGTCAGGGGATTGTGCTGGCCATTCCATCGATCCTCGCCTTCCTATCTACCGATTTGGAAATATTCGGTTGAGGTACTCCCGGACATTGATTTGGTAATGGGGCATTGCTCCATCTTGCTGAAACCATATCATATTCGCTGGAACTTTTGGGTATGCTGGATCAGGAATATGTTCCCACATATTCCCATGTTCATACTCTAAAAATTCCAAGAAAGCCGCAGCATTCATCCGAGGTGGTAAAAAGTAGGGCCCAAAAAGGTGATTATTGTAGATACCTATCCAGACGTTCACACTAAATTCTTGTTGGAAATGTCTCAGGCGAACTACATGTGCCCAAACGTACTGGTTGTGAAAATTCACCACACCACGGCGAGTGAAGCAGGATTTATCGGCCCATAAAACATTATTTAAAAAGCCTAGATTGTTATAACTTTCAACAAGAGTCCATCGACAATACGCAACTCTACGTTTTGCATCCCCTGGTTGTAGTCCTTGAACAGGTTTTAGATGGTAAGGATATCTGTGATCCCGTCTTAATGTTCGGTGAATAGTAGTATTTGAGACTCCACCTAAAGCTACGGATACTCTTCTAATCCTAGTTGTGGGATCTCTGTCTTTGCTGCCTATGATTATTATTTTGACGACCATGCACATTATTGACTTATAATTTGTTGGTGAACTCTTACAAATACTGAAGGATGAAGAGCTCTTCTAAAAGGAAATCTTCGTCTATAATCACGGGCTGCTGCTGCTGCTGAACTTCCGTTTACAAAGCCATAAATAAAATGGATATCCGCTATTTCTTGATTAGAAAACAAAAATGGCATTTTAAAAGATCACTTTTGTAATAAAAATTAACACAATAAAATATGTAAATAAATTACATTCTTTCTTATGTACAAATCGTATTTAAAATAAAGCGTGAGATTTGACATGATTTGATTCTTTTTTTTTTATTGTTCTTTTCATGGCACACTATTTTTTGCGGGAGCATCAAACGTTCGTTACTTACCATTTGGAAGCTGTTCATGGATTACAGCTAATTTATCTCAAAAACTATGCAATTTTCGAAAAAAGCAGAAGACAAAAAAGTTCCTAAATCAAATGGGCAATCTAAATTTTTGGTTTTTAAGAGTTAAGAGGCGTCGCATGAAAAAGTTCGGGGGGATAAAGGGTGTACCACCCCAGAAAATGTACTACCCTGTAGACATTGATAAACGTTAAACTACTCTTAATATTGAGTTTAAGGTGTGTAATATGTGTACTAAATTTGGATTTCTTATTTTAAATAGTTTTGAAGATAAATTAAAAGAATTGAAAAAAAATTAAAACTTTGAAATCCTGTATCTCCAAAACTAAGCGTTTGGCAAACCTATGTTTATATGAACTTTTTGTCTTAATTTTGAAAGCTCTATCGACTGTTAAAGTCCTGCTACAAAAACTGGATTATATATATATATATATATATATATATATATATATATATATACATATATATATATATATATATATATATATATATATATATATATATATATATATATAAGTAATCTTAATTGTAGACTGTTCAGCAGTCCTTCTCCTCTTCAGCCCTGGTCAATCCATGTTTGTTGGTGTTGCAATGTTTTGTGTTATTGTATAGTTTACAATCATGAGATGTGCTTATTTTTGGTTTAAAAGAAAGAAATAAAGGTTTATTATTTAATATTTAATAATGCGTTAATTGGATTAAATGTGTGTGTTATTTAGTGGGGTGCAGCGTGCTTAGTGTGATTATTAGATTCGTCGTCCGGTTTCTTGCTGGATCGTCATCGAATAGACGGGGGGATACGGAGGGCATATGTGAATCTTCTATCTCCCCGGAGAGGTCGTCAAGGAGTTGTGTAAGGATTGCTGGGGGATACTTGAACTTTATTTTATTTGTTTTCTTCGCGGTGGGAATTGGGGAAAACGGTAGTTGAAGGGTGTGGTAAGGATCTCTTTGGTGGGGATAGTCTCGCCGAAGATTCTTCTATGTGCAAAGTTTTTCTGTAGTGGTTGGATTCTGTGTGTGATGGTTGGTATGTTTGCTTGTTGTGTTGTGAGCTCGCTAGGGTAGCTGAGAGGTAACCTATATATGCGTCTGAGTATTCGGCGTTCACAGGAAGCAATAGAGGCAATGTGATTAGTGTTTATGTTCGTGTATATGGGTGTTCGGAAGTCCATAACAGGGCGAGTATATGTTTTGTAAGTGTGTAGTGTTTTGGAGTGGCAACTTCTGATTCTACCCCGTAGGCGCCCAGTAGGTTTGCGCGGTTTCTTATCCTGTTCTTTGTACATCGGGGAGCCAATTGAGGGTTCTAGTAAAGAGGATTCCTAGGTAGGTGACTTCTTGTTGGAGTGGGAGTCTTTCTTGCTTTAGGGTGAGGGAAACGTTTCTGGAGGCAATGTTCGGAAACTTATCTTCGGTGTAATTAGGATGTCGAAAGAGGATTGTTTGGGATTTGGTGGGATTGACGGACACTCTCCACCGGTTTGCCCTGTTGGAGAAGTTCCGAAGAGTTTTGGATATGAGGCGGGAGGCCGTTTCGCTGTTCCGATTAATTGTCCACAAGGCGGTGTCATCCGCAAACTGCGCAACGACTACTCCAAGTTTTGTGACTTCGGGAATGTCAGATGCAAAGATAATAAAGAGGATTGGGGCTAAGGCAGAACCTTGCGGTACGCCTGCTGTAGGTAGAAAAGTATCTGAGAAGGTTTTCCCTAGTTTGACCCGAACTGACCGATTGGTCAGGTACTAGAGCAGGAGTTTGCAGAAGGGGTCGGGAATGTTGAGGTTACGGATCTTGTGCAGGAGACCGGCGTGCCAGACCCTGACAAACGCTTGCTTAATGTCCAGAAACACAGCCAGATTGAATTGCTTGTGATTGAATGCTCTGGTGGTCCCTGTAAGCAGCTTCAACAAGGAATCGTGACACTTTCGGTTGGGATGTAAGCCGAATTGGCTCTTGGGAAGGACGTTAAATTCTAGGTACTCCCTCAGTCGCCTGCTCAAAGCATTTTCCGAGGCAACTCAGGAGGGAGATTGATCTATAGTAGGAGGGTGAGGTTAGGCCGCGTAGGGTTTAGGTGACGGTGGAGACCGATTTCCAGTCTGTCGGGAAGTGGGATAGGATTAGGCATTGATTGTAGATGTTGGAGAGCTGGGTCGGGTAAATGACGGATGATTTCTTTTCCTTGGAGGAGATTAGGCTCCCCTATAGGTCGGTAAGATGGGATTTAGGGTTGACTTTCCTTCTGGTCAGTCTATCGAACTGTTGCCCGAAGTGTTTACCATTTCTGCAATCTAGCTGGGAGGTGGCTTTCGTCCCGGAGTCTTCGGCGTGTTTGTTGGCTTCTAGCCTGATTAAGTCATTAAGGCGGTTGTATTCGTTCTTGAGAGCCGGGTTCCTGGATCGCAAGAATTGACGATAAATTCGTCTTTTCTCTTTGATGCAGTTCATAATGTGTTGTGGGACCGGTTTTCAGGAAGTGTCGATGTTTTTTAGTGGTACAGAGATATCGGCCGCTTCCGTAATTACGGAAGTTAGGTTTCTAATGGCTCTCTCGAGATCTTGGGCCGCTTGAAGATTGGATGCAGGAAGGTTGTTGGAGATGTGTTCGTAGAACAAATTCCAGTCTGCAACTATAATTGGCTTTATACGTTTCTCAAACTGCAGTGTTAATAGCAGGCTGATAATTTTTCAACTTTGACAAAATTGTTTTCAACATCTTTAACAATTTTAATAGATATTACTACTGACGAAGATAACTGTAAGTGTTAGTGAAACGTTTAGATTGTGTAATTTAAAATACATCATTTAAAAAAACCCAAAAAAGATAAATATGTTATTATGTGTGATAATGGTAAAAGTTTACATTTTCATAAAGCAAATTAAGTTTTCTGAACCAAGTATACCGCGTGGATGACGGCGAGGATGGGAAATAGTTGACAAAAACAAGGGAAAGACAGTTATGAATTTAACCATCCCTCAAGGTTAGTTTTAGGGGTTGAAAGTAAATATTGTAAAGTGTCACGATAGGTATCAAATTAAGCAGCGTTTTGTAACCAAAATAATATCACTATAGAATTTACGATTTCAATTCAAGAAAGTGCGAAGCACGGGGTTAATGGTTCAACATACTCTTACAGTACTGACACGTAAACGTATTAAAGTATTCCAATATATTTCAGCACTGACAGTACCACCATATTTTTTACATCATGAAATATGGTTAATGTTACTTTTCTTGCTGGGATCGGAGCTTCTTCACTAGAGGAGAATCTAATTGCCTCCGGTGCATGCTTTGATGCCTAAATTCTGGTTCATAGTGGCAATGCCAAGATTCCTCGCCGGTAAAAATGTCGTGTAAGAAGTTTTGAAACCTTAATAGTGCACTAAATGTTTTAAGGCCGTGCCACGAATAACCGAATGAACTGTTCCTATACTATTAGAGTGGTCCATAAAAGTGTCGTTTTTTTAGAGTTTCTTATTGAGTCCTTCTGCTGCTATCTAGAAAATATTTTATATGTTAACGCTAATCAAGCAGGCGTTACCCTGGATTGGTGAACAGAGGACGGGCAATTCTGCAACAAGACAACGCCAGACCTGAAACTGCAGCTGAAGTTCAACAAAAAATTAGGGAATTGAATTTGGAGCTTCTTACTCATCCAGCTTATAGCCCGGACCTTGCGCCTTCCGATTATCACTTATTCCGGTCGATGGCGCACTTCCTTCGTGGGCGGCATTTTACAAGTGTTGAGGAAGTTGAAGCTGCATGCTGAGAATTCTTCAATTCCAAAGATGCTACATGGTATCGTCGTGGCATTGAAGATCTTGCAGAAAGATGGTTTATACTGTAGTGAATAAAAGTTTTCATTTGATATTTTATCATTAAATAAAGTTTTTCATAAAAAAACGTCATATTTTATAGGCCATCCTCATAATATTAAGGCTGTTTGGTACCTTGTTAGCCCCATATAGAAATCAATGCAATTTGACTTCTGCTTGAACTTAAAAAGTAAAGCAAAAAATTCTTCGCATTGACTGTGTCCACATTCCTATAGATATAGTTCCCCAAATAGCAGCTTGATTTAAGATTTTGTTCTACACTAGTTTCGATTGCATCTGTGGTGATAAACTCCTTTCACATGTACCACATTTAAACCAAAGTTTAGAAATGAATCCGGATCTAACTTCCTTAGTATAATCCATTCTCCCCATGGAAAATAGTATTCTTACCTCACAAAATTTAATCTTTTCATCAGATTAGACCTTCGGGTCTTTTTCTGAATTTTCGATTGAAACGGTTTTGATTTTCCCATTATATTTATTACACGCACGTATATATAAAACGCTATAGTAGCTCGTATTCTGTGAAATGCTTAGTTGAAGTAAAACGCAAAGTATTTATGGTATTTCATACCAGACTTTAAAAAATTTTAATTGTATCATTATTAAACAAATAAGCCTTAGGAGTAATTAACGAAGGTATAAAATAATGATAATGACATAATAATTACATGTGAATTATTGCAATTGAGAATTGTCCATCTCATTTTTATTTTTACTTTTAGAAAGTTTTGTATTATCCATAATTTCTAAAAATATTGTTCCATTCAAATTCATTCAAATTCAAACACGTTTATTTAATTAGTGGTACAATAGTTGATATATGGGGTTAACAATTTCAGTCGGCTGCTCAGGCGAGGTAGCCTCTTCAGCCGGTTGATTACATAGTTTTTTTGATTTAGTTACATTTCGTTGTTTATAAGATTATAACATGTTATACTTATTAGCTAGGCAAAAAAAAAGAAAAAAAAACATGTTAGTGTGTTACGTTACTTAATTGAGTAGTATTTTATTCCTAATCTAGTGGATGTTGTGGGCGGGACTCGTGGGTGGGTGGGCGGTGTTTCCTTGGAAGCAGGAGGCTGGTCCCTCGGAGCACCAAAATGGTTAGGGATACCGGTGGTCTGCATAGCTTCTTGCGGGTGTTGTCTGTTTGGAATGGAAAGAATTATTAGTATTTTTAGTATTGTATTGATAAATGAATTTTATGTTTTATATATGTGGTGTTTTGAAGTGAGTTGAGTAGTGAATTGTAGATTGTGTTAATATGTAAGTTAATTATATTGATACAGTTAGCTATACTTATCCCGGCATCCCTACTCATCGCCGTTCCGGAGATATTTACACAAAAAGTGCAAACACCTCCTGACCGTGTGTGAGGACTACTCGCCACAGGTCAGTCGCAGTTTGTGCCGAAACTAAGGCCGCTGCCACCCTTCGGATGACAGGTAGGACCTTCGCCATATCCAAACCTCCGAGGAGGCCAAGAACAGCGTCGAATCCTAAAGCGGGTGAAGCGGGCTTTTTACGTCTGCGGCTTTCACCGCATCCGCTACTTCAGCCATCTCGCTGCCGCTTGCCGTCGCCTTGGCGTAACTAACGCCGGTGCGGACTAGAGAGGGTGCCGCTGTGGGCGGTGTCCTCTTCTGTCGCTGTGAATCTTCAGACTTCTTCCTACGCTGAGGGAGACGCGGGTACCTCGGGCATCTCCTGAAGTTGGCCGGATGATCACCACCACAGTTTACGCACCTTGCCCGGTCCGTACGGGGTTTGGTGCACTCACTGGAGTGGTGGTGTCCTGCACACTTGACACAGCGTGCCGCCGCTCTACAGCAACGCTGTGCGTGACGGAATCCCTGGCACCGGTGACACTGCCCGATGCCTGGACACCGCCTCAAGTCTTCAGTGGAGACACGTAGGCGAGCCACGTACTCCATCAGCCGGATCTTCTTGAGGTCCTCTTCCGTTGGCACCTGGACCAGCAGAAGCGGGATCGGTCTGCCTTGTTTCTTCATCCTGAAACAAGCGCTGATGTTAACGTCATGTTTTTGCAGCTCAGAGGTAACGTCAGCCTCGGAGATTTCTACGGGTATTCCCCGTAGAACCACCTTGAACAAACGTTCCCTCTTTGCCTGATAGGTATGGTACGGTGTACCATGCCTACCATATACCGCATAAGCCTGTCACGGTCCTTGGCAGTGGCAGGCTGGATCGGTATCCTCGGCGATTGCCTTCACGCGTGAAGACGATCCTCGGTGGTCTAGTTCACGGGAGAAAGCAACCCAGTTCTCCCTCTCGCGAAGGATTACTGGCGGAACCCTCTCCCTGGCAGCGGGAAGCTCTTCTACGTCCGGGCGGTCCATGGTGTCAGCAAGGGCCTCGAACGCGTTGATGACCGTTGTGGGCGTGGTCGGGCGGTCTCTAGAAGATTTCTTCGGCTTCTTCTTCTGGAGCCGGAACCCGTCGGACGGTGGAGGTTCTTCTTCTGCAACATCGCTGATTGGGGCTGCTGGGAGCGGAGTAGCAGCCACCTCTTCTTCCAATTTCTTGGGCTTCTTCTTCTTCTTCTGGATCTTCTTGGGAACGTCTTCTTCGTTGAAGCGCCGGTAATCGTACGAGAGCTTCTCCTCGATCTCGAAGAAGCCATCGGGTAGCGCGACGAACTGTTGCTCATCGTGACGGCTCCGAAGAGCGTACGGGTTCCTCTTCAGGGGCGGTGGCTCTCTACCTGCCATCGTGAAAACGACGCAGGTAGCAGAACGTACGCACGTAAAACTTTTAACAAAGTACGTTTACTGTGTTAAACGCGATGCTCACTGAACTGCTTGCAGACAGCGAATGAATATTGTTTCATAAGGGTTATGTACCGTTAAATGCTTTGAGGGCGTGGTTAGTTCTATTGTTAGGCAACAATCTATTATAGTTAACAAGTTTGTTATAATAACAACATCTGTTGGAATTAGTACTTTAAGTTAAGGTAGCCAAACAGCCTCAAATAAACCTTTGAGATTTTTAGTCGCGATGCGCTTGTAGGCTCGCACGCATGTTTTAGACGTCTGACATTCTCACCTGTTATGACAACTCGAGTAAACTGATTGTACCACACAACCATTGATGTGACAAAATAAGAATTCTCGTTTCACCCACCAGTGGTTAACGTCTCTTAGCTATTAACAACGGAACAAAAGCCTCTAAATTTTCCTTGGGCCAATTTTTCTTCATCGCAAACGCTATTTCAAAAATCGACGAAATCGGTAGTAAAGAATCAATTGAAAAAATATTTTCCAAGAAATCAATAATATTTTTCCATCCGGAACTCAGACATCTTCCAATTAGTGTGTCTGGTATACGCAGAATATTGTTGAAGTGTAGCTCAACAGCTACTTGTAAAAAAAGGGTTGTGAAAATTGAAAAGGAATTAAGAAATGCGTTTAATATTTAAATGAAAATGATTTTGTCTGTAGTAATATAATTAATTATTGCAAAACATTCAAGTGCTATAGATGAGCTGTAAAGATTCTAGTTTTCATTATTTATGTTAACCAGGAAGTAGAGTACGTCCCGCAAGAGGTTAATTTTCCTGTAATATTCTATTTTATTTAGTGGTAGTAAGTAAATAATTATTTAGAGTTGTCAAGTTTCTCATAGACGTCAAAATGTACGTTTTAATGAATGAACTCAATGTCGATTATATGAAGAAGTAGATAAAGCTTTATTTTGTCGTCTAGAAGACAGTGACAATATGCAAGTCTATAAAAATATTTTTTACCGCTAGCTTTTTCTTACATGTATACATCATGACTTAAACTTATTACGATAAAGAAATTAAATAATCAATATTAATTGAGTATATTAATTAACATAACGCGTAATATGTTTATCTCTTTGAAATACTAATCTGATAACAGGTCGAAACTCCGAAAACGTTTATATACTAATGGAACGACCGTTCTGACCTACTTCCATTGTTCCTTCTTTAACTTACCTTATAATGAAGTTAATTTGTAGGTTTTATAAAAAATTTATTACGTAAATAAGGGTAACAACAATAGAAAGTATACATAATGTTAAAGTATGTTATCCTTTATCAAGAATGTAATAATGTTTGACATATTGCTTTTTTCAATACATCAGTGTCGACTGAAAAAAAAGCCTTTGAATATTAAAAACATGTACAAATTAATCTTCCTTGCATGACTGGTTTTTGATTAAATGATAACATTCATTTCGACATCTAATGGGAAGTAATCGATCTTTCTAGAACCGTTGACAATTCCTCCATAAGCAAAATCATAACGATGGAATTTCCATATTTTACGTTATACGTGGTTTGTTAACTTTTAGAGAAAAAACTGTAAACCAATTTAGAGGATCAACAGTATTGGTTTAGCGATTTGTTAGCTTTTACCGAAATGAATTTGCAAACATTTTGTAAGATCGTATAATTGAATGATTCCTAAAACATTCAACGATTTATGCAAATGATCTTAATGTAACTCGGAAATTACCAATATACGTAACGATCATGAAAGTTTATTTATGTAACTCATGCAAGTTACCTAATGCTATGAAATTAATCTTCAAAGATTAAGTGCCTGCAATTTTAGCATAATCTTAAAACCTTTCTTTTTATCGAAAAACTGTTAGGTATAAATTTTATACGATGTATTAACGGAACATTAACACGCCGTATACAAATAATTTGAAATAAGGAAGTGTGTAGCGAAATTGGTTTAAATCTTCATTAGAGAATTCAATTTTCAGACCGATCAAATAATGTCGCAATATTAGTTAACCTTTCTCATTAAAAATCCGCCCTAATCGATAAGGCTGAGCTGTTGTTAAACGGCTATCAAATAGCCCGGGGTGGCTTCAACTTGAAACGAGCTGAAATGAGCTACTAAAGTCATGAATATTCAGGCACACGTTCTAGCCTAGTGGGCTGTGGAACACATTAGCACCGTCAGCAATAGAGGATGGGACATGAGACGGCGACGTCCTGGAAAATGCAGCTTAGATTTCGCGTGCATGACAGTAGGAAATAATGACATAACCCCCGAGTTTAATGAAATGCTGGATTTTGTGTATCTTTGTCGCTCATAAATCGCCCTCTAGTTAGTTACGTTTGTCGTACAATATAAAATAAAGCTAAAAAGGGCATCTAAATTATTTTCTGCTGTGTACTAAAGAAAGGAATTAATAGAGGAACTACTTTAAACATTATTACTTCCTTCTAGCAAGTTCATATCTACTTTCAAGAAACTAAATGTAGTTTCCAATACAATAAATTAGAAAACATTCACATAAACTACTTTCAAAAAGTAATTATGTAGCCGTAGCCCACAATTGTATTTTACAAGTTTTATATTGAATATCTCATATTTATCTATTTTAAAGTAGTTATTATACACACCGATAAATATACTTAAGTAATGGGAATTTAATTCTCTTTAAATTAAATATTTGCATTACATGAAAATTCAAGTCACTCAAAATATGATGATTACGTTTGATTTGTATATCTCTAATTCAGTACATTATTAAGAGCTTAGTAATCGTGAATCAAATATTGTTGTATTCAGGGTGACTCACGACTATTCCCTCGGTCTCTTCTGCTCGGTACGAGGTATCAGCTTAATTTTTTGGTGACATATGTAAATTGATGAGGACTATTTTTTTTTAATTATTTTCAATTATACAGGGTAGTTCAGAAAATTGTAATAATCAAAGTTAGGTTTTTAAATACAACGTCCTGTATTTTATGTTATTTTTAAATTATACGTTAAAATTTAAGTCAACTTTATTTAACTTTCCCTATCACTTACCAATTTTGAAAAAATTGTGATTTCAAGAAGAATATTCAATTTAAACAAGAACTAAAAACACGGAAACCTCTTACTTACACAAATTTATTCCGATTTATGCCTTCCATTTGCACTATGTAGGATTTCGATATTAGTACCGGGTGTTTAGGAAAAGGATCCTTATTTTATAATTTTCAAACATCAAGAACCCACTTAGCTTAAATGGACCACCCTATATAATTTTTATTTATGTGAAATAACTTTTCATTTTCTATCAAATACTATGAGTAATGCATATGTCTAAAATTAAAAAGTTAAGATTTTTATTTAAAATTTCTGTGACATTTTTTTTTTACATTCTAGTAGGTAAAGATTTTTAAATTGTAATTGATAAATAGATATGGGATCAAAACCACAAATTAAAAATAAAACTAAAACCAAGACATAAACGTTTATGAAAAAAATACTACAATAAATGTTCAATATGATAACAATTTCTTTCTATGCATAACCGTACTCGTTTTTCAAAAGATCTCCTAATGTTTCTTAGGATATCTGGTGTTACACTAGCAAACGCATCCTTTATTCTAATCTTCATGTCATCAGCAGTGGTAGGCGTAGTATTATAAACTAAATTTTTAATGTAGCCCCAAAAAAAGGAATCCATGCTGGTTAATTCAGGAGACCTAGGTGGAAATTCATGTGGACCTCCCCTTCAAATCCATTTACTGGGAAATTGTCTATCCAAACAATTTCTTACATTCTAGCTGTAACCACGGTTTGTTTCTAATATCTAAAAAAATTTCATCTGAAGGACTCGAAATAGTAATGAAAGTGTCGATTTACCAAGCCTTTGTTGTGGAAAGTTGATTCGTCGGTAAATAAAACAAATTTGACGAAGTCATCTTCTTCCCCAACTTTTTAAGAGTTCATACACAGAAATTTCACCTCCATTGAAAGTCTCGCCCAGATAAATTCTGATGAAGTTGTATGCGACAAGGATGGTACTTATGTTTCTTTCAGAATTCTCCAAACACTTGCTTGACTAATTTCAGTTTGTTTAGAAGTTTCTCATGAACTTACATTTGCATTATCAACCACTGAGCCTAAAACTAAGAACTCATTGTCCTCTATTGTCTGGATGAGGTCGATGGAGATACCTTTATGCATATACCCTTGACACTAACAAACAATCTCTAAAACATTCACCAAGGATAAACGTCATACCCACTCTTTCTTCTTGAGAATACTACTTCAGTTTTTTAGTCTTAAAGGATGATAGCACTATTGAAAATAAAGTAAGAATTTTGACGCATTTGACCTAATAATAAGGTTAAGGACAGCCGCCAAGTAGATGAATTAAACAATATCTTACTTTTAAAATCATTACCTACTAGAATGTAAACTAAAAATTTCCATAGAAATTTTAGAGAAAAATCTTAATAACTTTTTAATCGTTAATTTTAGACATACTTTTGATAGAAAATGAAAAGTTATTTCATATAAATAAAAATTATACAGGATGGCCCATTTAAGTTAAGTGGGTTTTTGATGTTTGAAAAATTCAGGGGGTTGTATTTAAAAAAATCTAGCTTTTATATATTACAATATTCTGAACCACCCTGTATAATTGAAAATAATTTTAAAAAATAGTGATTATTAATTTACATATGTCACCGAAAAATTTAGCTGATATCTCGTACCATTTAGGCACAAGAGACCGAGGGAATAGTCGTGTGTCACCCTGTATATACCATTCATATGTCTCTCCTTGGTCGTTATCCTTCCCAGTACAAACAACAAGATTTGTAGATATCGATTTAAACTGTATAGTGTACATAATTTGTATCTCAATCGGATTCATTTGGATTGTACAAATTGATTTAAAGCATTATGTTCATAATGTTTTATCGAAGTATAGAAATGTGAATAATACAGGTTACTGTAAAAACGCCTCGTTTATTTATTTGCTATCGACTTCCAATACACATTTCGTAACATTGTCTTTTTAACAATTTCTAGTCCATCAGCTTGGTATACAGTCTAATACAGCAGGCAAAGTATAATATTTTATATATTTTTAGCACTTCGTTTGAAGACGGTGATAAACATAAACTTAAGTATAAAGATATTTTTTTCCTTCCATTTTCTTTGTTTTGTTATCCAGAATTGAACATTACTTTATTTTTATTTAGTATTGAGTTTATATGTAACAAAGTTTGTGTTTATTTTGTCTGGTGCTGTGCAGGGACGGCCTAAGAATTTTTCTAGTGCAGAAGACAACTGCTTGTCGTAAGAGGCGAGTAATCAAAGGAGTGTGGAAGAAGTAGTTGGGTATGGAATCTTCCAACGCCAGCATGATTGTATTAGGAAATAGTATTTCGAACTTCCATTAATGATGTAGAAGTTCTTTTTTCTTGGAGTGATGTGAGTGTGTAGCGAGCATGTTGCTGATAACTTTTTTTGATAAATTTTTTTTTTGTTGATTGAGAACTTCATAGTCAAGATATCTTAGTTTGTTTTGCTACAGTTTTATTTTAGTTTTTGGTCATTATAATTGTGTAGTATTTGGTATTGATCCACTTACATACATTGGATTTAGGTCAGTTCTTCTCTTAGTCTTGGTTAACTTAGTTAGTAATTCTGAGTATAATACAACTTAAGGATGATAATATTTTATCGATCTTTAACTTTTTAATCAGTGACTTAAATACTTTCCGATTTCTGACTTATGCTACCGGATTTGACGTTATTTTTATTTCATTTTATTTTCGGTTGAATGTGTTTATTTTATATTTTTATTTTTGTATCAATGAGGTGGGAACCAGTAACAGAGCTTCGCATTAGAAGGAGCCACATGGAGCACGGCTACCAGACCTCCCAGCATCAGTGAGAGTTGTTCCTCCAGTTTAAGTGGTAGGTGGTAGTTGGTGCGAGTGATACCTCACTAGTCGCGCAGTGGAACCTCAAAAATTATAACTATATCGCTTTTGCGGTCCCATGGATTTTGTGAGAGACTGCCCCCATGTTACTGGATCGTTTAATGGACAGGCCATGTCAGGGTAGGTTGCTGGCCATCCTGCTTTAGGTTCAACGCCCTATAGCGGCGACACAAAAATTGTAATGTTTCAAATAAATTCAGTACAGTACAGTACAGTTTGCGTAAATTTGGCATAAATCATATATTTAAGTTCAGAATAAGTTTACAGATTAACATCTAAAACTATTAAATTATTTTAAACAAAGTATAAGTTAATATTTACGTCAATAATCTAATTCAGAAATGTAAATGGTAACGAACCGTCACTGCTAGAACATTGATTTACGTTAGTTTTGAACTTGTCAATAAAATTAATCTTAGAATTAACAAAAATTGTTAGGAAGCCAAAGAATTTAAACAGCATTCGAAAGGCCGTGTTTTATTTAATCAAAACCACATATTAATATTACACATAACTTTTATTTTATAAAAATTTGATGAATGGAGACTACTTTTTAGGGCGGGTTCAACAATTTGATATAAAATTAATTAAAACATTGATATTGTAGTTGATTTGGATCTCTTAAACTTGTAGTAGGTAAATCCTAAATCAACCACTGCGTAAATTTGCTTCCAGTCTAGAAAAAATTCGAGGATGTGGTTGTCTTCGCTCGGGATACAAATTTAAATACATTGCACTTGCCTCCAACGTATTATCATTGCACCGAATAAAAACTCTTAACATATCCATTTTTCCAGTATTTGTGTAATTAGAGCTTAGTTTGGTTCCCAAAAGATCTGAAACCGTTTACAACAAAGAATTTGAAAAATTGTCGTCGTGGTTAAGACAAAAAAGTGTGGAAATTGTGACAGAACAAGTTCTACTTGTTTACTTTTTGGACCAGGTATTACGAAACCTTTTAATTTTGCTCATATTTATTCTTTTTTCTTTTATTAGTCGAAGGTGTACAAAGTCTCATCTTTATAGTGTACTTTTTCAAAGCTGAAATGTATGCTGCGAATAAAAAATTACGTGGATATTGGCAGGTTCCCAAAATTGATTGGTTTCATAAAAAGTCGTTCGATTGGTTATGTACCAGAAAAATCGCAAGTACTTTCAAAATAGCAATTAACGGAGTTTTTGACAATGGCTCCAAACGAAAAATATTTGCTTTTGAAGGTACGACTTCATTAGTGTCAAAGCTGCTGGCATTAAACTAATATGATTGTAGGTGGTTGTCTTTTTTGGTCTTTTTGGGGCGTGTAGAAGAGTAGAATTCTATAACTTATGCAGAAACGATGTGGTAGAGGAAGGCTCCGTTTTGATTGTTAATGTTAAGGATACCAAAACCTATCGGCCAAGAACGTTTACTATTTTGAATAAATCTGGAGGAATCGATTATACTGAATTGATCAAAAAGTATAGAAATTTGCGGCCAAAGCATTGCAAAATTCAAACGTTTTTTTTGTTTTATAATAACGTTAAATGCACCTGCAACGCCATAGGAATCAACAGATTTGGACAGACTCCTAGGAATATTGCAAAGTACTTGGAGTTACCGAATGCTGAACTGTATACGGGGCATTCATTCCGAAGGACCTCTGCAACAATTCTGGCAGACAGTGGTGCCGATATTAGGGTGTTTAAAAGACACGGCGATTGGAAAAGTGACGCAGTAGCAGAGAGATATGTGGTAGATTCGCTAGAAAATAAAAAAAAATTGCTTGGGTCATCGGATGGAACCTGCTGTATTTCTATCGATTCTCAAGTGCTCAAGTTCTGGACTTACAATTACCGGAAATCCAAATTGTACATTTATATTAATACAGTATAGTACAAATATGCTTTGTTTGTGTTCTATCTTGGCTGTTGTCATGGTGCCTTTATGGCACGATAAATCGTGCTGTAATGAAAATCGTGCCATAATATGACAGATTATAAACAATTTTTAGTGTGTCAACGAGACAATTATAAGACTGCTCGACTACAAAATATTAAAGTACCCAACTTAGATCATTAGAATGTAGAAACATTTGTCTCAAAACATTCGATTTCATACCCAAAAAATATAAGGATTTATAATTATGAGTTCAAGTCGAAAAAGTATATTTAAGGACACGGAATGAAGTTTAACACTCGTGTTATATCCAAGATATTGTGCTACGAGATAGTTTACATCGTTTATGATTAGCATGTATTACATACAACAGCCCTTTCTGTTAACCTAAGGAAGGATTAACCATTTTTTTTCAGTGATGTCAGCATGTCAGCAGGTCTGTCGCAGCGTAAATTTCACCCTTCCATTCGTATACAGATGCAATAACCTAACAGAGTAGCAGTACAATGCTATTCTACTGTACAACTGGTTTCAACAACTAACCGTGTATGATATGGATTTTACAATGAAATCTTTAATTCGTAGGGAAAACCTTAAATAAAATAAATGACTATAAATTAACTTATTTTACTTTGTGAACTATATATGTTAGTAAACTAATGTAAGTAGGAAGAAGGTTTAGTAAGTATGAAACCTTTGCGGTTTGGTTCAGTAAACCCTCTTCTTGTAACCTAAAAAACACTACGACACTAACTAAGGCTAGCCAATCTAACCCGAGACGGCAGACAGTGCGGTCGCTGGGAATATACGTTAATACAAAAAAGTTTAAATATGATGTCTAAGAACGTTCGGTATTAAACCAATGTAAGGTTTCAAATCAGCATATCAATATTATTTATTTTAAATATTTATATTAAAGCGTCTCTGGCAATTGAAAATTTAAAAAATTTGTAATAATTTTTGTGAATAACTTGAATAACTTCATTACATTTATCTAAATCCAAACAGTGAATAGACAGTCATTTAATTTAAAAACACAAGTTGTAAAAATTAGATGACAACACTTCGTTAATCGTAACCCTTTCTATTAAATCCTATTATCATTCGAATAATATTTAGCTACCATTTCCAACGAAAGTTCGTGAACATGTAATACATTTATAGATCTAGAATGCTATTACCAATTATTCAAATCAGCTAAATTTATTTAAATATTAATTAATATCTCCATTTCAATCGTGTAAAATTAAACTTTGTAATGAATCTTTTGTAAAATTGATACTTTAATTTAATTAATATCGCAATCGTGAACTTGACGGTCGTGCGTGTGTAATTGTAAAAGTGTGTAAAAATGTGACGACGCTTGCGTTAATGCGATTCCCCTTCGTAGTAAAATTGCAATCTGTGTGTGTCATGGCAGTGATGATTAATTACGTCTGCCATCGATTATAACCGACGATTAAGACGCAATAGAACTTCAATTAGCGTAGCGATATGCTGATTATCATTAATCTTGAATTAACTTATCCTATATACACGATTAAGAATAAAGCTTGAAGGACCATAATATTTATTATATATATAAGTTAGACAGTAACGTAATGTTTGAATCGTTGTTATTAAGTGCTGTTTTGTTTAATGTAAGACGTCGTTTACGTTATCTGTTGTAATTTGTTTTAACAGATTCGTATCATTAATAACTGTATTACGTTTATTTATAAACGTGCCAATTGTTTAACCAATTAAATTATAAAATTTGAAGAAGCATTAAAATTCATTATTTTATATTTAAGATATTATAATTAATTTGTAGTAATAATCAATATAATTTTAATAATTTAAAATATACCGCTGACCACGGTCAGCAGTATATTCTACATCCTTAATTTTAATGTTGAAGACAATTAGTTATTGTATGAATTCAAATTTGCATTTATGGATATCAGTGACTTAACCTAAGTAAAATCAAATGTAACCAACGTGACAGAAAAATTGTAACAATGCAAGCACATGTTCTGTCATGTATAAAAATTAAAATGTTTTAATTAATTTTAAATGTAACTCAGCTTTGTTAATCATCAATTAACAATGACAGTTTAATGGTAAATAATCACAAAATGTAAATTTATCTATGAAGTATAACCAGCTGTTTTAAAGAATAACTTAGATGTAACGTAAGAAACTTGACTTGTTTTAACATTGTTTTATTGTAGAAGCTTGATAAAGGAACAAATAAAAGATTCCGAAATATTGGCAAATATCAAAGAGTTTTAAACGTATTAAGACCCTAGTTAGCGCAAGCCTGATAACACTAAGCAATTAGTTAATAAAAAAATTTTTCCATATATATATATATATATATATATATATATATATATATATATATATATATATATATATATATATGGAAAAGTATGAGACCTGCATTCAAGAAAAAGGTGGTGTTTTTCAAATTGTTAATGATGATTAGGTTCGTTCGTTTTTTTTTTTTAATTTCTTTTATTAGTAGTTTCATCTATTAATCTTACATACCTACCTACTTATGTAATAATAAAATAACAAAACAAAAAATTCTTAAGAAATCAGAGATTGAAATACAAATGGAATTATTTGTTTTCGCCCTAGCATGCTTCCGTTTCTTCTGCAAAATTCAAATGAATCAAAGTAGAGTTAACCTTGTACAGCCTGCTCAAATTCACAGGTAATAAATAAGGTACCTGTCAAAATTCAATTGATTTTAAAAACCATTGCAACCTGTGTCATGGCTAATATGATTTGATTATTCTAATAATACCCACAAACTTAAGTACTTTATTAATTTAATGGACCCAATAGGTATAACAAGAAAACAACATCTGTTTGAAAATAAAAAATGAGGATATAAATGGATAGAGTAGAGTATACAAAAGTAAGATTGGGTAGTGAAAGTCATGGTTGAAAGTTATGCCGTTTTCTCACAAAAATCGATGAAAATTTTAAAATCGTGATATCGAAAATATCGATTTTTGAAAATTATGCACACTCCTAGGGTGCCTTAATCGAAGTACAAATTGCACCGTTTGTTTTGGTCGTAGAGCACTTAGTTGTTCCGAATGCGGTATTCAAATTTTTCTGTAAATGGAGAACGGATGGGGTTATCGCGAAGGGGTTTTTATTAAAATTTAAAGCCCCATAACGGTATTTCAAATAAATAGTACCGTTCTATTTAGTTTTTTCAAAAAATTACAAAAATGTCTAATCTCTGCAGAGAACGCCCTCTACCTTAAAACCAAACGCACCAACAAAAATCAGCCTTCAAAAGATTGTATATCGCTCTTTCAAACGAGACCAAGTATATTTGAATCCACTGAGTGGATCAAGAGATATTAAAATGTAAATATAGGAAAATTTTATTATGAGAGATACGAAATAGCATGAATTTTATGTTTCTTCGTAGCAGTTACGTCCCCTATAGGTCGAGCTACGAACTTCAAAATAATTTCCAGCCATTTCTCTTACTTGCTTTATTTATAAGGATTTTTACCAATGTCGAGAGCCGCTCCGTACCCTTATCCGAACGCCCGGTATATTGAATATATATATATATATATATATATATATATATATATATATATATACATTTATATATGGCGATTTATATCAAAGTTGCATATTTGGATTCCTCGATCAATTCTAGTGTGGTTTTATGTATTACACAGTATCTAAAACAAATCGTTGGTAATTCGTCATTTTTACAAAAAGTAGATGTCTGAATAAAACTAAATGTCACTGTGATCGCAAAACTTAGATGGCCATAACTCTGTGATGTTACTAGACATGAAATGTACTATCGTAAACCGAATGGTCAAATTTGAATTCTTCTTGTGTTTAGAGAAATTATTTTCTCAATTTAGAAAATTTCAATCAATGGTAACTTGGTCTTTTCAAATGTAACGGCCATTTTTGCATCAAATGTGGAATTTTTTTACCTTTCCAACGATATAAATTAGACCGTATCTATCGACGGTAAATTTATTTTAATTTCACAATTTCTGATTAATTTGCTGCATTTTTCAATTTTTATTTTGTATTATCTAGTAACCTTTGGAAAATAAGCAAAAACTATTCACATTATAAAACATTATTTATTAAGTAGAAAAACACATAAACACAAAAACAAAATTACGAGCTAAATTAGAAAATAAAATAAAAAGAAGAATAATAAAAAAAAACAAATTTCATTCTTAACACATCCGACTACATTAGGAGCTCAAGGAGACCGATTTTTAAAACAGAAATAATCTTTAAATGAAAATCTACAATTTTTGGGTAATATCATGTTTACAGATGAGTGCATCTTCCATATATTATTAACAATATACTATAATTATTATATATATATATATATATATATATATATATATATATATATATATATTTATATAACCATATTTACATACTTTTACTCTAAGATTAAATAATATCGTTAATGATATCCCACACCTTACAAATTGTCACTAACGTAATGTAAAATAACGGTGTCAATATTCATTTATGAGATTAAAATGATACCTTACATATACGATATAGTATGAAATAGTTGCTGTATTAGTCACAATTGAAAATATCTGAATAGAATGCCCTTTATTAACAATTGTGAAAGAAATTATTTTTTGTTTGAATTAGACCATTTCATCACTTTTTATTAAAAAAATCTGTAGTATGATTAGGGAAAACGTATTGTAATTCAATTTATTGAAACAGATTTCCTTTGGTTGACTCCTTTATATAGATCCTCACTTTTCAGACCTAATTCACGTGTTCGAAGTTCAAAACTACAATGGGGTCTTCAAAGCTAACGTACCATCCACTAATTATTATAAAATGTATATCTATTTCCAATATTTAAAATCCTAGATGTGCGCAGTGTATGAAAGGTTCTATAACTTATAATATGACTTAGATAATATTTAATATAAGAGTTCTCCATTTTTCGTTAAAAAGGCACAAAAGCAATTTTTTTATGCAGTAACAAGCAAATCTTTCGTAAGATGGTATAAAACAAAATATCAAGTTCTGTTCGATATATTTATTATAGGTACAGGAAACTACAGATGCTTAAGATGTTCCAGAATTGAAAAGTTGTAATTTGAACACCTACCATATTGTTTTGTTTTGTATTATACCAGTCAACATTCGAAGTTTCACGTTATCAGAATTCAGTTTATTGTCTAAGGTTTCCTACAGTGCAGCAAAGTTATCTTACTTCATCGTAAACTGACCCAGTTTCCAATAATGGATGCATTCGTGAATTTTAGTCAACTTAACTTTTAAGGCAATACTTCTCCAAGAAAATAATTGAATTATTATGTTCCTTTTTTCCTTACTGGCAGTATTTCAGTTATTTCTTTTGAATAAGCAACACAATACAATAATATGCATATCTTTTAATTTTGATCAATATTCATTTCATTTGTTTATTAGCAGCTTCTGTATTACTGAATCCTTGGGATTTTATTTATTAGAAATTACGGGTAATTTATAGTATATTGTTAAATGTTAATTTACCCCTAAACTTATTTGGACAGTATAGTTTAAATATTCTTAGGGAACAGCACTTGTAGGTTGGTATCAAACAAACTACGGCTTTTGAGTTTTCAAGATTGAAAAATGAAATTTACCAAAACTATATGCATTTAAAATGACTCATTATTTATCACCAGTAGAAAAGGGACGCTTACCTTCTGCACTTTTAATTGTTACCACTTCATTAAAATTTAAAGGTTAATTGAAACTATTTCTAGCATTATTCAAAGCGTAAAGGTCATTTGACCGTCCGATGAATTGGCTTGAGACTGTTAAATCGTATTTTAAGCTGCCTCTATATAGGCGTATTATGCATGCGTTCTTGGAGTTGTTATATAGCCTAATAAATATAGTAGTAATAAAATTAACATACGGGTAATAATTAAGTTCAAACCGTTTATAATCATCTAGAGAACAAATGTAATTTACGAGTCACGAGACTTAAACGTAATTATTTCAACATTTATGTTGTATCTGCATTAATTGGGTGTAAAACGATAAAGACTGTTTAAACTGTTTATATATTTGTATTAATCAATTTCAAATTCTATAAATATATAATAGTCAAAGAAAATATATTATTAAAATATGTGTAATACGATAATTCGTAAAATTACGTACAATAAAATAGTTGAACAATCAACTACAATAGGATAAATGAGTATGTTTCTATATCGGCTTAGCGATTGTATTTATACAACTCGTCAGGTCATTCTAATACATTACATTTCAGCTAAACGCTAATGAGAATTCTATTTTCGCTATGGGGTCTCATAGCAACTAAAATGTGCAGGGTCTAATTTGATCTCGAACTGCTGGTTTCTGCCGTGTCAAAGGGCATTTCAAAGAAATGTTCAATTGATATCCTATGTCAATAGGAATGTCGTTCGAGCATTATTCATATGTACATAAATAATAATGAATGGCCAAATGTGTTGCTAAAAACTCGAGAACAGCTGGACCAATTCTGATATTTTTTTAATATATGAAGTTGAAGCCCGAGTAAGGTTTTTATGAAGAGAAAAGTTGAAAAAATCTCCAGGAAAAGAATGATAACATCATTTTTCTTTTAAACTAATTTAACACGGCGCGCGCCAAAGCCCTCAAATACTTTCTCTCTCACACACCGACTATATGTCTCACGGCGAATGCACTAGGCGCGAGTAGATGACGTGTATACTGCACCATTCATCCGATCGCCATGAACGGGTGAGGGAGAGGGAGAATGTGTTTTATATTTCAGCTCAGCCAAGCGCACCGGGTACTACTAGTGCATTATCAATATGCACATCATTAACGTGAAGACTTGATCTACTCTAACAAATTGAGGTCACGTTTTTTTGGTACATTTCAAATACGTACCTGATTGACCTCTACACATGACCTATTGGTTACAAATTGAGGTCAAAGGTCAATGTCGATGTTCGTGAATACAGGATAAGTGGTTCAACCTTTTAAAGGCATGTTTACGCTAACAGCACATTAATTAAACATCTTGACCTTGATCGGAATTTTTAATGGACCCCATATAATACAATCAACGTCGTTCAAAAGCATTTGTTGAGGAGATTTCAAATATGTATTTAATTACCTTCTATTCATGACCAATCTTCTCAAAATGTATTACCAAAAGCAAGATAGTATATTGCATTAGGTTTAGAAATGATTTTTTGTTGCGCATATGTTCTTGTTTGCGTCAGTTTGCTCGCTGACCAAACGAACAGGTTCACCACAAAAAGTGACATTTCTATGCCCAATAAAATAATGTACTATTTACTTTTCCACTATTTTTTGTTATGAAGATTGAATGTCATATAATATTTTTGTGACATAGAATTTTGGGTATATTGTATATTATTATACATTTATACTATGTCGTAGCTAATTACTAAATATGCTGAGTAAATGTTGAAAGTAGGAAATAGACTAAACACCCATTTGACTGGATATTTTTGTTGTATTGTTGGGCCGAGATTTAGACACAAACGGAAATGTGAGGCATCTCTACACGAATCAACTACTAATGGTTATTAGAACTATCCGTCACTAGAATGTTGACCTACTAGACAAATTCCACGTTTAGTAAGGGATCCTTTAAGTGTCAATTATGCGTGTGCTTGTGCGTGCGCGTGTGCGTGTGCGTGTGCGTGTGCGTGTGCGTGTGCGTGTGCTTGTGCGTGTGTGTGCGTGTGCGTGTGCGTGCACGTGTGCGTGTGTGCTGTGCGTGTGCGTGTGCTGTGCGTGGTGTGCGTGTGCGTGTGCGTGCGTGTGCGTGTGCGTGCGTGGCGTGTGCGTGGTGCGTGTGGGTGTGCGTGTGCGTGTGCGTGTGCGTGTGCGTGTGCGTGGTGTGCGTGTGTGCGTGTGCGTGTGCGTGTGTGTGCGTGTGCGTGTGCGTGTGCGTGCGTGGTGCGTGTGCGTGTGCGTGTGCTGTGTGCGTGTGCGTGTGCGTGTGCGTGTGCGGTGGTGTGCGTGGTGCTGGTGTGGCGTGCGTGTGCTGTGGTGTGCGTGTGCGTGTGCGTGTGCGTGTGCGTGTGCGTGTGCGTGTGGTGTGCGTGTGTGCGTGTCTGTGCGTGTGCGTGGTGTGCGTGTGGTGCGTGCGTGGCGTGTCGTGCGTGTTGCGTGTGCGTGTGCGTGTGTGCGTGTGTGCGTGTGTGCGTGTGCGTGTGGTGCGTTGCGTGTATGCGTGTGGTGCGTGTGCGTGTGTGCGTGTGTGCTGTGTGCTGTGTGTGCGTGTGCGTGTGGTGCGTGTGTCGTGCTGTGCGTGTTGCGTGTGTGCGTGTGTGCGTGTGTGCGTGTGTGCGTGTGGTGTCGTGGTGTCGTGTGTGCGTGTGTGTCGTGTGTGCGTGTGCGTGTGCGTGTGCGTGTCGTGTGTGCGTGTGCGGTGTGGTGTGCGTGTGCTGCGTGTGTGCGTGTGTGCGTGTGCTGTGTGTGGCGTGTGTGCTGTGTGTGCGTGTGCGTGTGCGTGTGTGCGTGTGTGTCGTGTGTCGTGTGTGCGTGTGCGTGTGTGCTGTGTGTGTGCGTGGTGCGTGTGCGTGTGGTGTGCGTGTGTGTGTCGTGTGCGTGTGCTGTGTGTGTGCTGTG
Organism: Vesta saturnalis; assembly: GCA_036346205.1. Lineage (NCBI taxonomy): Eukaryota > Metazoa > Arthropoda > Insecta > Coleoptera > Lampyridae > Vesta > Vesta saturnalis. The sequence goes on along the minus strand of JARFJB010000772.1, from coordinate 1,673,733 downwards.
CTGTGCGTGTGTGTGTGGTGTGCATGTGGTGTGTGTGTGTGTGCGTGGGTGAGTGCGAGCGTGCGTACGTGCGTGCGTGCTTGGTTGCGTGCGTGTGTGTATGCGTGTGTGCGTATATGCGAGTGTGCGTGTGTGCGTGTGCGTGTGTGTGCGTGTGTGCGTGTGTGCGTGTTATTATTATTATTATTTATTATACGTTTTATGTACATCCTATTTTTTTTTTAATATTACAACACAAATATATCACAGAGCAATGAGAAATGACATTAAAAAAAAATTTATATATATATATATATATATATATATATATATATACATACTTACATACACATATACATACACATGCACATACACTTATATCTGTATTTGGATTATACGTTATTAAGTTCGTTATTTCACTTTAGCTCATTATTGTCAATAGTACATAGAACTTTGTTTACGCACCACTTCCTTTTGAAATTTTCTACAGAGTATTTCCCTGTGTGCCAAGCAAACTCTTGTAATATTCTGCTTTTTAGATTTAACAAAAAGGTTTTCCGGAAGGATTGAGTGTTTGTCCCATTCTGTTTCTCTTATGGTCCAATTGTATAATGTAAACTTACTTAAACTTATTATATAGTTGCATAGCTCGTGCACTGTGGTACTCTCCCGGATGCCGCACACAATGTCTGTACTTGTTACATTGTATTAAGTATTTCTTTTAACATTGACGTTACTATAGTCCACACTGGTGTCGTTTTCTCACAATTTAGAATCATGTGAGCATCGTCTACTTTCTCAGTTAAACAGTACACGCATCTGTCGGTATTTCTTATGTTTGCACGATGTAAGAAAACGAAATCCGCCAATCGGTTTTTAGCAAATCGCCAAGGTATTTCGGCGATAGACACTGATGTGCGCTTGTTAAAAAAGGATTTCCAATGCGTCGTATTTGAATTCCAATAATTATTTAGAACATTACTTTCATCCGTGTTGAAGTCAATTGCAGTTCATTTTTGAAGGAGCTTTTTCCGAGACTGAGTGTTTAATACATATCACTTATTATTATACTTAAAGGTTAAGCAATTTTTCCCAGGAGGGTTATTTCCATCTAATTCTGGATACTGATTAATAAAAAACTCCTTCATTTTTCGGTAATGCATTATTAATTGGCGTTTTAAAAACTCTGAAGATGTTTGTGATTGTGATATTAGAAAGCTTTCGTCTATCCACGCCCCATTTTTTTTAAAATCACTTAATACTGTAAATCCGATTTTCTCCCAAGCGTTAATAAATATTGGTGGAGCTGTCTTTTTTATTAACGTTGACGTGATGGTTGGTATTGCTGCTATGTCTATGTTTTGTGTGGCTAGCTGTGCGTTTTGGATAATCTTTATCAAGTCGAGCATTAGTGTGGATAAGTTGTGTTGTTTCGGTATTCTGTCTTGTAAAAAAAAACATTGCCAAGTTAAGTCTAAGGAATCTGCGGTTGATAGTTTGTGATAAATTAAACATTTCCATTTTTTTCGGTCTCCGAAAGAAGCTTGTTCGCTAACCATATTCGTAACATTTTTATTTTTGTTGAGATGTGTACTAGACCTATTCCACCTTGTCTGATTGGCAAGCATAAATTCTACTGTGATGTCCAATGTTTTCCTTTCCAAATGAAATTTACGATTTTTGCTTGTAGACTTTCTTGCTGCCGAGAACTAATTGATATACCATGGGATAAATGTAAAATTTTTGGTTTATAACAGTTCGTCGACCCACAATAGATAATGATGGTGTTATTCGAGCTCACTTATTTAAAGACTCATTAATAGTACGGGACAACGTGGAAAAGGCAGGATCGGTATCACTGTTTTCATCATTGCTGAAGGTAATTCCTAGGACCTTTATGTTTGATGACCATTTAATATTTATTGGATGTTCGTGTGTGTGTGCGTGTGTGCGTGTGTGTGTACGTGTGTGCGTGTGTGCGTGTGTGCGTGTGTGCGTGTGTGCGTGTGTACGTGTGTCCGTGTGTGCGTGTGTGCGTGTGTGCGTGTGTGCTTGTGTGCGTGTGTGCGTGTGTGCGTGTGTGCGTGTGTGCGTGTGAGCGTGTGTGCGTGTGCGCGTGCGCGCGTGTGCGCGTGTGCGCGTGTGCGTGTGTGCGTATGTGCGTGTGCGTGTGTGTGTGTGTGTGCGTGCGTGTGTGCGTCGTTGCGTGTGTGCGTGCATATGTGCGTGGGTGTGTGTGTGTGAGTGTGTGTGTGTGTGTGTGTGTGTGTGTGTGTGTGTGTGTGTGTGTGTGTGTGTGTGTGTGTGTGTTTTCTATTCTTGAAATATTTTACCGAATACCACGCGAGCATCAAAATTTATCAAATAATCCTGGAAAAAGAGTTGTTTCCTTAAGGAAACCGCATTCGTTGGTTTCTCTGCTGGTTAAAAGAACAATCCTGCACCTTTAGAGTCGGGCTCTTTTAACTTTTAACCAACAGACAAATCCAACGTATGCAGTTTTCCAGGCTTTTTCCTGGATTATCAATAACATTGGACGCACTAGTGGTATCATATGTGATAACCGCAAGTCTTACTACACACCTTATGAATATTGCAAAATTGGCGAACAATTGATGAGTTTTCGTGGCTGTTGTTGCTTTTGTATTTACATGGCCAGTAAACCCGATAAATACGGATTAAGAATACTCATGCTGAGTGATACTAAGACTTATTATTGTTAAATGCAATACCGTATGTGGGAAAGTGCAATGTGAGAATAATGAAAGTGTGCCAACTTAGTATGTAAGAAAATTGTCCGAACCTATACATAATACTAATCGCCATGTATCGATACCTTTGGCCAACATTTTGTCTGAGTAATATAATTTAACTATGGCGGGAACCTTAAGAAAAGACAAAAAGGAAATTCCCCCTAGCTTTTTGACAAAAAAATCTGAAGTTCTTCGTTATTCGCTTTTGATAGTAACAAAACCCTTGTGTCATTTACACCAAGAAAGAATAAGAATGTGATCCTAATATCTACCTTACATCATGATGATTCCATTAATCAGGAACAAAAAAAAGAATTATAATTGAAACATACAACGCAAGCAAAAATGGGACAGGCACTTTTGACCAATTATGTCATTCATATACAACTGCTAAGAAAACAAACAGGTGGCCTGTGCGAGTTTTCTTTGGTATGCTTGACGAAAGTGGCATAAATGTAATGATATTATTTTGCTTTGTAAATCTGGAGTGGAGAGAGAAAAATAATAAAATGTAAAGAAACTTTTAAAAGAATTGGGAATGGCATTGGTGATACCAGGTGATTACAGGTTCCAACGCTTCGCAGATCACTGCGTCGGAAGATACTGGAAATCATAAACGAACCTCAACCAGAGCCTCCAGTAAACGAAGAAAATTTAGGAAGAAAGGTTCGTTGTAGTTTTTGCGACATAAAAAAGGACAGAAAAATTAATATGCACTGCAGTATGTGCGAAAAATGAGTTTGCATTAAACACAGAGCAACGATGTGTAGGAATTGTGAGACTGATTTCAGAGTTTTTCACTAAGAACATTTGTTAATATTTTTATATTTTTATTCACAGACAAAAGAAGATGGTTTAGTTAAAATAATATATCCATTCAGAATTTAAAATTTGAACTATTTTTTACTTTTTTAATATTCTTTTGGAAACCATGCTCTTTCTTGCTACATTTACTAAGTTTTAAAGTAATATACATTTATTTATACGATATACATTTTATAACTGGGTTGATGAGTACCAGGGTTAATAAATAACTTACTAACAAATAAACATAATATAAAAAAAAAACTAATTTCGTTCTCTATGACCTGGAGAAGTTAATATCGTACATACGTAATTACCAGAATGCGAATCTATAGTTTTTTTTTACATATTTCATTGTGTTTGCTAAAAAGGATCTAAATTTAAATTAATAGTATCCCAAATAAAAACGAGAAAATATATTATTATACCTTAGCAATGTTCTAAAAGACATAAACTGCTCTAAATTTTTGAACTTCTGCTAAAGTTAAATGTAGCGTAATCAAGGTAATATACCCAAAATTATATCTTTTTCAGAGAAGACATTAAACTAAGTTAATTTATGTACTCATTTTTTGGAAATGTTACAAATGTATTAAAGACGGCACGGTTGAAAAATTCTATATGATCAGTGATATAATTACTTATTTATTCTATTTGTATATAGAAAATAGAGATTATCTCTGTTATTTATTTATCATTGTGTTATTTTCATTAAAAGAGATCAGTCATTCGAAAACTGGGTTTCATAACAGTTGTGCAACATTAACCTCTTTACATAAAGGGTAAGTTTTATACACATTTTAACGTTAGTGCATTTACTATTAAAAGCAAAGATATGAATAATAAGGAAAACTTTATTGTTACGGTACAGAACGTTCAAAAATATTTGTTTTTATGCTAATATATTTTCCAACTCAAAGCTCTAGTAATAATATTATATTATGGTTATTGCTTACGTGGGGAATCATTTTTATAAAAGCAGGAATAAGATTTGATAACCTTAAAATGTAAATTGAAATTCTGCAGCATACTTCACATTAATCTTTGTAATATTATCACGGAAACTGAATTTTTATAATTAAAAATTTCCATCTGTTCTGCAGTTACATTTATCCATTAACTAATTAATACCAAAATTAGAAAAGCCCGGTCTATGACTATGATTAATAATTTCAGAATCGCATTTGTTCGGTATTTTGACAACGAAGTACGCCCGGCTAATAGTAAATCCTTATTAATTACTTCATCCAAAAACTTCAAGCGATTATTCAATTTTATACAAGGTCAACTTTCCTCTATTCAAATAATTTAGAGCTGCACTCTTATTTTTTACTTTTAGCATGACCAGGTGAAACTAAGCGTTGTGGTCGAGTAAAAAATCCATTAAATTAAAATTTTAATAGAAAATAAAATTTTGTATAATTTCTAAAAAAATAAACTCGACTATCTTAACTCTGCACGCAGTAATCTTGTTAATATGAAACCTCTGAATTTATGTTACAAAGCTTTAATAGCAATAAAGTTGTTTATGGGTGGTTTTATAATAGGATTTTCTAAGATATTTAAATGCCCTTGCTTAAAAAATAATTAACGACTAAAAAAGCTACAAATAAGGCAATGAGTGGAAAATATTGCACTTCACATTTTATATGCACGTTAAGGCGAACTATCGTTAACGTAAGTTATAACAAAATACTTTTGGAAAACAATGTGGGAGTATATGATTTTTACTTTATCATAAAGTATCTTCCCTTTAATAATAAGTTTTGCTATGAACGAATAATTTTTTCATCTTCCCTTATGTTTTATCTGACTTTGAGGTGAGGTCTGCTTTCCTTTAATCAAGCACGTAATACTCATCTTTTTCCATAATCTTTTATTCTTAACCTCATCTTTTCTTATATTCTGAATTCATCGTTTCATAAAGTCCAATAGGCTACACTCGTATTACTTATTTTACTTTTTAGTTGTAAAGTTAGAATGACAGATATTAGGTAATAAACTAACAATATTATCGTTATTACTTCTAAGCTATTACAGCTTTGGTATATAAGGTAGTATTTATCATTGCAAGTTTCTAAGACGAAGGTATAAAGGGACAGGTCTCACAAACACCGAAATAATCTACAAAAATGGAATGCAAGTTTCTATTGCTACAACATTATATGCTGTTTATATAGGACGATAGGCTTATAGAGTATGTCGATTCGAATTTTTTTTTAAATCATATTTTAAAGGTTTTGTTTTTCTAGTCTGGAATTATTATATACATACATATACAGGGTCTGCCTATGGGAGCTGATCCTATGAGTATCTGCTAAACCAAATTTGGTGACAGGGTAATGGCGTTAGGGCCAACTCATCTAAAATATTTTCACGTTCGTGCCACTTCCGGTTATACCGGAAGTCTGTACTTAGTCGCTTATTTTAAATGGAACAACCCGTATATTAATACATTTTTGGATTCTATGTCGAATTTTAAGGTAAGTTTGTTAAATAAACTAGATACGAAATTTCAGTCGTTTTAAAAAAAACCATCAAAACTTTGAGGTGTTGTAGGCAAAGGTTTATTGCAACAGTCTGCAAAAAATGACATTTGCATTTTTCATAAAAATAAAATTATGAAGTTACTCAAAAAAATTAAAAGGAAACCTCTATTTTTTATTACTCAGATCGATTTAACATCAAAAATTAAGGTAAGTTTGTTTAAAACTTTATTTGCCTAAACGTAACAGTTTCATACTTATTATCAAAAAGTCCCAATTTTAAAATTTGTGATAAAAATTAGCTACATACTTAAATCTAGTATGCCTTGTTCGTGGTCACCATGGAAACCAAATAATTGAGAATTGAAATAAAGAAAAATATTTGAACTGGTTTGAACCTTGCCACGGCGCATCTACTCATATTAGATCTTTGTATACAGAACTCGGGGTCGGGGTTGATGTTGTTCTTATATACGCAGATACATTGATACTTTTTCAACTCTGATGAATTGCTTATTTCCTTGCGGAATAAAAATATTCAACATTTCTAAATCAGCTGCATATTTCAAATACATAAAAATACCTTAAAAATGCCGTAAATATATCGATTAATTATGTTCTTTGCAATTTTTCGATACCACGCGTAATTTAGTTGCAAAAACTTAACCTTTTTCAATATTTGAATAACTTTCTTAATATAACACAAGTTAGTCTAAAAATTAATTAACTATAAACGAAAGTGTTAAAACTGTATTATTGATATCTTATTAATTAATTAACTATAAACGAAAGTGTTAAAACTGTATTATTGATAGCTTATAGAAGCGGGCAACTTTTGAATTTTTTTAAATTAACATGTATTTATGTCTTTTAATCTCTATCTATCATAGTTGCATAGTTAATTAAAAATTCAAATTATTTCATTTCTTATAATTTTTTATATCTATTAACCTCTGTCTGACATGAAGTTTTAAACGTCTGCTTGACATAGATTATTTTTTTTTTTTTTTTTTTTTTTTTGGTAGTGCGTCGACTACAAAGGTCATTTGCACTTTCAATGACGTATTTTACTGCTAATACATAAACATAATCAGATAATTAAATTTTATTCCCGTACTAATGGTATACTTTACATTTATCGATGACTATTTTGTTAGATTCTGCTTAACATGTTTGTATCTTTCAAGAAATTAATCAGACTATTTATGTTGTTTGGTTCATTGTTTAAGCACACTTTTAATGTCTTGCTTAAGTCGTTATTGCGTCTTTGCTCAGAGTATGCATTGCAGTGGATTATTATGTGTGATATGTCTAGAGGTACTTCACATTGTGGGCAATCTGGCTTCGGTTGTCCAGAAAGTAGGAATGAAGATGTAATATTAGTATGTCCGATACGCAGTCGGGTAATGGCTGCCTGTTGTCTTCGATTTATTGATTTTGGAAAGATCCACTTTGTCAATTCTTTTTTGATTTTGGTGAACTGTGACTTAGTGTTTAACCAGTTGTGGAAGGCATTTTTAATTATACACTGCTTTAGATAAATTTTTATGTCATTGGGACGTACTAGTCTGCAGTCAAGAGAATCATTGTTTGCTGCCTGTTTTGCAGCTTTATCTGCTAATTCATTGCCTGCTATTCCGCAGTGTGAAGGGCACCACGAAACATATTCTTTTACTACTCCGGTTAAGCCATGCCATGCTATCTAAAATTCTTTGCACAAGTGGATCACGGGAAAATATATTGGATATTGATTGCAGGGAGCTAAGAGAGTCAGTACAGATTATAAACTTGTGTTTGTTGCTTGCATCGCAATATACTAGTGCTTGTAATATAGCATATAATTCGGCTGTATACACACTGGCATAAATAGGTAGAGACCAGCTGTGTATTGTGTCAGTAATGAATATAGCGCATCCAACTCCTTTTTCGGTTTTGAGCCATCTGTGTAAATAATTGTGTGGCTTCTATGGGCTGACATAATTGTTTTAAAATCGTTTTGATCAGTTCTAGGCAGGACTCATATTTATTAAATTGAGAAAGTTCGACATGAATAACAGGAGAGGTATTGTCCATGGCGGAGTTTCCAATATCCCATATTGATATACGTCAAGAGGAAATTCAATCGTGAACTTGTTTGCTATGCCCATAGCTCTCCTTCCAGTAGGGCGCATAATAGTAGGTCTATCCTGGTATAGTTGGCTATTTCCTGGATTGAGGACAGAATGGAATAAGGGGTGAGATGGTTGAGCATTTAAATTATTAACATAACTACATACGGCGTTATCTAGGATGTATTGTATTGGAGTGGTATTACATTCAAAACAGATGTCTCCTAGTCCAGAAGTACGGAAAGCGCCGTTACATAGTCTTAATCCCGTACAATGTATTTGGTTAAGTTTCATCGTATGTGATTTCCTGGCACTGGAGAGTATAGCTCCACCATATGTAATTTTTGCCAAAATTAGGGATTTATACAGTTGTATGAGTGTCTCCTTATCAGCCCCCCAAGATATGTGGGATACGCACCTAACAATATTCATTATCCGCTTAACATCATTAATCATAGCATCTATATGCTTTTTCCAATGCAATTTAGAGTCAAACACAATACCTAAAAACCGAGTTTCACTTTTTATTTCTAGCGTGTAATTGTTGATCGTAATCCGGGGGTGGTCATGATCTGTTCGTAGTCGACAGAAGTGCATTCCGTGTGATTTAATTGGAGAAAACCGAAATCCCATTTCATTAGCTGTTGCGCTTAGTTTATTTACTTCTTGTTGTATTTTATGTGTAATCTTAGTTGACATTGGACCTGATACGTATATGACTAGGTCATCTACATACATTGTTTTCCCTATATCTGGACTTAGACATTTGACTAGTTTGTGCATAGCAATTGCAAAAAGAGTACCACTAAGGATTGATCCTTGTGGTATTCCATTTCCTTGAATACGAGGTTCAGATAAGATATTATTTATGCGGACCTGGAAGTTTCTATCTGTCAAAAATTTTTTTATGAAAGTTAGCATATTGCCTTTTATGCCTATATTTCCTAGTTCAACTAATATTTGTGGTCTACTTGTTCTATCAAAGGCTTTTTCTATGTCGAAGAAAACCGCAAAGACATGTTCTCTTGCAGCAAAGCTATCAAGTATGGCAGTTTCGAGCTGGACTAAACAGTCCGTTGTTGATCTAAAGTGCCTTAGACCCATTTGAGTGTTGGATGCAAGATTATGGTGTTCTATATACCATATAAGGCGAGTATTGACCATTTTTTCCAAAAGCTTACAAAGACAAGAAGTTAAACATATAGGTCTATAGTTGTTAAGCTTTTGGGGATCTTTGTTGTTTTTAAGGCATGGAACGATTATTGCCTTCTTCCACTCTCTTGGAAATTTGCCAGACTCCCATATAGCATTATAAAGGTGCAAGATTTTATCTTTTCCAATGTCTGGGATATGTTTTATAAAATCATAGTGTATTGAGTCCAAGCCAGGAGCTGAACTTTTAGTGCTTGCTAGTGCGTAATCAAACTCTGTTTTTGTGAACGGCACGTTGTAGGACGGTTGTTCCTCTGAGTTGTTTATTGGTATACCGGTTTCTGCTTTATCTAGGTCTAATGTGCTGCGAAAATTAGCTTCATAATAATTTGCGAAACTTTCCGCAATGTCGTTTGGGTTGTTGACAATGGAATTGTTCACCATTATACTATTTATGGTATTTAGTCGTGCAGTGGAGTTGATCGCTTTTATTTTATGCCATATTTCGCCATTAGAAGTATGATTAGATATATTATTTACGTAGCTTTGCCATGACCTTTTCTTAGAGAACGTAATAATTATTCGGGCTTTGGCTCTCATTTTTTTGAAGTTGATTGCATTGGCAACGGATGGTTCTCTTTTGAATGTATTTAAGGCTTGTTTACGATTACGAATTGCATGATCAACTTCCTCGTTCCACCATGGAACGCTTCTTTTGATAGGCTTACCGCTAGATTTTGGGATGCTGACTTCGCATGCATTTAAAATCTTGAAGGTGATATCATTGGCTGAATCATCGATATTTCCAGATGGTAAGTTAAAAGAGGCAAGATTCTCTTTAAACTTGTCCCAGTTGGCCTTTTTTATTATCCATCTTTTTGGGGTGGTATTATTCAGTCGTGTACTAGGCATGGTGATTTTAATGGGGCGTGGTCTGAAAAGATATCCTCAAGAAGCACTTTCCACTCAAATCTAACTGCCAAACTTGGGGAGCAAAACGACAAGTCAATCGCTGAGAAATAATTACTTCTCGCATTAAAAAAGGTACCGTCACCAGTATTTATCAAAATTAAATTTTTGTCGGCTATGGTATCTTCTAAAATTCTTCCTCTTGCATCTAAATGCTTTGAACCCCACACAGGATTATGAGCATTAAAGTCGCCGACCAAGAGAAAGGGGTGAGGTAATTGATTTATTAAGTCGACAATTTGCTCTTTATTCCAAAATGGATTTGGAAGGTAAACGCTGCAAACTGAAAATCGTATCGGGTAATTAATACTAATTGCTATCGCTTGCAAACATGTTGTTAAAGGGATTGAGGAATGAGGAACTTCGTCTTTAACTAATATAGCTGTTCCTCCGTGAGCACGATGCCCTGGGTCTACATCTTTCCTATATGTTTTAAAGCCTTTGAGTGAAAATTTTTCGTGCGGCTTAAACCTTGTTTCCTGTAAACAGACACACAAGGGGTTCTCTTTACATAGTAATAAATTAAGCTCGGCTAGATGACTTCTACATCCATTAATATTTAGTTGTACTATGTTGTCCATAATGTAATAAAATATATGAAAGATAAAAATGCGTAGACAGATAACGTGAGTATAAAGAGTTTAAAGGTAGGACAAAACAAGCAACAATAAAAGAAAATAAATAAAATAATTGTAAAAATATAACTATAAACAATAAGATATAAATATCACAGTTCTCTATCACAGATTTATGTTATCACAGATATATTACTAGATAGCAATTATCACTTAGCTATGCTAGTGGAAGGCATAGCCTCATTTTTGGGTTTTCGAGGAACGCCTTTCGGCCAGCCAACTTTTTTCTTTCTTTCTTTTCTAAAGTTGGGGTGAATTATAGGGTCGTCTATTTCCTCAAGGGATAATGGAGATATAGGAGCTGATCTTTTTCTAGTCTCGGTAATATCTTCTGCCTCCATTTCACTTTCAGTTTGAACGGTATTGTACGTAATTTTATCTATATAATTTTTTAATGTAGATTGTAAACTTGAAATTTGATTTTTGATAGTGTCTTGTAGGACGGGTAAAATAATTTCAGATACTTTGTTGACTATCTCCTTGTCATTGTCTTTTGGCTGTATTACTTGAGAGAAAGTGTTTGACGTAGTAACTATAGATGTTTGGGCCAGTGTTTTCGCTTCTAGAAAGCTTACATTGTGTAATACTTTAATCTCTTGGACTTTCTTTTCCAACTTGTATGAGGAGCACTCTTTCGACCTGGAAGAATGTCTTCCATTACAATTCACGCATACACAATCTTGCTCGCAAGGGGAGCCTTCATGCATTGGACTACCACACACACATAGAGGGTCGTTCTTACAATTTAGTAATGTTGTTTTTGTTTTTATAATGCCGCCTCTTTTGGTAATGAACTTTTATAAAAGAGGTTGTATAAATATCCTAAACAAAATATTATTAAAATTATAGCATTTTCCTTAATTTCTATTTTGTTGGTTGGGAGGTCGTATGATGTTCCACACCATATATTTATATTTTATATAAGGCCGTACCTAATAAACTGCCACTGCTATAAAATAAGATTCTAGTAAAATGGTCAAGGTAGTCTATTATTCTTTTATTTATTTCTTCAGTGGTTACTACTTCTTCCTTTGCCTTTTGTCTTGGGTCTACTCCCGAGTAGTGCAAGATATATTTATTTCTTAAATATATTCTTCCTTTGCTCTTTTTCTGAGTTCCGCTTATTCTTAGTATTTGTATGTTATATCTGTTCATTTCTTCTGTTTATTCTATCTCTTTCCAGGTTAGTGTTCCTATGCTCCAGATTCCTATTGTTTCTTTTTCCCTATTGTTTTTTGTATTGTTTACATTCGTTACCTCGTATCTAGCCTATCAGGTTACATAAAATTGGAAGAAATTAGTTAGCTCGACTAGTAACTCAATCGAACGGTCCTGAGACTGCAGAGCACTTGGATAGCGTGGGTGTTTTGAACCGTTGATAAAGAGTAAATAGATGGTTAGGTTAGTTAGAAAGGAAGAACGATATTGTAGACAGAAAGATAGGGACAACAGACAACAACCAGGCGCCACAAGCTTTAAAGAAAGAAAAGAGAAAGCCTGTAAAGCTTGAACCAGGCAAGCAACAGGAATAGCAAATAAACGACAGTTCCCTCAGCAGGCGTAATTTATTAATACATTTCCCAACAATGAATAATATGTATCTATATATTTAACAACAACACGAAGACTAAACAGTCGATATAATTTACGCTTATATTTATTATAAGGTGACGTTGAATACGTTTCCCCAAAGACCATATAATTTATGCATGTACACCAACCATGGATATATTTTCCCCCAAAAACAACGCTAAGTATAACCTTATCCTAAACAGTAAAACTTCGTAATTAATATATATTTTCAACATTAATACTGACGAGGGTAAGTCGCGAGATTTTGCTGATAAATTTATAAATAACAACAAAAGAACGTAATACCCGTCTCTGGTCCGTTAAAAGAGCTTTCAGACGTAAACCTGAAAGGGAAGATTATATATATATGTATATATATATATATATATATATATATATATATATATATATATATATATATTAATTCAGAAAGGTAAAAATTCTACTTGCATTTCGTTTCACAATAGCCAAACCCTCATTAATGATTATAGCTTTAATTATTTAAATAATCCGAGAGGCTTGTTCAGTTCACTATATTAATCCTAGCATGCATATACGGGTTAGTAATAAATTCCAATTATATACCAATGATCTGAACATTCTTATCCATAATGAAAGAAACTTTTTACCTAAAACTAATAACCGTAATTTAAAACCACACGGTGTCCCGCGTGAACGTTTGGCCTAACTACATAAATAATACGAAATATACAACCGGTACAGACACAATGTTTTAAGTCTCTGCTACTGCGCACGGTAGCGTAAACAGTAAAAGACAGTAATAGATGGATGCTAGATGATAACACAGCACTGGATGTATTATGTAAAAGTTCAGTAATCTCTAAGTTTGGTTAAAATATGTGTACAAAATATTAGCTAATGGTTTGATCAAATTATAACAGTTCTACTTTAGTGAAATCTTTATCAAAGTTAAATGGATTCGGATATCAATATGACTCTGATATTGTAACAAAGGTAAACAATTTATTAAAACTCTTTGTAATACGGTTAATTTAAATGCACCTTTATGCAGTGATACCCTGATGAATGCGTATAACGTATGATAGGTTCGAAAGTAAACTCAGCAATACAATGTTAATTAGTACCATAATGGAATAATCTGACCTTAGTACAGTTTAAATTCCATCATCGTAACCTCCATTAAAAATACATTAAGTTTAAGGAATACAGTACTCGCACACACACACACACACCGACCGACCGACCGACCGACCGACCGACCGACCGACCGACCGACCGACCGACCGACCGACCGACCGACCGACCGACCGACCGACCGACCGACCGACCGACCGACCGACCGACCGACCGACCGACCGACCGACCGACCGACCGACCGACCGACCGACCGACCGACCGACCGACCGACCGACCGACCGACCGACCGACCGACCGACCGACCGACCGACCGACCGACCGACCGACCGACCGACCGACCGACCGACCGACCGACCGACCGACCGACCGACCGACCGACCGACCGACCGACCGACCGACCGACCGACCGACCGACCGACCGACCGACCGACCGACCGACCGACCGACCGACCGACCGACCGACCGACCGACCGACCGACCGACCGACCGACCGACCGACCGACCGACCGACCGACCGACCGACCGACCGACCGACCGACCGACCGACCGACCGACCGACCGACCGACCGACACCGACCGACCGACCGACCGACCGACCGACCGACCGACCGACCGAGCGACCGACCGACCGACCGACCGACCGACCGACCGACCGACCGACCGACCGACCGACCGACCGACCGACCGACCGACCGACCGACCGACCGACCGACCGACGACCGACCGACCGACCGACCGACCGACCGACCGACCGACCGACCGACCGACCGACCGACCGACCGACCGACCGACCGACCGACCGACCGACCGACCGACCGACCGACCGACCGACCGACCGACCGACCGACCGACCGACCGACCGACCGACCGACCGACCGACCGACCGACCGACCGACCGACCGACCGACCGACCGACCGACCGACCGACCGACCGACCGACCGACCGACCGACCGACCGACCGACCGACCGACCGACCGACCGACCGACCGACCGACCGACCGACCGACCGACCGACCGACCGACCGACCGACCGACCGACCGACCGACCGACCGACCGACCGACCGACCGACCGACCGACCGACCGACCGACCGACCGACCGACCGACCGACCGACCGACCGACCGACCGACCGACCGACCGACCGACCGACCGACCGACCGACCGACCGACCGACCGACCGACCGACCGACCGACCGACCGACCGACCGACCGACCGACCGACCGACCGACCGACCGACCGACCGACCGACCGACCGACCGACCGACCGACCGACCGACCGACCGACCGACCGACCGACCGACCGACCGACCGACCGACCGACCGACCGACCGACCGACCGACCGACCGACCGACCGACCGACCGACCGACCGACCGACCGACCGACCGACCGACCGACCGACCGACCGACCGACCGACCGACCGACCGACCGACCGACCGACCGACCGACCGACCGACCGACCGACCGACCGACCGACCGACCGACCGACCGACCGACCGACCGACCGACCGACCGACCGACCGACCGACCGACCGACCGACCGACCGACCGACCGACCGACCGACCGACCGACCGACCGACCGACCGACCGACCGACCGACCGACCGACCGACCGACCGACCGACCGACCGACCGACCGACCGACCCACCGACCTACCGACCGACCGACCGACCGACCGACCGACCGACCGACCGACCGACCGACCGACCGACCGACCGACCGACCGACCGACCGACCGACCGACCGTTTGTCTTGATAAAGGAATAAATAATTCTGAAGCTCGACTCAGCAACAAAGGGTTTTACTCTCCTAGCCTTATTTACTTTGGCTGCAACCTCAATTAGTATTTATTTATCTAAATTAGTCAATCAAGATTAACCGTCAATATATATATATATATATATATATATATATATATATTATATATATAACAATTTTTTCTTTAAAATTTGTGTAAATAAACGTAAAAATTAATTCAAAAAAAAAAAACGTTGAATTAATTTTTACGTTTATTTACACAGGTTTTAAAGAAAAATTGTCTTATTTAAACATGAATACTTGTGGAAATCTAAATAGAAACATATATATATATATATATATATATATATATATATATATATATATATATATATATATATATATATATATGTATATAATACATTTTTATCTTTTTAACTTAATTACACAAAGACTATAAAATTTAAACCCAGCAAATCTCTTTGAAAGGGTTATCCAACCAGTGCGTAATATATAGGGTGTTCCATTTTAAATTTTCGAGAAAACTATCAATTCAGATAATGTTACCTTGTATGGCATAAAGAGACATAACAAAAGTATTGGAGTAAAGTTATATTTAAGAATGTGGATTTATACCCATGTAAAGAGGAATCATAAACTGATTATAATTTAATACATGAATTCATACAACAGTAATTATTAAACGACGTAAATAATGCAAAAAAAATATGAACTGATGAATTAAAGGTAAACAACTGATTTTTAAGATGTGCTTTCAGATTTGATGTATAGTCTTAAATTGGGTAATCTGACCTTTATTAACCAGGCGTTATGGTTATATGGGCACCGTCAAAAGCGCCGTATGATGATTACTACCATAAGAGTTGATTGTTAGTAATATCTCCATTTCTTTTTAAAGCAAAAATGAAACTCCTAAAAGAAACTAAAATAAATTACGTCTGAGGATAATGAGATACGAGTAAAAAAAATCAATTATCTAAGACGATGTTTGAAATTTTAAGTTTATAGACCTGCCTTTTTATTTTTTAATCCGTAAGTGCGCACGAAACGAATCAACTTCACATGAATCAAATAAGGTAAACAAACATAATGGTTTCAGGGCTGTCAATTTCTTACAAATCCTCTAAATAAACCTTGAAAGTAAATCCAAAATCAAAAAACTGATGGGAGAAAATGTTCTCTTGTAGCTAAGTAACAAAATGGAATTTGTCTTTCAAATTAATTGAAGGTATAATGATTTTCAGTTTGTATTACCAATTAAAGGTTTCTAGATTAAATCAAATAGTAACGTCTGAATTCATTGTAGAACCAATTTCAACATAAAGCTAAATTAACACGTTACAACTCAAGACGTCTTCGTAAGTTAATCATTAATCGTTAACTAAAAACGTCCGTTTAATTTAAAATACGTCGTCTTAAAGCACATTAATAAGAGCTTTTTACACTACCATTAATCGTTATATGAACTTCACTTACATCCTTTTACATAAATATTAGAAAGTTCAGTAACAATATTTTTATAGAAACGTGTCATTTTGTCACGTTTAAATGAAATTGTCGTAGAATTTGTTTTAATATTAGTATATTTGGATATCATATGTAGGATTTTAAATTAATGTTAGATTACGCTGATTTTTATTTTAAAGTTTGTTTTCGCAGTTTCGTGAAAGGAATCAAATTTCATTATGGTTTAAGAGAGTTTCATGAAATATAATATACGTGTTTCCGCCGTTGAAATTTATGTTTCGTATTTATTCATAAATCTGGCCGCACGTTGAATAATTCTTGGTAAACCATAGTTAACCAGTTTATATTTGGATTGAACTGTTAGTGAGGAAAATATGGAAGATTTAGTTAGCAGAATGGGCCGGACGCAGATATCGCAATTCTAGGTATTGTTTTGGTCTTCATCGACGTTTATGCGGCGCAAGACTTGTTGATTTCTTGGGAAACGTTCAGCATACAGTTTTATATGGAACATTTTAATGGAAGTGGGTAGAATATGACGTGATCTTGTGGGGGGTAAAGGGGTTTTGCTTTTCATTGTTTAGCTCAGTGGGAATTATACTGTTGTGGTTAACACTTGGAAGTAAGAGATGTACGGACCGTGCACGTACACACTACTACCTACCGGGTTACTGAAGTAATGATTGTGAATCAAAAGAAACGCTTCTTCAACCCCGGCAAGCTTTGTTTATGTTGACGTTTTCGTTGGATTTTTCGAAAAGATAGATTAAGTGTTAGATTCTCAGTGCTTATCTATTTTCTTTTGAGAGTAAAAGTCCGCTTTTGCGTTATACTATCTTACTATTGTTTTGGTAAGTTCATATGTATCAAGTAAGCAACGCCGGTTTCCCTTTCTTGTATGCATCTGAAGTAACCCACAGCTTGTTCAGACAGACAATTAGCTGCAGTATATATACAGCTTTAATAATTTTTATGTACATGAAAGTCAAACAACGTTGTATAAATAAATTAATACTAAGTCACCTTGATCTGGTTTGATCTTTTCGCTGTTAAAATTGCAAATTTAAGTTAAACGAAACAGTTAGTTGAGTTATAAAAGCTGTCAATTCTGCAATATCGTGCCATGGCGAAAGATATTAGCGGTTTATTGGTATCATCCGGTCAATCATTAAGGGTCAATAAAATGGAAATTTGCTTTACCATGCCGTTAGTTTAGAAGAAAAACTTTAGCCCAGAGGCTGTGTACATTCAAGGTAATAACTTATTGTGATTTGTGAATTTAATGAATTAGTAAAACTGTATTTGATTACACGGATAAACCTGCTTTCTTTGTTTTTCGTACCTCGCAGCGTTATCATTATTTACAAATCACATAAATTTAGAAGATAAAATATTTTGATTACATTCATGTTACTGATCTGTTTATTTTTTTATTGTAATGTTTGACTTACACGACATTTCAACGACAACGTTCATTTATTTTTTATGATCTTGGTGAAAGCGTTTAACGTAATAGTTTATGAGAGATTTTTCTGTTAGATTGCTTGCTGTTTTAATATTTTATTTTTATGATAAGGAATTTCACTGATTAAATCTAACGTAAAACAAAATAATAGCGAAATGATATTGATATGACCTATCCGCTGGTTTTTGAGCACATTCTTTTCATTTGTTTACGTGCGGGCATTTTTGAAGCTCTACAGGAAGCACGGTTCCAAGGCTTTTGTTGCCGATTTACCTGGTTTTGTACCTACAATGTAAAGGTAAGCAAGTTTTTTGTTGGTTTTGTACTTTGCACTTTGCTGTGGAATACTCGCATTTACGTGATTAGATCCCAATAGCTTCAATTATAAGCGAACTGGTGCCCTTTAATTTATGATTTTCCCCTATTGTGACTTATAGACTACGAGCTATCCTACTTACAACATTAATAACAATCTCACTCCTTTTACCGCTGAGCTACCGACACCCCCTCTCTTATCTGTTACTTCAGATTTTACTGCCATTTTTTCCTGTAACAATATATGTAATATGCCAATCACAGTTAGTTGTATAAAACTCCCAAGTTCATTAAAACTACGAAAAGATTTATAACATTATTGAGATGAATAATTAATAATTTTATATTGACCTCACAAAAATTCAAATAAACACTCCAGTTTTATTTTCTGAATCATTACGAAAATGTCACAAAGCAATACAGTAATTTATTCATTCTAAACGCATTTGATACACAAAATACTAAACTCCCGGATTTTCAAACCTGATTTATGACTAATGTTTTTGTAGGTTTGATGATTCAATAACTCATAACAAAAACGGGCAAGATTAACACTAAGCACTTCTACTTCTCATCATAATTACAATATTCAGAAGTTGATCCATCCACCCGTTAAAAGGTTCATTGTAGAATTACTGTAACAAGCGTTTATTTACTACATGATCCTAATAGTCTTCGTCCTCAAAAATTGGTTGCTCAAGAAGATTCAGGACACCAGAACCGTACGAAGTGCTAAATCTAAAAGTTGATCAAAGTAAAGTCGATCTATCCCTCACACTCAATATTATTCTAGATTGTTTATTTACCGAATAATCATAATATGATGGACAATCGATAATGTACATGGCCCGAAATGTTTTTTTTTGCTAAAATTTCAATTTTACAATAAGAACATTAATCTACATCGCAAACTTATTATTGTTGTAAAATTATCTCTTGTGAAATTGTTAGTCACTACATTAGAACACTAATAACCTAGCTAATTGTTTTACTACTTAAAAGATCTCGTTCATGATTAAAAATATTTATCTTTGGGTCAGTATCGCATATTTATATTTATACTATACAGGGTGGCATAGAAAAAAGTGCCATGCATAGTGCCACGCGATAGAGGACACTAAAATAAGAAAAAAAGTTCATATGAACTTAAGTAATTCCAATATGACCTTAGTTCTTTTATTACTGAAGAGCAGTAATCATATTACAAGCCTCCCACGACAAATCCACCTATTTTCAAACCTCCTTTCAAAAAATTTCCTTACCACTCAAGAAAAGTGAGCTAGCTTGCCATCAAGCATAAAATCCACTCTTGCAACAATGTCCAATGAAACATCTTCTAACAATGTGTTCAGGTTATTCCTTTTCAACAGTGCGACGAATTCTCGAAACTCCCACTATTAACTTTTCTTTAAACAGACATCTTCACCACCCATCTTCATCCAAACGCCTATGCACGTCAGTAAATGTTCGAACATTAGGAACCTGTCCTAAAGGATATCATTCTCGCTAGATACGTTAAGCTGTGTAGAAATTTAACCGAGCTTCTCGGTCAAATTTGCATGCGTCGGATGCATTTTTCTCGTAAACCGTTTGTCCTAGCGACTTCAATAAGGTATACCTTTCTGAAGCAGAAAAGATGGAAAAACAAATTTTTACAGTCGAAAATGACATACAGTGTAAGGCAAGATAGTTAGGACCGATTCAAATAAGATGGAAACTTGTATGTGGCGCCCTCTATCAGTAATAAAAGAACTAAGGTCATATTTGAATTCTGCGTGATAAAAACCCCCTGTGTACAAAATTTCGTCCGCTTATTACATCATTGTAAAAAGATATTAAAAAAAAACAAAAATATAATTAAACTTCAACACCCTATATCTTTTAAACGAAGGCATTGCGGACCTAAGTTCATAGGAACTTTTTTTCTTATTTTAGTGTCCTCTATCGCACGGCACTATGCATGGCACTTTTTTCTATGTCATCCTGTAGAACACACGTTTCAATATCAATTATCATCCTCAATAAAAAGGGGGCATTACCTACAATTGCAATCGGCACATTTAAAGATAATAAAATTTGTAAATAAATATACAATTTTAACCCAAGAAAACTAGCGAAGGGGGTTAGGAATCCGGGAATTGCCATAAGTAGTGTTGAGAATGTTCAGAAAAAAATTATTACATCGTCTGGTGCTTTGCGCTTTATTGCTGGCACATTATTACTCTTTCCTAAAGTTATTCGTGCATTTACGTCTCGATAAGACATTAAACATCAAAAACTCCTTGACCTTTACCAAAACTTTCTTCTACATTATTATCAAAAATTTGTTGAATAGAAGCTTATCTTAACGTAGTTTTTCAATTTTAAGACTATTAATAAGACAATTTATTGATAACAGTTTTATTATGTCTCACTTCTATTATTTTTTATTTGAGTTAGGTTTACAAGTGATTATACATTGGTGCATAAACGAGTACAAATAATGACAAATTATTGCGTTGAATAAGCTTGACAACAGCAAAATTCAGTTTATGGACAACACTACGAAACTATAGTATAAAACCTTGCATTCGTTATTTATTTTCATACATTGTGCAAGAAACAAATGTCGAACTGCAATGTTAAACTAACAGTATTGAAAAACGTTAGGCAACTTGCGAACTTTAATGGAACTGAAATTGTTATTTATTTATCAATAAACATACTACTGAGATATCTATTAATTAACTAGTTTCATAAATAGCTCTAAACTGTAGTGTTCTAAAATATACCATGGTTTATACTTTCAAGCATTTTTAGTCACTGTAAGTAACATATTATGCGACAAATGCGCGCTAGGGCGGTGGTATATAAATTAGGGTGCTGGTTGGCGTTCAGTGTATGGGATGTTGTTTTCGGAAAATACAAGTAAAGAAAAGGTTATGCAGAGGTCTCTAAACCAAAATTTATTAGTAAAAGTTATCTCCATCCGCAAAACAATATGTTTCTCTTGTACCAGACCATATTTTAGTGTACAACTTTATCCGGATGGATATATACCGCATGTCCCACGAAGGTCGGCCAGAGGCCGTATCTTGTTAATAAATTATTGTAGAGCTTTGGTGAAAAACCATAACAACACGAAAAAACTGGAAATAATTTTCAAGTTCATCCCCGTTAGGGGACATAGTAGGTACACCCGACGACAATGAATAAGCCCACCCCCCGAGGCGATCTAACGTAGAAATTTTGGACACCCTTTAAATGTTAGCAATAACCAAGAACGTATTGTAATAGTCAGGTAGATTTTCCATTTTATTAAACAACCAGTTTTTTAATGAAAGAATCCTTATGAAAATACGTAATGCTTTGTTCGAAACTGACTTGAAAATCTGTTATATAAAAAGAAGAATTATATTTTTTATATTTTTAATGAATTTGAATATATGTGTATTTATAAAACCAAACAAACGATATTTTTATTGCATTATAATGGATTTAAATAATAAATTTAAATGTCATTATGGTTTACTGTAAGGAATTTAAAACAACTCCAGGTGAGTTGTTTTTCTTCACATACAGGAATTGATAATAGGAGTAATATATTTTTAATAAGAATTAACTTCAATGAAATTGTTGCACAAAAATAAAAAATGAATGAATCTACGAAATAATTAGACTCATTAGAAGAAATACAGGTAACACGGTGCTTGTTGTTTTTTTTTCCATTTTAATTCAAATCACTACTAGCAAAAGAAATGAAACTGTATTATCAATGATGTAATTGAAAATAAAACACGTTATTTGGAATTTAATAATCATATGTTGTCCTATTTATACCCTATTTTCACAAAGCAATTTTAAATTCTATTCTTACTTGCAGTAATTTCATATAATTACTTGAATGGTATTTCAAATTAATTGATTTCCCGCTTAACCTTTGTGCAACAATCGTAATTATTCTAAAAATAAAATATGCTCAATATAACAGAATAATAGGAAAATACAATCTTATACTTTCTACATTGATTGATTTCGATTACATCCTAGATAATTTGATAAGATAAATATTTGAATTGAATTGAAAAACGTTATAATTGCTAAAATAAAAACTGGTTATTTGGCATAACATTTACCATAGGTAAGGTGGCATTATTTAATTTACACACATCCCAAATGCTTTTGTAAGAAACCTGAAACGCTAAAAATGTCAATTTAGGTTTTTTAGGAAGTCTCAAAATGAAATATAATGCCCCCTTATGGGAAATTGAATCCCCAAGCTTTTATAAAAAAAAACTAATTTTTTTATATTTTAATTTAACGAATCCTTTTCCATTTATTGGCTCTATATCGCGCCCTGAGGAGGTTTGGACCTGCTTTGTGCAAAAAAACAATACAAAATCTACCTGACCAGTTTTGCATTTAGAGGGTTGTACAAAATTTATGTGCATTTTATTTCGAAGGTGGGCTTTTTCATTGACGCCGGGTGTACACTAAATTAGAAAATGAACTTCTTCAATAAAAGGCATTCGTATTAAATTTTTAGAACGTTTTGGAATATTTCTTGCCTCAAAATCGTAAATTTCTTGAAATAATGTAGTGGGGGAAGTGTAAACATAAATGACTTCAATGTGCGTTAACCAAAACTTAGTCTCATTGGGCAGAGTTTTCCCTTAGTTGCCTTTATAACGCTTCTTAAATGATTTTTGCGGTTTTTCTCAAAATTTTCAAATGGAAAACCGCAAATTTCAACTGTCTTCAAACCAAATATATATATATATATATATATATATATATATATATATATATATATATATATATATATATAACGTACAACAGTTTACAATTCTTTCTACTTCACTGTTGAAACAACGCGAATCAGTTACAACAAAATAACAGCAAATGCCGATCGGCACAAACCAAAATTTATAAATTTATATAAAAACAAAAGTTAAGGTGGAACAATGAATGAGGGTACATAGTATTTTGTTCGCAGGTTTTTTAAGTATGAGAATAGTTTTGGAGCCATATGTTAGATACAGATAGTATTGTCGTGAGGAACTGTTTGATTTCGAACCTCATGTTACTGTTTTCTGGAGACGAGTAGGCAAAGGTAACCAAGGGATTGGTTGAATTTTTTTCAAGTCTTAAAATAGTGCTACCTGAATTTTAGCTTCTGGTCAGACCTTCTACACATACATTTTAGTGTTTTGGATTATTTTACGTTGTGGTTATATGTTGGAATGTTAATGTTAGGATGTCGTAACTTTCTAGGCATGTGGATGAGGATCTGTTGAAAATTTAGTCACTGTTTTGCACAGATACAGACGCACCCACGCACGCACGCAAGCAGTCACACACGCACGTACGCACGCACGCACGCACATACTCACGTACGCACGCACGCACAAGCACTCAAGTACTCACGAAATTACGCACCCACGCACTCCCGCGCTCACTTACTCGTGCACTCGCGCACTCGCGCTCTCTCGCACTCACGCACTCACGCGCTCACGCACACGCGTACACGCAAACACACGCACACTGGCACGCACACATACACGTTTGTTAGCATTTTCCAAAAACAGGTCAGAAGACCTCAAATAAATATTTAGTCTTAGTTAAATTTGACCGAATGTAATCACTTTCTCTCTAGATGGAAAAGTTCTGCGAAATCCGTATACTCTATCTTAACTCATGCCGAGATACCCTAAAAAATCATTAAAAAAATTAGACACTGTACAGTGATCTTGTACAAATGTGGATTATTAGCTGACTAGTAATGGGATCTATATAAGTCGAAATTCTTTTAAAGTAAGATATTTACTAAAGTCTGTCGAGGAAAGCTTACTCTGCAACAGTCTATCCAACAAATGTGTAAATTACAACAACAATGGTAAACTGCAACACAAAAACAGCATAGGCTAATAGACATAAATGATAAAAATAGTTAATGATACAAGTGTACAAAACGCTGTTCCTTTTATGTTTCAAACACTCAATTCTAATCTAACATGGGTACTTATTTTATTCACTAATGACAATTTAAGCTTATATAGCACTGGCCAGTAAATGGTCCACATTGGTTGACAGAATAGTAGGGTACCATATAAACCTTCCTCTTCAAATTACCCCACAAGTAAAAATCAAGAGGTGTGAGGCCGGGTGATCTGTTTAGGTATAGGAACATGATATATCATTTTAAAGGGACTTCAATTGTCTATCAGAATATTCGATAATATACAGGGTGTCCCATTTGAAATAATGAACTTTTCTGCATTTTTGTACCTTGCGGAAACGTAACGAATTTCGAACGACCCTGTACAATATGGAACCAATTTCGTTACGCAGAACTGATGAACAGCTTATTCATAGAGTGCATCCACAATTTCAACTTTCTACAAATTCAAACACCACAATAATGAACATTCGATTGGCACCATGTTTTGGTTAAAAAATAAGGAAATGAATTAAGTACTCAAAAACGGTTGAAGATAGGCATAGGGATGTGTGATACAAAAATAATTTAAAAGTAATAGTGAACCCAACAATGTAATAATATACAGGGCGTCTCATTAAAAATGTCAAAGGTGATGCCACTTTTCCACATAACGCTGAAAATATTTTAGATCGATAGATCCGAGCCAGCCATGCAAGTGACCAAATTTTCAAAAAGATCCCATGTCTCGTTTTCCGTAAACGTCTAAGGTACCATCGACGTGAATCACCCGGTATATATATATATATATATATATATATATATATATATATATATACGTGTCGTGTTGTGCGAGCATTCGTGCGTGCGTGCGTGGGTGTGTGTGCGTGTGCGTGTGCGTGTTCGTGTGTGTTTATGTATGTGTGAGACGTTTCGGCAGTACCGTTTAACCGTCTTGTTGAAACTACGTACCAGTCACAAATAGCAAGAGGCCATTATCAAGTAAGTTTTGTAAAAAAAAAGGTAGTAATTGATCAGTATTTAAACTTGTTGCGAATATACAGGGCCTATAAGAACATCGTCCAGTATTTCCGTCAACTACAGCAACTTTTCTCGAACTTGAAAATGGTTTGGACGAAGTATGGCACGCCGTTTTGATAAAAAAAGTACAAAACTTCCGATTAGCACTACCATACATTAAACTCATATAGTTATGTCAGTGACAGAACTTTTCAAAATGAATGAACACTGGAATTATATGACACTCTTTAATATATACACAGCTGATGTACCCAAATCTATGAGAGCCAACTTATCGCAATACTCCGGAGATTCTATGATATACACTGCATCCGTGCGTAGTAACTCTGTAACTACAAACTACATTTATAACAATAACCGTGCAGTACAAGAAACGAAGACTCTAAATTAACAACATCATCATCATCATTCTCGTCCCTACAAAATAACGACATCGTAAGAATAATATTACAGCCGATAACCACAACTTTATCTAGTCCAAAACAGTAAAATGTATGGGTATAAGGTCTAGCCAGAAGCTTAAATTCAGGTAGCACTTTTTTAAGTCTTGCAAAAAAGTCCTCGGTTACCTTTACTGACTAATCTTCAAAAACGGAAACATGAGGCTCAAAATCAAACAGTCCCTCACGATAAATAATATATGTATCTACCGTATGGCCCCAAAACCGCATTTTCATACATAGAAAAGCTATAAACTATTCAAAACAAAATCTATTATACCCTCACCTACGAGTATTTGTGGCACTTTCAAAGTAAAATTCAGAACTTCGTAACTATTTTGTAATTACGGCTATTGTGCTTACTAAAAAGGAATAAGAAATATTAACAAATATTAATATTGTTAACACTCTTTTTTACAGAGAAGTTAGTATTCATTTTTCATCCAAGCTTTTCCTCGTTTTGCATTAACCACATTATTTGAAATTTTGTGGCAAAAATACGTTATTTATACAACTTAACCAATCTTATCTAATAAAGTATTGCTTAAAGGACGACTTGAAACGAATAGAATTTAGCTTTTACCCCAGAAAATAATATTATCTACGGAATAAACTTTTAGTGTCAATTATCCAGTATTCTTACTGTTTGCATAATTTTTAATATTATTCTTTATTCCCGTTTATATTTTACATCTTGAAAAATTGATGACAGTTGCATAATGTTGCTGTCTTATAAACAATAAAGTAGTGTTTTTATGAAACTGTCTCTTTTGATTAATACATATCTAGCATAAATTTGGTTAATTAATTAAGTAAAGTAGTTATATTTTATCACATTGATGATTGCAAGTAACAGTGAAAAGCCACCCCCGTTTGTTGGCAATTCAATGTAGGTCAAAGTTGTTTTAGTAATAAATCAATTCAACAAAATAAAGAGTGATCATAAATTGTTAAAAAGAATCATTTTTCAGGTAAATTAGCAGTTAATTACAAATTCAGATGCCTAATTTAAATGTTTGATGATAAAAGAAATATTGTGTCAAATTTAACAGGGAATTGCTACAGTGAACATTGGCATCGATACGTTCTGAAGTAAATCGGTCTTTAGGGACATCTTGAATGTTCAGTGTTACCCGGAAATGCTTGATTTGGTTGTCGAGCAAAATGGACAGTAGGGGGTAGATCTAATTGCACACGTCATTCGACGCATAATTCATACTATACAAACTAACCACCCTTTTACTATTAGAGTAGTTAATAAATTCTTCTCTCGTATATTGAAATGGTTTCAATAAGCCTAACGCACGCGTGTTTTTACATATTCATATCGCGTTGCAGACAAAAATCGAGAAACGTAGCTGGTTTGATGGGAGCCGCTTATTGCAAATTCCGGTTGTCACACGTGTTTGTTTCAAGCCGACGAACGACAAACTCGTAATTGCTCGACTGTCACGTCTCAGGAAGATTAGCGTAGCCCATTGCAATGAGAAAAACAACCAATAACACTATCGGTCGTTTAAACAACAACGAATCAAGGGAAAACGTATATTTTAAACTTGATAACGTTCTGTCGAGCTTTTTGCAATGGAACTTCCGTTTGTCGCGTCCAATGGCGATATAGTAATAATGTGGCAACGGCTTCAGGACATATGCGCCGTATTTAGATAAAAAAATAATCCTCTTTTCTGGCCATTACAAGGCCCTTATCGAACATCCCCTAGTTCTAATCTGGTTTTTATATTATATTTTCATCTGTTGGGGAACGTGGCTTTTGCAATTTAACAAACTGCAGGGGTCGTATAAAGTCAATGCATTTCACAAAATACAATTATTTGTTACTACTTATAAAAAATGTGGCATGAAAACATTAGTATATTATTTTATATTCAAACTACGTTATACAATAGCTCAGTTTGAAATTCGCGCTATCATTCTAACTAAAGATCTTAACACATTAATGTAAAAGATGTGATTTGTAAATTACCCTTGTGTCAGCAAAATTGCCTAGCAAACATTCGCATAATTTATTGTAAGTTATCATCACAAAAATATTTAATTTAGCATATCTGTTATATTATCCAGCGTGTACATCAGTGCAAAATCTATTCATATTTCTATAAAGATGTTTCAAACGCTCTTGTAATAAGTGCTGTCTATAAAATAAAACCAAATTACAAAACAAAAACGCGCTCATTTTTCTGAAATAGGTACCTCCAGCTCTGTTATAAACGGAATGTCAAACACACCGTTACAAAAAGTATATTACTCTACGACTTCCTATAATAATATTTATATCATTTATTTAATTTTACATAACACAAATCAATGAAATATGTAAAAAAGATTATCGACGGCCAGTTTTGTATTATTCTAGCATTGTGGGCTGGAGCCTCATCCTGCTGGAAGAACATATCGTTCAGTTGAGCCAGTGGAATATCTTCTAAAATTTATTTTATGTTTTCTTCATAAATCTTGTAAACTATTTTTCGGTTAAAAATAAAGCAGGAGACATTAAATCCGAACCTGCCTTGACGCTCTCTAGGAAAAATCACGTGGGTGTTTTCTTGACTCCAAAACCGCGAGTTGTGTCTATTAAGAATTCTCGAACTTGTGAAATGTGCCTCCTCTGACCAAATTATTATTTTTTAAACAAATTTGTCCTGAGTTTTCATATTTATAAACCAATTGCAGAACTCCAATCTACGTTCAGCATCACCAGGGTGCAGATGATGAACAAGTTTATACTTGTAGGGTTTGAATTTATGTTTTTTTAAAATCCTTTGCACTGTTGTTTTAGACACACCGGTCTCTTCATCTATTTTCCTGCACGAGGTTTCAGGAGTGGCTTGAACAACTGCTAAAACGTTGATCTCTGATTCCTCGTTCTCTTTGTTGTAAACTCGGGGTCGAGGTTTGTCAAAACATCCATGTTGGCAAAGATTAAATTTTAGTTTTTGAAATATTTTTCTGTCGGGTTATCTTCTTTTGGGATATCTATATGACAAAATAGGTATATAAAATAAATACAAATTCTAAGGTAAAGATTAACTGACCTGTTCAGATAGAGTTCTAAGGCCTGGTCTGCGTTTTCATTAGATAATATGAAGCAGGTATTCATATCATATTTCTCAAAGTTTTCAAATTTTTGGTTTCGAGCCATATTAAAAAATAATTAAACAACAACAACAAGAACAAGAACGATGACAATAAACAAAAACAACGAATAACAATAAATATCAGCACTAAATTTGGGAAGATGTAACCAGGAATAAGTTGAGAGAAGCAGAAACTTCAAAAATCAAATACCTACGTAATGCGTTACCATTGTTACCCACGGCTATCCACTATTATCAATGTAAATTATAGAAAATAATCATATTATCACGTTATTTATAAAAATAAATACAGACTATGCTATATTTTTGAAAAGCTCTTGGCAAGGGGAAAAAGATTAAAAAAAAAATAGGTTATGCCAATATCTCGAAAACTGTGACCTCTAAAGAAAATCTGAGTACGTTACTGGATTCTACGTAAAAAAAATCTACAAATATCAGTTTTTATTTTTTTAATATGTCCGACAATAACAGAGTTACAGGGGATGACTGAAAATGAAATTTTTCCAAAATCACCCTGTAGCACACAAACTAAGATGGCTATGGCAAATTTGATTAACGCATCTTTGATTTCATTAAAAAATAGCACGGTGTCGCGAAAACCGCAAGGTTCTAACCTAAAAAATAAGCGAGATACCCCGTAAAACATACGAAAATGAGACAACCTGTACATTAAGGGATAACTTCCATAGAACAAACAAAAGTTTTCCTTACTTTTCTGGCAAACGGATGTACCGATTTAAAAAAACATCAAGGCCAAAATAATCAAAAGGAGCTTTCAAATAAGATACCACTCGATACCTCTTACCATTTAAAATTTTGAAGGGAGCAAGTGGGAAGTTTTGAAATGAACGTCTTGCATATAAAAGATTTTGTATGAACTCTTTTCATACGAGTCTATAATTTCACGTATCATTGAGGATTGCAACAATTAAAGGCCACGAATTGTCAGGCGAATGATTTTTGTCAATGTGTATAGTGAAACTTACTACAGTAACAAACTGAATTAAATCACGCATAAAATTTTGCTTTTACCACTCTCATATAAACACTCTGCACTAATATCGATATCAATTATAACGTCATTAAATTTTATTAAATACGTTTTTTGACTGGTCCGCACAGAGTATTCTGGAATGTCAACCGGACAATCAAAGGTACGAAATAGCAAAAGCATAAGGACCTACTTTTCTACTGATTAAAAAAAATCGCTATTAAAAACGTATTAATATAAAAAAAAATCAATGACATTATTATTGAATTAGAAAGAGGAACTCTGGCATGACATCTAAAAAAATCGTCTTAAAACCTAGACATTCGAGCTGATACTCAGAAATTCGAATTTAAACTCGGAAATTAACACTTAGATTTATCGGAGATCGACTGCAACTCTGACACAACTGGCAGCTAGTATAGAATAGCATAGCTTTCCCATGATGAATTAATCTTTTGCATTAACCGACACTTTCGCCCGACACCCCATAATGGAGATTATAATCAGGAAACGGCTGGAACCGTAAGTAAGGTATATCAGAGTTTCTGCGTTTATGATGGAATTACAGTCGGTTTTTCTGAGTGTAAATTTGAATTTCGGAGTTTTGTCCCAATTTTTGAGTTTTTAGCCACAGTCATAACAGGAATTATGTATCCCTTCTAACGCGTCAGTTTAATATTGTAAAAACTTTTGCTGATTATTTAGCTGCTATACAATTATCTAAACGTTAAGTACTTTGTCAGAGAGATGTATTTATAAATCATTTACTTCGTGTAAAAAAACCAGTAACATACCTATGGGGGTATAGATAAACAGTAAACATTAATAGAACTAATCACTCTATAATATGCATCTAGGATTCATATAAAATAAAGGTGACGTAATGATATATCAGATATCCAACTACTACAGGAATTGTGCTTACTGTTTTAGGCATAAGTAAAAAAAAATACTCCAACTATATTCAAATAGAATTAGAGGGAGAGCTTATAAATATTTTACTTATTTTAAGCTATGCAAATATTTAATTATTTCAACCCAATATGCGTTATTTTGACCAATTATATTTCCAAACACTGTTTGGCATTTTTTAAAATAAGACTTAACAAACTATCTCCTTAAAGGAGTACTCCTTTTTTGGGTTTTAATGGTGTATTTGTACACTAAAATTGTACAACCTAAACGTTTCGACAAGACTTACAGTTCTCTTCGTAGTAATATTATCTATTAAAATTGCTAAAGATGTGGAAACAATTTTATGAAATTTGAAAAATTGAAAACACACACATAAGCCTGCTATTAATATAACAGTTTTATAAACGTGTAAAGCCAACTATGGAATCGAATTTTAGTGAATAATAACTAGACCATTAAACAACTAAACATTTTTAATCTGCCTTGAAGGTGACAGGAATAGGGCTTCACAACTTGCTCTTGGGGTTTAGCCCTTGCCACATTTTTGTTTTCAAGGTTTAATTAAATCTTTCAGTCTCTACATTCTGATTGTTTATTGCGAGAGATTTGAACTTGTATTCTGATAAGGGGACCTAATGTTAACTTATAAGGCAGGTATAGGGCTTCGCAACTTATTTCTTACCTTCGCCTCCTTGGAGAAAATTGTATTTGAGCCTGCGGGAAATGTAAATTTGTTATCTAATAAGTGGGACCCTAATGCTAACTGATAAGACAGGTATAGGTCTTCGGAACATGCTGTTGGGGCTTCGCCCCCGTTGTTACGGCCCCTTGACGGTAAATTTGAATATGTATTTAATTCTCTATATCCTGATTATTTATTGTGAGGAATTTGAATCTATTCTGATAAGGGACCTAATGCTATTTTGTAAGACAAGGAAAGGCCTTCGGAACATGCTCCTAGTCCTTCGCCCCCTGAATTCTAATTGGTTACGACGGGAAATTTGAATTGGTACTCTAATAAGGGGCCTAACTTGTAACACAAGTATAGGTCTATGTAAGCTGTTTTCGGGTCTTCGTACCCTTGTCGTGGCCCCATGGACAGGAAATTTGAATTTGTTTGTGGCGCCATCTAGCTGTGTATAAACTATTGCATGTTTTCTGTAATATAGATGACTTCATCTAGCAATATATTTTAAAAATACATACTGGACCCTGTAATGGTTATGGTGGGAAATTGGAAATAAGGGTCCACCACTAACCATCTGGGGTTAATTTCAATTAATCTCAATCAAATCTAGAAGCTGTGCTAAAAATTCTTCGTAATCTTCAAGTAACGATTCCACCACTGCATATACCTGACTCCCATGAGTGATCGCTTACTTTGTAGATAAGGCTAGCCGACACTCGGAGCTGATAACCTCCATAAACGTGAGGACACCGTCGTAGGAAATAGTCGAACATCCGCTAATTAAACTCAGTCAAATTATAACTTACATTTTACAAAATCAGCTTCCATTTCGGAAATACCGCCTTGAATTAAGTTACATCCTACAAAACCAACTCTCATTTCAAAATACCGGTTTGATGTAAGTTACAGCTTGTAAAATACTGCAATCTAATTAGAGCCATAAACAAAGAACATGTACACCACAATTGCTTTTTTCAAGGTCTATTTCTCGTAATTAATTAATTGGGGTATTTTCCAGACACGGTAGAAGAAGTTGAATAGCGAAAGTTGTTAACTACTGTATATTAATAATTATTGGAAAGCAGTAAGTGATTTATATTGACTATTTATAAACATAACGTGGTAAGTGCATGTGTGTGTGTGTGTGTGTGTGTGTTGTGTGTGTATGTGTGTGTGTGTGTGCGTATGTGTGTGTGTGTATGTGCGTGCGTGTGTGCGTGTGTGCGTGTCTGCGTGTGTGCGTGTGTGTGTGCGTGTGTGCGTGTGTGCGTGTGTGCGTGTGTGTGTGTGCGTGTGTGGTGTGTGTGTGTCGTGTGTATGTGCGCGCACGTGTGTGTGTGCGTGTGTGCGAGTGTGTTGTGTGTGTGTGTGTGTGTGTGTGTGTGTGTGTGTGTGTGTGTGTGTGTGCGTATGTGTGCATGTGTGTCCGTATTGTGTTTATGTGTGCAGTGTGTGTGTGTGTGTGTGTGTGTGTGTTCTGTGTGTGCTGTGTGTGTGGTGTCGTGTGTGTGTGTGTGTGTGTGTGTGCTGTGTGTGCATGTGTGTCGTTGTGTCGTGGTGTCGTGTGTGTGTGTGTGTGTGTGTGTGCGTGTATGCTGTGTGTGTGTGTGTGTGTGTGTTGTGTGTGTGTGTGTGCGTGGTGTGCGTGTGCGTGTGCGTGTGTGTGTGCGTGTGTCGTGTGTGTGCGTGTCTGTGTCGTGTGCGTGTGCGTGTGTCGTGGTGGTGCGTGTTGTGTGTGTGCGTGTGCGTGCGTGGCGTGTGCGTTGTGTATGCTGTGCTGTGCGTGCGTGACGTGTGCGTACTGTGTGTGTGCGTATGCCTGTGTGTGTGAACTAGCAAAACTGTTCGTATGTGTTGCACCGTATCAATGCGTTTTGTTTTCAATACGGGTAAGTGATCGTTTTGATTTTAATTAACCCTTACACCTTAACTCGTTATAAATCTAAGACCATTTCTGACGGTGGGATTTCCGATAAAACAGAGGTGTGCGTAAAATAAAATAGCAGACTGTTTTTAAGTATGGATATATGGTATAGACATTTTTAATAATTTAGCTGTTAGATCACTGTATGCAAAACTCTCCAATAGGGCGATACATTAATTAGCTTTGTCCCACAACTGGTTTGCGTGTTTTTAGAATTAGAAACACTGCTTTGTATGTTGTTTTGCTAGGTATTTTAGCATTAAGGGTTGATTTTTACAGGCTGTAGGGTGATTCAGTCAGTATTTTACAAGCTGTAACTTACATCAAACCGGTATTTTGAAATAAGAGTTGGTTTTGTAGGATGTAACTTAATTCAAGGCGATATTTCCGAAATGGAAGCTGATTTTGTAAAATGTAAGTTATAATTTGATTGAGTTTAATTAGCGGATGTTCGACTATTTCCTACGACGGTGTCCACACGTTTAGGGAGGTTATCAGCTCTGAGTGTCGGCTAGCCTTATCTACAAAGTAAGCGATCACTCATGGGAGTCAGGTATATGCAGTGGGGGAATCGTTACTTGAAGATTACGAAGAATTTTTAGCACAGCTTCTAGATTTGATTGAGATTACTTGAAATTAACTCCAGATGGTTAGTGTTGGACCCTTATTTCCAATTTCCCACCATAACCATTACAGGGTCCAGTATGTATTTTAACGAACAAGTTCCGATCACGACAATGAAGCCCCGAGCGCAAGTTACGAAGCCCTATACTTATCTCGCCAGTTAGCATTAGGCCACTTAGTAGACTACAAATACAACCAATCAGAATTCAGAACCTTAACTCCAATCAGAGCACACAGACTATGTGGTGGGGTAAGGAGCAATCAGAAGCCAGAGGGCGAACCACACATGCAACCAGGTAAAAGGATGTGTGTGACCTTGTAACGAATCTTTTACGTTCTTCGTTCATTTAGTTGTAAAATATAAGATAATTAATGATTTATAAGTTGTGGTAGGCAACTTAATTTGCATTTTAGTGTAACTTAAATTGCATATCTTCTTAAGGGTTTATACTTTTACACTTTGAATTATTTTTTCGCACATATTTCTTGGGCATAGCTATATCACCAGACATCGTGAGCGTCCTTTTGAGCATTGCTTGATGTATTTTGTTTTGAGCAGGAAGCCATTTTTGGTTTCCACCTAAATTTTGTGAAAAGTGCCATTGATTTAATGGTAAGATACTGTTAATTCGTATTCTACTAAAATCTGAAACTTTTACCTTTTGCAGGCACTTACACTTACCTTTATTACTTTTATTACTGTTATTACTTATACTTTTGGCATTTAATTCAGATCTAAATGTAGATCACATTTTTTATTTGAACTTTCAAGAGAATGCAATAAATACTGGATTGTCCAAATTTCAATGAAAATAAATTTGTAAGAAGTAAATTCAACTTTGGTATACTTTACAACATAAAACATTGAAAATACAACATATTGCGCAACATTGGTGCGAAGATTACATCATCTTTGGTTTACATTTTCGCATTCCTTTTGATACCAGAGGTTCTCAAAAAATTGTACATACATTTTTATAACAGGTATTTGTACTCTAACGATTTCTTAGTAAAAGTATATTGTATCCTCGGTTTAGTTATTCCGAGCATAATAAAAAAAAATAACATGGCGTCCGAGATTTTTATTATTGTTAGCTAGAAGTTACTATATTGATGTTAGGTGAAAATAACCAAGCAAAAATTTGTGGTAATTAATTAATCTACCTTCTGAGTCAACGGCATTATCTTTTAATGAATGGTATGTATCTCTAGTTATTTTAACAATTTGTATAGAGAACGCTTTAAAACATTTACACCATTTTTTTAAATTTTACACCTATATTATATATACCATAAACATATTATAACCTTGTCTTAGCCCCGCCTTAATACATGTACAACCAATTAGATAAAGGAATGGGTGTGGCCTTAGTGAAGCCATAAGGGCCTTATTTAGTCTTAGTGGAAACCACCACCCGGTCCCCTGCGTGCGCTTTTACCTTCCAGGGGCTGAACTGCCAAAAAGGCCATTATTAGGGGTCAAGTGCTGAAAATTCTATAAACGGATTAAATATCGTCCCCGAAAAGAAACCGACCCCCAGCCAAAAGGTGACTAATTAGGGTAAAAATATCATCAAGGTGCCGAAATTGCCATCAAGGGGTGGGAAATTCCGACTAGGGGTTGAAAAACGACCCCGAAAAGAAGGCATAGTAGTGGGAAATGGGCACGGCCACGTGGGCGTACCGACGACCCTCGGTGATTGCACGATGCTCGGGCATCGCGACGGTGGGCGTCGTTCGCCCTCAAGATTCCTCATTCTACTGACATGAAAAAATCTATTAACGTTCAAACTTAACTATTGTCCAAAATTATTAACATACCGGAATATTTATTTCTTGTATACAGAATTGAAATGATTATTTTCTGGGTTTTTTTTAAATAAAACACCCTGTATTTTAATATGATAATGAAATATTATTTTATGGTACTTTATTATCTTGTAAGTAATGCCTATACCTAATTGCCTTAATTTGTCAGTTATTCGTGATCCTTTCAGCCAAACATAAATTGAATCAAGAATTATGTGAAATTGTATTAGGTTGGCTGTAGAAATATTGAACCAAAAATAATTTTTCGGAAAAAAATTACATAATAATTTAAACTGATCCTTAATTGTTTAATATTTCGTGACATATCAAAATACCTAAGTAGTTAAGGTTTTTGGTATGTAAAACAATAAAAACACAATATTACAGTTGGCTGTGAAGATAATAGGTATTCGTATCACAATCATTTTACAAAATCTAAATTTTATACCGATTAAAAAATAAACATAAAGTGAAGTAACGTTTAATATTGAATTAAAACAAATAAAATAAAAAGTAAAACAAAAATTACAAAAATCGTTTAATTTACAATAAATGTTCAAAATAGTTTCCTTCGACGTCGATACATAATTGCAAACGATCTTCAAAAACGCGGCTAACATTTGTTAACACATTTCTGTTCAAGCTCATACATTCGCGATTCTTTCAGTCAAACATTAATTGAATCAAGAATTAGGTAAAATTTTATTAGGTTGGCTGTGGAAATATTGAACCAAAAATAAGTTTTTCGAAAAACAAAATTGCATAATAATCTAGACTGATCCTTAATTTGGTGAGATATCAAAATACCTAAGTAGTTAAGATTGTTGGTGTAAAACACAATATTTTAGTTGGCTATAACTTCCACATTAAACTTGTTTAAACGTTTTGACGTTAGACGACTTTTATTAGTTCCTATTGTGTTTTTGACTATTACTAACAAGTATTATTAAGAACTGTCTGATATGCTTTTTGTGCTAGGAAAGTGTAACAAAAATGTGCTACTAGCAAGAAGAATTTATCATCAGCAATTCCCTCATAGAAGACAATCAAGAACAGCTATTCTGAGTTTATTAGAACGGTTTCTACGGGCTAGACACTGTACTAACTGAAGAAAATCAATTAAATTACCTGTGAAATTAGTGGTCGTAGTGTAGGAAGAAAAAGATGTATCCATATCATACACAATTCCATCAAGAGCTTAATGAGGATAATTATAATAAAAGAGTAGAATTTTGTCGTTGGACGCAGGAATAAATTAAGAATTGGTCTTTGAACATGCTTTATTTGGAGATGAAGCTACTTCCCATACGAATTCTTGGAAATTGTGTCATCGTACCCTATTTCTCGAGGATCACATAGACGTATCTACATTTTCTGGACAACGATTTGCTGGAATTATTGGAAGTAGTACCGTTGAACATACGTCAGAGAACGTGGATATAACATGACACACACGCACACGCACACACATAACGCACATGCACACCAGCAGCACCACACACACACACACACACACACACACACACACACACACACACACACACACACACACAATATATATATATATATATATATATATATATATATATATATATATATATATATATATATATATATTATTTGGACACCGATCGTTCTAAGAGATAAACCCAGAGGGGCGGTAAGGATGCGTTCTTTGGGCATCCTAGTACTGGTTTTATCCCGCTTCTCTGTATTTGTGCATAAGTTAAAACTATTTAGTGATTTATTTTAAAATTTGCTTTTAATAAAATTAGACATTGTTTGTTTGACAATTGTGGGCCTTCTTGTTTAGATAAAGTATGTATCACTGGCTGCGGTGTTTATTTAGATTAATATTTGTTTATTGAAATATTAATTTCCGTCATATCTACGAAATTATTTAACTAATTATATTTTTAGTGAGTTTTCTATGTTGGCCGCAGTGATGATAATTCATTATATTATTATTGGAATTTTGAGTATTCTAAAAGGGCGTGTGTCTCCTCTTTATCTTTCTAGAGCGCTTTTGCTATAGTACAAAAAGCAATTAGGTCAAATTTGTACATTTAAGAGATGAGTTCAAAATTCATGTATTGCCGTTGTACGTTGTTTTTTATTAATTAATTCTTAAGTATTGTCGTTTCTCAAATTAACATCCAAAATCGAGTTTTCTCAAATACATTTCGCTATACTATTCCAAACTTGTAAAATTACCTTTACTTACATAAATAAATGCTGATCCAGATAAAATTAGTTTGATAAAAATCGGCCCCATATTTTAAACGTGTAAAGTCATGTGACTAAACTTTTTACTCCGCTAAAGTACGTCCCAGAATATAAGAGAGTAATAAATCATGTTATTAGTGAAATCGTGTCATTTTTTGCATGGAAGCGGCAAACAGAAATCAGTAGCAAACCGAGCTAGTTTAAACGAAGATGCTGTAAATGTGCCGCTTGCAATAAATTATGTTAGATAAAGACGGTTCAGGTAAACGGAAAATAAAAGACAACCCTGTAAAATCCGACTTAAGCCTGAAGATTTGACAACTCATAGACGTGCGTGTGGGATTTCAGTGTATTAAAAATTGTAGATTAATTATCAAACAATTGAAAGTATCAAACGTTTATTGTAGATGTGGATATTTCAAAACGCTGACGTTTTGACTAATATAAAATAATTATAAATGCATAATAAAATACTTATCTTTTTTGGGATTTTTTTAATGGTGTACTTTAAATTATACAATCTAAACGTTTCGATAACACTTACAGTTATCTTCGTCAGTAGTAATGTTTCTTAAAAATTGTTAAAGATGTAGTAAACAATTTTGTCAAATTTGAAAAATTCAAACATAAACATAAGCCTGCTATTAATATAACAGTTTGAGAAACGTATAAGCCAACTATAAAATTGTAGTAAAGAATAACTAGGTCATTAAAATTAAATATTGTTAAACTGCCTCAAAGATGACAAACCAGAACACTCTCTACGACGAAAGCTAACAATGAAATTTGCCAGCCAAAAACACATTTAACAAAATTTAATCGAGTTATGATGTAAGTGTAAAGTTGTGAAAACTTCAATTTTAAAATGATAGAAGCATTCACAAATCCAAACATTACATCAAAAATAACCCAGTTAAATCTAACAAAGAGATATCTTTATCAATAATTGGAAGTGTTATTAACAATGAAAAGCACAATGCAGAACGTTCTTGTAATTTTTAATTTCAATTTAATTTCAACTATTTATGTTCAAATTATAGTGCTGTGGAAATTTAACATATAATTGGTAAAGCATTTGCTTCAAGGTCTAGGAAAAACACAGCAAAAACCTCGAAATACCAAAAGTTGAAAACAAATTAAATCAAGGCGTATCATTATGCTCTTTTTAATTATAAGATGCCAAAACCTATTTAAACGGAGATTTTCTTCTTGTCTATTAAAATTATTCGGGTGTTTATATATTTCAATAGCTTCACGTTGCAAACGAACATAATAATGGTTTGTCTTGACAATATTTTCATATTGTCAAATTGAATGTCATGATTTAGATTATTCAGGGCATGGTCAGCCACAGCAGACCTCTCTGGTTGACCCAATCTACAAAATCTCATATGTTCTTTGCGTCTTGTATCAAAGCTACGTTTTGTGGTCCCGATGTATACTTTTCCACATGAACAAGATAACTTATACACTCCGGAAGATGATAAAGGGTTTGACACATCTTTAGGTGATCTTAAATGTTCTTTAATTTTTCTTGTAGGTTTAAAAATAGTCCTAATGACCATATTTGATTAGGATTTTTCAATTCTATTTGTAACATTAGCTATAAAAGGAAGAAAAGCAGTACCAACATTAAGAACTGGTTTTTCTTTAAGGTTACGCCTAGAAGGTGTAATAACATTATTAATATCTGTAAGTGAATATCCATTATCTTGTAAGGATTTTCTTAAATATTTATATTCATCATTCAAAATTCAGGGTCACAAATTCGTTTTGCTCGATCTACTAAAGATTTAATTACACTAATTTTTGACGTGGATGGTGGTTGGATAATTTATGAAGGTATCTATCAGTGTGTGTCGGCTTTCTGTAAACCTTAAAAGATAGTGAATTATTATTTTAGATATTAATATGTCAAGAAATGGTAAACTTCCATTAGTTTCTTTTTCCATGGTAAACTGAATACTAGGATGTATACCATTTATAAAACCAAAAACTCATGCAGTGCTTCTTCTCCATGTCTCCAAATAACAAATGTGTCATCTACATATCTATACCAAACTGAAGGTTTTTTAGGTGTATTTTGTAACGTTAATGTTTCAAATTTTTCCATATAAAAATTAGCTATAACAGGACTAAGGGGACTACCCATTGCTACACCTTCAATCTGTTCATAAAATTTATTATTCCACTGAAAATAAGTTGTAGTAAGACAGTGCTGAAAAAGAATGGTTATGTCCTTTGGAAAAAGATGATCTATGTATTCAATAGTTTCTTTTAGAGGTACTTTTGTAAAAGTGAAATAACATCAAAACTAACCATTATATCACCCTCTTCAATTTTGAAATTATGCATTTTTTCAACAAAGTCGGCAGAATTTTTAATGTAATGGGGTGTTTTTCCTATATGAGGTTGTAATAAGAATGTAAGATGTTTTGCAAGGTGATATGTAGGAGAACCAATTGCACTAACAATAGGCCTTAAAGGAATATTAGGTTTATGAATTTTGGTAAACCATATAGTTTTGGTGAAATGGCTTCAGAGTTAGATAGTTTCTTTTTTATTTCTTCAGGAATAGATGATAATTTAATCAGCTCTTTAGTTTTTAAAAGAAACTTTTTTGTTGGATCTTTTGGTATTTCACGATAAGTTTCTGGTCCCAACAATTGTTCTATCTTAGTGTTATAATCGTTCATATTTAATATAACAGTTGCATTACCTTTATCTGATTTTAATATTATAATACTTTCATTGCGTTTAAGATCAAGTAAAGCATGTCGTTGACGAAAGGATAAGTTGCTCTTTGGAGGTTTTGTTTTACGTAATATGTTAACGGTGTTATATCTAACTTCATTAGCAGCATCAAAAGGTAATAATCTAATGGAGTTTTCGATGTTGGAAATTATATCTTCAAAAGGTATTACTCTTGGTGTTATCGCAAAATTTCCTCCTTTAGAAAGCGCTTCAATAGCATAATCTGAAACAACATTATCAGAAAGGTTTATAACTGTTTTTCTACAATCAATAGATGGTCTATTATTTTGTTGTTTGTATAATTTATTAAATTTTTCTTTTTGACGTTGACATGAGATGTCAAAATTTATTTCCATAGATTTAAACGTTATAGAATCAATTTTATCCCAATCTTCTTTATTCAAAATAGATGAAATTTCTAAATGTGAATATAAAAGATTTTTATCGGTGTTATCCAGTAACTTCCTAGTAATATGTATTTGATTACGTAGAAGAGCATTTTCAGTTCTTCTGTAAATATTATTCGCTTGCTTGTTATTAAAATTTCTTTTAATATAGATAAACTTTGGGATAATCTTTTGGTCTCGGCATCGTAATAAAAAAGTGAGTGCCGATAATAATTGTGCTTTACGTTTCCTTAATTTTTCAAATTGTCTGATAAAACGATAAGTTTCCTCCCCATAAAGGACTGCTGTTTTTTTCTGTGTTTTTCCTAGACCTTGAAGCAAATGCTTTACCAATTATATGTTAAATTTCCACAGCACTATAATTTGACATAAATAGTTGAAATTAAATTGAAATTAAAAATTACAAGGAACGTTCTGCATTGTGCTTTTCATTGTTAATAACACTTCAATTATTGATAAAGATATCTCAATGTTAGATTTAACTGTTATTTTGATGTAATGTTTGGATTTGTGAATGCTTCTATCATTTTAAAATTGAAGTTTTCACAACTTTACACTTACATCATAACTCGATTAAATTTTGTTAAATGTGTTTTTGGCTGGCAAATTTCATTGTTAGCTTTCGTCGTAGAGAGTGTTCTGGTTTGTCATCTTTGAGGCAGTTTAACAATATTTAATTTTAATGACCTAGTTATTCTTTACTACAATTTTATAGTTGGCTTATACGTTTCTCAAACTGTTATATTAATAGCAGGCTTATGTTTATGTTTGAATTTTTCAAATTTGACAAAATTGTTTACTACATCTTTAACAATTTTTAAGAAACATTACTACTGACGAAGATAACTGTAACTGTTATCGAAACGTTTAGATTGTATAATTTAAAGTACACCATTAAAAAATCCCAAAAAAGATAAGTATTTTATTATGAGTGTTAATGGTGAAAGTTTACATTTTCATATTTCAAATTATAAACGCAGTTTACTTTAATTTTTTTACATTTAATATTGTCATAAAGGTAGGTTTTGGATACAAATGCGAGATATGTAATTAACAAT
This sequence comes from Vesta saturnalis, assembly GCA_036346205.1. Classification (NCBI taxonomy): domain Eukaryota; kingdom Metazoa; phylum Arthropoda; class Insecta; order Coleoptera; family Lampyridae; genus Vesta; species Vesta saturnalis. Next base: position 1,631,237 of record JARFJB010000772.1, on the reverse strand, counting down.
CAGTCTGTGTCACGCTCATCCGATTCGGAAAATCTTGTCCTACTGATATTATACCGGGTTCTACAGTTTCTTCCATTATCACATCAAGTTCCTACATACGCTATTCATCTTTAATTACATGATGAACAGACTTTTTCTACTTTTCTGCATTGACATTGTCTATGGCTTGCATTAAAAGCTAAATTCAAAGTCGTACTGATACGACCTACTTTGCTTTTTATTTAAGCTCAAACTAACTCTATGGGTTTATGGTGGCAATCTATGCACGATAATCCCGTGACAAGCACAGAGTTCATGAATTATATACTTAACAAACTGTTGCTTATGCTGATTTACTATAGCTAAAAGCTCTCGTTTGAGCGTAGTTTCTCTCAAATTGTATCTATATGACGGCAATGCCTCATTTTTTCCACACAGTTGTTGGTAAGCGTTCGACTTGCCTAGAATGGTAACTTGCATCATCCACAACAATTACATCTCTCCGTGGAATGTTTGCCGTCATTCGTTCAAAACATTCTTCAAAAACATCAACGTTAATTTTCGTGATAATCTCCTGTGTGCTTTGACTGAAACACAAGCAAACCATATTTTAAGAATCCAATAGCGCCGCCTATATGTGTAATAATTGGTCGTCGACCTTTGCCCAATGGATTTATTCCAGTTGACCAACCCTCTTTGAGTGCTTGATGGCGACTGGTAACATTTTTATTTTTCCAAACTTACAGTATATCCTTCGTTCAACCAAGTCTCATCGCAATAAAAGATTTTCCGTACTTGGGCACTGAGCTTCTTCATTTCACGAAGGCATTTGCGTCTCCAAGGAACAATTTGGAGATTATCAATTAGTATTGATTGTCGATTCACTTTTTCCCACGAAAAGTTAAGTTCTTATAGTGTCCTGTGTAGTGTCGACCGAGAGAATTGTAGTCCATCAACGTCTTGTTTTAGTACTGCCACTATTTTGTTGAGGGTAGGAGTTTCTTTATTGAAGTAAAAGGAATGGGTTTGTCTTCTAATATGAACCTTTTCTTCTTCACATTGTTTTTTCTTCCTGTTGAGCATGTCTGGCCTTTCAAAACGCCCTCTTTTATTATTTTAATAACCTGCATACTGTTAACTTCCCCACTCCCGTCATATTAGAACACGTTTCTACTACACTATCCACACTATTTATCGGATTTTGATACTTTAAGGCATTATGTATATTCAGAATGACATTTTTTCAATACCAGAGAGCGAACCAAGTTTCAAACGTTTTGCTGGAGAAAAATGGGAAGATGCCATTTTCACCACCGTTTTAAACCAAAATTTGGAAATAACTATGCATTTTAAAGTACTTGTTTTGAAATAACAAATGTGCTAATTGCAACTTTCTAATTTCTAATTTACAGATAATTAGATAATAATGTAATGAATACGTTCTAAACTTATACAAACTTTCTTGGAATTTTGGACTATCCTCGCTATCCTGCACCATAAGGGATTATCTCCTTCAGTAAAGATGACGTTTGTATTAATTAGTCCAGTCAAATTAGATCAAAATATAGCGAATAGAAAAAATAATTGGTAAAAAGCTATAAATTGGAGAAGACCTTTATTTTGGCATACTGTTGAACATACTATAAGTCCGGACCTCTATCTGCAAAGCTCAATCCACCATTTTTGAAAGAAAGTGCTCCAATTCAATTTTTTACTTACATCTCAGTAACCGTTGATTCTATCACAATAAAGGTTATTATAAAAAATAAAGCACATTAAATTCTCTATAAAAAAGGTTCAATACATTTTTTCATATTTTTAATAGTTTTTATGTAATACGGCAATGAATACATAAATAATTTTTATTTCTGCACTATACCCTTAAAACAGTTTCTCCGTGAAATGATTTTTTTGTAAGAATATCAGATATTTTATCTAAATTTTACAATTTATCTCATTTGTGCCATTTAAATAAGATTTATATGTATACTTGAAATCGATGTGATTTGCATGTAATCCATATACGCAGCTTGCACTACCGTTAAAACTGATAATAGAAAATAATAAGAATGCTAGAAAAAAATTACATGAACATTCCAAAAAAAAATTGGAGAGCAAGATTCACCGCCTTTTACCGATATTTAAAAATATAAGCCGATATTCATAATTGGATTTTATATTTAAGACCTACAGAGTAACTTAAGATAAACTTAAGACAATCTTAAATATAAGACTTGATTATGAATACCGGCTATAAAAAAACACTTAAGAATCACATTTTTGAGACGCGACGGTAGAACGATTGTCTTTTCTCCGCGCAACAATGCGTCAACTGCATGAGTCTAATAATAATATTCCTTGAAATAGTTTCGATTGAGGCGTCGCGTTGTGCGGTGATAGTGTGTTAAAAATATTAGTTTTCATTGTTTAATACGAAAAAATGGATAATAATGTTAATTGTATTCTTTCCGAAGAAAATTTGACTGTTGGAAATACTATTAATGTGAAACAAAAAGGACTAAATACTACTACAAAATCAAGTGAACGTAGGAAGGACGCTAAATCTGCAAAACTGAAAGAATTGCGTTCTGTTGTTAATATTTATTAGGGTTGCTTTTATCAAAGGAGATTGAATAATTGTTATTAAAATTATTATTACATTTCTTTTAATACCCATCCACAGATTGTGACCTAATTTATTTATACATTGGGGATTGTATTCTAATAAGGAGTCCTAGTCTTGTAAGACGGTAACTTGTTCGCGGGCTTCGCTCCTGTCATAAAAATTGTATTCTAATAATGGGGAAGAATTAATACATAAGACATGTAAAAATGATAAGTGTTTTCATAATAAAAAGATGTTATTTAATCTGTTATTAATATTTATTAGGGCCCGTATTGATTTTTATCAAGGATGTGAACACCTAGTCCTTAAACGATTATGTTCTATGCAATCTTTAATGTTGAAATTTAAGCACTGGCTCAAATTTTTTAATATCAGAGGTTAGCATATTGTATTTATGACTATTAATTTCTATCTGAGTTTATATATCATTCTGATCTAGATAACTCTTTTTTACAATGTATTTTTGTAGTAGGGTTTATTATAAAGGAGACTGCATAATTGTTATTAAAATTATGATTACATTTCTTTTGAGTTACATTTAAGGGTTGTGGCCTTTACCTATATATTAATTTTACTACAACATGCTTATTTTTACCTTGAGAAAGTCACCTTCAACATTATTAATAATTAAACATGAGTAATTAAGTTGCCATGCTTTAAACGATTTCTACCTTGAGAATGTTAAATTATGTGATCTAAGCAGAATCAAAATGAATTGAATGGTTTCACATATGCATTATAGTCTGTTTTATGCACATTTACAGTGCTATCAATTAAAAGTAAAATATTAAAGGTTGACTGCTAAATTATATGCTCAAGGTTTAAGTGGAGAATAAAATGTCATTAATACCTTAGTTAATACACATATTAATAAAAGTAAATATTGAAGAAGACTGTCAAAAATTATGTGTACAAGGTCTATGCAGAAAATAAGTGCATTAAATGTTACACATATGCTTTATAGATTGTTTTTACATTTCGTTTTGAGCTCCTTTTAATGGCGTAAAAAATTGTTTTGGATTTTAATAATTGACTGTCTTGTTTTAGTATTAATAATGATTAATTGGGAATACTCTTTATATCTCACTCATAAGTAAGTGTGTGTTAGTTTAGGGATGACGTTTTAAAATCGATCGCATTACTTTTAACACTCAGATTAAACTGCGTAAATTGATTGATTATTGATATCTAATATCATACTTTCTTTAAAACAGTAAAATATGTTCATAGCCATAAAGCTTATAATAAAATCCCGCCAAGGGACCAAGGGCATAAGACCCGAAAGCAAGTTGCGAAGCCCTATGCCTGTCTTATAGGTTAGCGTTGGGCCCCCTTATTATAATATAAGTTCAAATCGCCCCTCATAGATGGCGCCACACACAAATTCAAATTTTTGGTCGAGGGGCGAGGGCCTGAGGGTAAGTAACTAAGTCCTACATCTGTCTTATAAGTTAGCATTATACCCCTTATTACAATACAAATTCATATTTCCAGCCGTAACCTGCAGAGAGTTAAAATACAAATTCAAATTTTTCGCCAATGGGGCCTCGACAAGGGGGGAAGCCCTACACCTGTCTTATAGGTTAGCATTAGACCCTTTACTATAATACAAATTCAAATTTTCAGCCATGAAGTTGCGACGCCCTACACCTGCCTTACCTAATTTTGAACATAAGGGGAAGTGCACCCATACCAAAAGTTTTGGCTACCGAAAATATCTTCACACTAATATTTAACATAGGAGATTATATATTACCTAGATATGAGAATGTTTTCGATAATTTATTGTAACACATTTTTTGCGACCCTGATCTATATAAATAAAGAGTAGTCAATCTGTATTATAAGCTTTATGGCTATGAACATATTTTACTGTTCTAAAGAAAGTATGATAATCCATACCAATAATCAATCAATTTACGTAGTTTAATCTGAGTGTTAAAAGTAATGCAATTTCGTTTAAAACGTCATCCCTAAACTAACACACTCTTACTTATGAGTGAGGTATAAAGAGGATTCCCAATTAATCATTATTAATACCAAAACAAGACTGTCAATTATTAAAATCCAAAAGATTTTTTTACGCCATTAAAAGGAGCTCAAAACGGAATGTAAAAACAATCTATAAAGCATATGTGTAATCACTTAATGCATTTATTTTCTGCTTGGACCCTGTACACATAATTTTAACAGTCGACCTTCAATATTTACTTTTAAGTAACATGTGTATTAACTAATGCATTACTGCAATTTTATCTTCCACTTAAACCTTGTGCAGATAATTTAGCAGTCAACCTTCCGTACTATTAAAGGGACTACACAATGAAGCGTAAAACAGACTACAATGCATATGTGTAAACATTTAATGCATTTTGTTTCTGTTTAGACCCTGTACACATAATTTAACTAGAAATCCTTTAAAGTATGGTAACTTAATTACTGGTTTTTAATTATGTATAATGTTGAAGGTGACTTTCTCAAGGTAAAAATAAGCATGTTGTTGTAATAAAATTCGTATATATGTAAACGCCACAACCCTCAAACGGAACTCAAAGGAAAAGAAATAATAATTTTAATAACAATTATGCAGTCTCCTTTATAATAAACCCTATTACGAAAACAAATTGTTAAAGAACAGTTATCTAGATCAGAAATTAATAGTCATAAATACGATATGCTAACAATAGTCAGAAATACAATATGCTAACCTCTGATATTGAAAAATTTAAGCTAAATTTCAACATTGAAGACTGCATAGAACATAATCGTTTAAGGACTAAGTTTTTATATCCTTGATAAAAACCAAAACGGCCCCTAATAAATATTAGTTACAGATTAAATAAAATCTTTTTATTATGAAAACACTTATCATCTTTACATGTGTTATCTGATAATTCTTCCCCATTATTAGAATACAATTCTTATGACAGGGACGAAGCCCGCGAGCAAGTTACCGTCTTACAAGACTAGGACCCCTTACTAGAATACAACCCCCAATGTATAAATAAATTAGGTCACAATTTGTGGATGGGTATTAAAAGAAATGTAATAATAATTTTAATACAATTATTCAATCTCCTTTGATAAAAACAACCCTAATAAATATTAACAACACATTAAATCTTTTTATTCACAAGCGAAAAAAATACGATCCCCACGTGGGTATATAAAAAATGGCGACCAAAGGTGTCCCAAAGATGACCTGACAAAAAAACAAAATGGTGGCCAAGGTGTCCCTCTTTTACTTCCGTGATTGTACATGTGTCATGCCGAAATAATAAGGCTGCGTTGAATGAGAGTTCAACTAATATTCCGACAAAGGGAACGCACAGATTGTCGATTTCAAGTTTTGATTTTAAAAATGCTTGTTTTTACTGCATGGAAGTCATAGACGCGGCATTTTATAAAAAAGAAAAAAAGAAAGAGAAGTACATCATGCCCAGACCTTATTCGTTAAGGAAGCATTCTACTAACGGCTGAAAAGAGAGAAGACAAGTGGGCAGAAGAAGTAAGGCAGCGGTTACAAAGTATATCGGATTTAGTCGCTGTTGAAGCAATATATCACGAACGCTGTTATATAAATTTTTTCAAAAAACCAACTGCAGGGGATAAAATTGGACGTCCTCTTGATATTCATGTAATGACAGCTATGGAAGTGATTTTCGATTTCATTGAAAAAGTGATGACTGCCAGTTTTCTTTGCCTGACCTGATTAACCTACTTAAAGACTACGTTCTTAAGTAACTGATATTCAAGACAAAATTAAAAGAAAAATACGGTGCTGAGATTATTATAGCGACAAATAAGAAAAAGGTTACTACTATATGTTACACAGGATATACTATTTTATCGAATCACTGGTATGAACAAAAAAAGTTGATAAACAGGAAGAACGTTTTCGAGTAGTCACTGCAACTGCAGCTACAATTCGAGAAGATATTTTCTCACAAATTAATGATAAATCTACATATTCTTCAAGCCATAATTTTTTGGTAGACGTAAAAGAGTGCATACCAGAGTCACGCGATATTTTTCTGACAAACGTTATAGCTAAAGGAAGAAAACGCCAATCACAAAAGCTCGAACAAAAATGCATTTCAAAACAAGGTGTAATACCATTAAATCCATTTGAGAACATACATGAAAGAGGATTGAAAAATATTGTCATTGATGATTTCCCATGCTTAAAGTATCTAGAGGAAAACCATCTGACGTACTTTGGATGTGCGCAAGGTTTGACGAGGTTACTAATATCCCTGGATGGAGAGGATTTATAGAAATGTTAGGCACTGAACAAAAATTTGAGCGGTCCAAAATAATTTATTTGCCATTTGTAAATTGACCACCGAGCAGCTATCATACTATTTATACCGTATTATGTGAAGCTGTCGAACAATCCCGAAAACTGGGCATGAACACTACTTTTGTCATTTTTGATCAAACCCTTTATATAAAAGCGGCAATGGGTAAAGACACAGACGTGAGTAATGTCATACCAATACTCGGAGGATTTCATCTTCTGATGTCATTATGGCAGATAGGGACCTAAAAGATTTATTGAGTGTAATATTCCATGGTAGTGGCCACATCCTTTATGCTAAAACATGCCATCTATATCTTCAAGATATGTTGAATTTGAAATCTCATATGGATACTGATGAATATTGTAAATTTCTAGAGCAAGTTTTTTTTTACAATCAGACGGGATGACAAATTTTGGTGTGGAACATGGTCAGACATGGTTATTGAGCAAACCTTGATGAGAATCATGAAAACTGTCGGCGGTCTTACTAGTAGAGGTGTTACTGACAATATTCTTGGCAAATGAACTTTGGCAATGCCTGCTATTCTAGACATTTGTGACAGATTAGAACAGTTCTGCGATTGATCCTTTGTTAGTGGACAGCAGGATGTCGATTCAAGGAAGTCATGAATAGAACGAGATAACCAAGACGTAAAGCGACTGCAACACTGGCTGCCTTCTCACGATCATTTCCCGAATTCCGATAAAATTTTTTCTATTAGTACTGGAGTTGGCGAAAGCATCATAGATTGCTACAATGCTTTAAAAATTGGAGTAGCGTATTGATAAAGTTCATCCTCTGGCTACAGTTCACTCTGTTATCAACATTCACGACGCAATAGTGCCAATCGATCCTCTGTTGCTATTTGAAAGGAATATTATTGCAAAAAAAGATGACAAACAATTAGTTGGTTACCTTGAATACGAACTGGCACCGTATCTACTTTCTCTATTTACTGAGGCGCGTATACGTAAAACCAAAAAATCCGCGCTGTATAATATTCTTGAATAATCGCGCGATCACGTGAATCTCAATGATTGCAGACATGTTACTGATGATACAATGACAGTCACTATCACATAAGAAAAGTTTCTAGGTAATGCAAAAAATAAAACCTGATTGATTGCGACGTTAATCAAAAAATTTGAAGCTGAAGGCTTTACCGTTAAACAGGCCATAGACGATGCTGCTACTCTTATTCTCACAACAGCGATAAAAGTATCTTCTTCCGAAGAAACTGTGATCGTGGATGAGTGCATAGACCTTCTCGTTCTACTTACTGCTCTAGCTCCACCAGAACGGAATATTTATATCTTGAAACCAGGAAGTGGAAAAGTCGAACGGAATATTTACTGTTCACGTACATTATAATCACATAAAGGACTTCGAGATAGAATTCTATTTGCACAAGTTTTTAGTGGTTGTGATCCAACATCGTGTCTCTTTCAAAAGCGTAAACTAAAATGTTTCTAATTATTAAGGCAACGGTAAGATTACATGATATCGCTACAACATTTAATGCTAACAACGCTTCTCATGATGATATTATTCGAGCTGGAGAACTTTTTTTAAGATTAAATACGGTGCACTTGCAACTGACATCTTTGAATCGACATCGGTACAATCTTTTCACAAAGTCGGCATACAGAAGTAAACAGAATTTAACATTGATACCCCCTACAGCTGCAGCAGCTCAGCAATACTCGTTCCGCGTGTATTACCAGATATTAAAGTGGTGCGGTAATCAGAAATGTACTGACTTGTGGGGTAAGAAAAAAATCAATGACCATCTCGAACATGTATCGACACTTAAGGCACCAGCTCCGAGTACATTGCTGACATTAATATCGTGTAATTGTAAAAAAGGCTGCACTTCATCTTGTGGGTATAGAAAATCAGGATTAAACTGTCGGCCTATAGGGTAACGGATACAGTCATTGGCCATTTAAGGATTTATGAGCTGAATTTTTAATGTACAGGATGGCCAACTAAGATTGCGAGGTACTGTATCTGGGAAACTATACATTGTAGAGACTTGCGCAAAAAAAGTTATAACTAAAACGGACAATACAAAAACCTGGAAAATATTTTCAAGTTTCTGAAATGGCCGCTAGGGGGCGTAACTGCAATCTTGAATCTAAGAAAGTGACGTATCTGTGAATTCTGCTATATTAACCTAATAAAAAAATAACTGATCTTTGAAGTCGAGGATAATCTGAAGTTCTTTTGTTTGGCACTTTTTGACGTATCTATAAAAATAAAGTGGTGGGGATATTCAAAGGTTTCCTTAAATCACCCCCCGTATCTTTGAAACGGCTAATCCGATTTTAACAAACTTGGGTGCCTTGAAAAGAGCTTTTCTTGGTCTACAACTGTTAAAATAATTGAAGTTTTGTTATTTTCACATGTCGTCGCTTGGGGGGTTTGTTCGACATTCCGACAGAAACGGTTAATTTTTGCAAAAAAATTAAATGCATTGGTATTACTTTTTTTCATGAACAAATAGCTAAAGGATGCCTAAACAAGCTCGCGAAATCCGCATCTCGATATCTTGTTCCTCACCTAAAATATCGGCCAAAGAAAACCCCTTAAATTTTCATTTTTTTTTTTTAACTATATTTTTCTGGAATTGTTTCTATTATGTAAGTTGTGGTCCTAAAAAGGACCGATTTAAAGGAAGAAGGTTTTTAATGCCACCGTAAACGCTCGAAATGCTGACCATCACTCTGTGCATTGCTGAGGCCTCTTATGGGTAGACAAAACTGCAGCTTCAATTTCGGCTACCTTTGGGTTACCTAGAAATTGCGATTTTAAATGTTTGTAAATTTATTCACCAGAATAAAATCACCCTTTTTGAAATTACTACGGGCAAGTAAGCAATGCTAAAAGTTATACGAGAGGCCTATTTGTTGTTTGTTTAAATGCATATTCACTATGGATATATACGAAAAATAAAATTAATAGAAGCAGGCAATGAAAACAGATACCTAAACAAAACATACATAATCCTCAAATTGTCAATAGTTGTCAATACTTTCGCGTTACTTGGAGCAATTTTTGTGCTTTCAAAATGCGTTTTACGAATAATGAAGCTATTGATGTTTATTTTGAATGTGTTCAGAATGCCGCAGTAGCTAAAAGAGTTTACGCGGCTCGATATCCAAATCGGTGTCCTTGCGATGTAAGAGTTTTTCCCCGATTAGTGGCGAGCTTACGAGCCAATGGTAGTTTTCGGCCTACGTTTTCAACGGCAAAGAATTGGAAGAACACAAGAAAATATTAACCGTGTATTGGGCTATATTGAAGGAAATCCTCATGTTAGCACAAGAGCATTATCCACTGAGTTGGGCATATCACGGACAACGGTTCAAAATGTTTTGAAAGACCATAGGTAAGTTCTAATCGCCATCAAAATATATAGGTATTCGTTTAAACTTTTTTTAATTACTTTAATAATGCACCCACATCACGTCGTTTTGCATCAGGCCTTGAAAGAGGAAGATTTTGATCGAAGGTTAGACTATTGCCATTGGATGTTAGGCATGATACGCGAAAATAGAGAATTTTTATTTCAAATTCTTTGGACCGATGAAGCCACCTTCAGTAGTGACGGGAAAGTCAATCTGCACAATATGCATTATTGGTCTGCAGAAAATCCCTTTTGGTTGCGTGAAGTTCAGCGCCAAGGACGTTGGAGTTTCAATGCATGTTGTGGCATACTGGGAGGCAGAATTATTGGGCCATATTTTTTCGAGCAACCCCTAAATGGCAATGTATTTCTTGACTTTTTTGCCATTCAATTACCGTTGCTGTTGGAAGATGTGTCTCTGGAAACAAGGAAAAAATTGTTTTTGCAGTTGGATGGTTGCCCAGCACATTTTGCTATTAATGTGCGAGAGCATATTAATGCAGTATTTCAATAGCGGTGGATTGGAAGGGGAAGTCTGTTTTTATGGCCTCCGAGATCGCCAGACTTAACTTGCCTCGATTTTTGTTTATGGGGGCGCTTAAAAGACATCGTGTTCGGACTCAACCTACTACTAGAGAAGATATGAAAAACCGGATTCGTATGTTTTGTAACATACCGAGAGCCGAAATTGAATCTGCAGTTTTCTCTAGTCATGAGGGGCTTCAGCAATGCATAGAGTGATGGTCAGCATTTCGAGCATTTACGGGGGCATTAAAAACCTTCCTCCTTTAAATCGGTCCTTTTTAGTGCCACAACTTACATAATAGAAACAATTCCAGAAAAATATAGTTAAAAAAAAATAAAAATTTAAGGAATTTTCGTATAAAGTTTTCTTTGGCCGATATTTTAGGTTAGGAACAAGATATCGAGATGCGGTTTTCGCGAGCTTGTTTAGGCACCATTTAGCTACTTGTTCATGAAAAAAAGTCATACCAATGCATTTAATTTTTTTGCGAAAATTAACCGTTTCTGTCAGAATGTCGAACAAAGCCCTCTAGCGACGACATGTGAAACTAACAAAACTTCAATTATTTTAACATATGTAGCCCAAGAAAAGCTCTTTTCAACGCGCCCAAGTTTGTTAAAATCTGATTAGCCGTTTCGAAGATACGGGGGGTGATTTAAGGAAACCTTTGAATACCCCCCATCATTTTATTTTTATAGATAGGTCAAAAAGTGCCAAACAAAAAAAATTCAGATTATCCTCGACTTCAAAGATCAGTTATTTTTTATTAGGTTAATATAGCAGAATTCACAGAAACATCACTTTTTTAGATTCAAGATTACAGTTACTCTTTTCTAGGTTTTTTTCCGCATGCCTCTACGATGTATAGTTTCCCAGATACAGTACCTCGCATTCTTAGTTGGCCACCCCTTACAGTGTACCTGTTTTATTAAAGTATTTTCTGATAATTTTTTAATGTTAATAAAACATCAAATCTTAGAAAAAATATGCTATGAAATGGCAAATGTCACTAATTTCAGAATATACAAACTTACACAGTTATTGGCCATTTGAATATAGTTATTGGCACATTGGATTTTAGTCATTGGCCGGCCATTTCTACAAACCTTTATTTTAAGTTTTTTTGTTCTTACAGCTATTGGACACAAAAAGATCGACGTCTTCGGTTTCCTGGGATTTTCTGCACAAGCAGTATAATAGCTTCTAGTACAAAACACTGACATTTTACTCCAATTTTTGATTTAGTTATATTTAAAAAACAAGAAAAATATAATCCTATTTCCAGCCGGTTTTTTACAAATAAATTTGATTAAAAAAATGCAGGTTACTTAGACAAAGGCTTAGACATTAAATCACTTAATTTTTTTCTTCTTGTATGTATCAATAGATCATAATTACAATTACATGTACATATTTTTTAAATATTTTATACGAACATAAGAAACTGAAAAGTCAATATATTTTACAGACCTTATAGCATATGTCTTTATTAAGTACGCTACTGACCTGTCGCTATCAAGATGATTTATTACTGTCTGATATTCTGGAGCGCACTTTAGTAAGTTTCTCGTAGGATTAAGACTACTTAACAGGTAACCAAAATTATGTTTTATTAGGGTTAAGTTAATACCAATCTTTGATTATTGTAACGTTCATGTCATCCGCGTAATGTGAAATTTATGACTACATTCTCATTTCTCCACTTAAACCTGAATGTTTAGTAATTTTATCTCCTATTATATTTGCATTTCCTTAATCAACTTCATCTACAACTTTTGTTAATAAAACCATATTTAATAATAACGATTTGTATAGCTTTGAAAAGGGGCTAAAAAGAACATTTCCGTTATGGAAAAGGGAAACGAAAACTTTTTTATTTAAATATGCGATTTAAGAAATAACAGAAACATTTCCGGAAAACAAAAATATTGACCTGTAAGAATATAAAGAGTGTTGGCAGAACAAATATGAATGCAAATAAAGAAAATAAACGGGAACGATCTAGATCTGCAACATTTCTCTTGAACTGCTGAAAAAGAAGCGGACAAAAAGGGCATTTTTCAACAGGTACTTTAAGATGTGGGTAATCAGATCTTAGATTAAATATTTTATTTTCTCTTATTAAAACATAAAACGGAGGTAAATTTCAAATTGTGTTTATAATCTGTTTAAAAAGTTTATATATTCTAATTATTACACATGTGTTCTGATTAATTGCCTGTGTTAGATACTTTCAAAAAAATAATAATTGCTTGTTGCAGTTATGAACATTAATAAAACAGGCGAGCAATTTCACGTTTCTCATGGGTGTTGTATATATTCATTCTTTATGCCATTTGCTAATTTGTATTGCGTATGCAAATTGTGATTGTCCTAAAAATTCCTAGTTTTACACATCTTATGCAGCTTATTTCTATTGTTATTGCTTTTCTAAATTACCTTCATACGTTATGATGGAGAAAGAATTTCTGAATAAGTGAAAAAGTTTGAAACTAAATAATGGCTTATTTAACTTTCGTGTGGAAAGAAGCTTATTTTGTTAGAAGTACATTCAAGTCCTCTTTAGTGTTTAAAAATAGATCATAATTACGTACTTACAATTTTAAATAAGTTTGTTGCAATCGTGCATGCTTTACCTGTTATGTCTCAGAATTTGGTTATAAACTATTAATATTTGTATTTAATTTAAGGCTGATTAATTGCAATCTTACTTGTCCCTTAAAAATATTATTTTTTAAGTTGTTACCCTTTCTCTAAATTAATTTATCATCCTCAAACATTTATGACACAAATATCCTAATTTAACTTTTTTTTTAGCCAAAACCCTTTCTAGTAAAAAAAAGGGCACTGTATGAACTGCAAATTTAGTTACACTTGATGTGGATGTTATAAAGTTTTGCCCTCAAAGATGTTAAGCACATTATGAATGAAAAAATGGATCCGCTTAGTATAAGCACTTTGCATGTATAATATTTTTAGGTCAAACACGCAATGAGAAAATGTGGCTCACATTACAAAATTGCTCATACGAGAACTGGGGTGTAATCTAGTTTTTGTGAGATATTTTCGTTTAGAAAAGCACGCGGTTCATGGAATTTGAAAGACAGCATGATAGTATAAAGAAATGGAAAGGTACATTTTGGGCGGCAGAAAACTTTACGTGAGGATTCAGCGAGGGCGCTTCGCCCCTACAACTGGGGCAATCGATAGAAACTCCCGCGGTGCAATTGAAGCGGCGCCTCGGTCGCGGGTGCGTGTTGTTCTGCCAAATGTGAATTTCATCTCAAAACAAACAACTGTCAAACTAAAGCTCAATTCCTTTGGTATAAATACAACATCTTTGAGTCCTTGTCGATAATGTGTTCACGATTCTAGTAGCAATGGTAGACTACATTGACAGGATCGGTAAGTTCTTTAGATTTATATCGATCACGTGCCTTCTTTATTTTATCCAATCATCAAGTTTTGTAAGTAGCGTTTTCCTAGATTAGATAGAAACTAGGATATAATAATCTTGTTCAGCCTCCAGCCGACTTAAAATGTAATCAAACTAGTAGTTATGACGTACTTTCATATAAATTAAAAACTTATATAAGGTTTTAGTAGAGTTACAACTTTGTAAGATTTTCATGGTCTTTTTAACTGCAATTTACGCTATATCAGTAACTATATGACAAGAACGTGAAGTGGAAACATTATTTAAAATTTAATCTGCAAAATACATGCGCTCACTTACTTACCTTACTATAAATGGTAAAGAAAAATGTCTGTTATAACTCTTGCTAGTGTTGAGTTGACAATTGCAGTTCCCCTATTTCATAGTATGTGCCGAGGGAGTAATACATCAAGCAAATATAGCTGTTTATAAATGAGACTAATATCAAATTAGGATGAGTGTAAAAATGCATTTTATAATGAATAAAAGAACGTGATCGAGGGTGAAACACGTCAGTGCAAATTTGCTAACCTAATAAACTGTGCTCTCTAATGTATAAAATCCATTTCTAAATAGAGTCATCGTTTATTACTTGAACACATTTCCTAGCTATTTTTTACTCTAACCATGAAAAACGAACAAGAAAAAATTATTAAATGAGATATCAAATTCTATTACTTTTTTTTGTACGGAGGATTCGAGTTTCACTTTGGAAAGATAATATTTGTCCGGGATGTTCTTATTTCAATCGTATTCTGAAAAAACATGTTAAATGTAAGAAATAAAGGAACTCAAAGACTGAAATTCAACAATTTTATCCTACCTCAAAATGTTCATTCCATAATGGTTTAAATTATAATATCAAAAACTATTAAACACTCCATTACTTTCATAGACACATTTAAAAATTTTTGTGAAATTTTTTTTAATTTATTTGGTCGTTTAGTATTCATCTGTGCATCCAGTATACCAGCTTGTCTAGTTGGGATAACTGTGATAAACTGTAACATATATACCTTTAACTGTTGTTAGTAAAACTGGTTTCTAAGGACTGCTGAACATGAGCGGTTGAACTTGTGTACCTCAATTCTTTTATGTGCCATGTTCTACTCACTTAATAAACTGACCATATTAACAATATCATACCTTTCAGTTTTGAGGTTGACGATCCATGTTCAACCTTGTCAACCCTTTCAAATCGGATATTAATTTTAAAACAGTTTTCGTTAATGTGCAGTTACACACAAAACAGTGAATCATTGTGCAAACTACTAACGGCTATTACATTTTAAGGTGTTTAATGGCCAGAATCTGATAACGCCCATGTTTTTTGGCCAAAATCAAATCTGAGTGATTTGACACCGTGCAATTTCTATCTTATTTCCAAAATTAGGATGTAGCTTATGTGACACGTAGTTGAGAACTCCTTGGGCGCTAATGTCCTTTGCCTCAGCTAGATCTTATTATACAATGGTCACTTTTTACGTTAGTAGCGCAATAATAAATAAATAAGCAGGAAGGTCAATACAAAAATACAAATACGTGGATAAAAATCATAAATGAAACAACTATTTCACTTCAAGTACTTCTTAAACAGTAATGTAAAAAGACACGATGAGTTATAATTATCTTCTTTTGCTTCAAAATGCGTGATACAGCAATTCAAAAATGATTTACTCATTCACGAAACCTATTAAGGTGAATGTTGGGGATTAATGAGCACTCTAACTCTAGTTTGAGCAAAAAATGAGTACCTTATCATATTGTGGCCGTTAATAACTTGACAACTACAATGTAATGGGATTCAGGAATACTTAGCCAGATGAAACAAATTCCTTGTGCTTAATTACTATGCTATCACATAATGAGATGAATGCAATCTTAAGTTTTAAACTCACTCTTTGTGATTTCTGCTTTAGATTGTGGTAACACAGTGCATTTTGCAAGTACACGCTTGCTTTATACAGCATAGTGAAAACAATGTATACATTTAATATGATTTTAATCTTAACTACATGCAAGGTGCGCCATTGGTGTGTCGTAGTACAATATATCCGTCATTATAGACATATCAAACAAAGTTACTGGCAAAAATTATAAGCAACTTCAAACTTCACATTATATTATTTTCGTATTTAAAGGGTGTTACATATTACCAGCGTGAACCAAACATACTTAACATAACCTTTACGCCTTTCCGTTGCAGGGTAGACAAAACAATCCGTGCCTCTGATTTATTTTTCATTCTCAATCTTTCTTTATGCTTTCCTATCCTTGCATACCTCCCTAGCTTCCGCAAGATTCATACATTGTCTCTAGCGCGCCCTTTTATACAGCTAGTTATCTTTATTTCTTTTATCATACATTCTACTGCATCCACTCATTTTTTACGCGGCCTACCAGACCCGGCATTACCTCTAACTTCAACCACATATATTGGCTTCGTTAACCCTGCATTGTTCATTCTCTCATTGTGGCCAAACCAACGTAGTGTACTAGTTTTACACCAACCTGTCATCGTCTTTTTCTAGCCACACTCCTTCGTTATACACTCATTCTTTATGTTATCCCTTCTCATTGTACCACACTTCTAAGGAATTTCATACCCACGGCATTTATTTTTTTTCGTGCTTTTTTTGACACACTTCATCATAGATTGTTCGTTTATCAGCTACGCTCATGCTTTAGTTTCTCATTATCATCCACATACTTCCAATCTCTCTCGTTCCAGCATTGACCCTTCGTCCAATCTCGCCATACATTGTACCATATCTAGTGAACATTCTACCGAGATATACCACAATTTCCACAATTTCACCTTGCAGGGTAACTGCTCTACTCTCCTTTTCACCTTCCCGTTGGAAGACCACAATATTAGTTTTGTTCACGTGTGCCTTTAGGTCCATGCTTTGATAGACTATATCAAACTTCCTCAGAGCAGTTTGTAGCTCATCCGTACTGTCACTTAATAAGATTATGTCACCTGCGTATACTAGACCTCGAACATTTACCTCACCAACAATTACACAATTTTAATCTTTACATGCTTGCCTAACACATTTATTCATGTATACATTGAACAACCACGGTGTCATTACACAGCGTTGTCACGCTCCTTGCTTAGTATTGAGGTATTCAATCACATGACCGGCTACCGCTAATTCTGCCCTTATTCCATTTATTAGACCTTTATTATGCCATATTCATTTAATATTTCCCACGCTCTCTATTCCCTCCGTCATATGCTTTCTCCAGATCTACAAACGCACAGTACAGCTTCTTTTTACACTTAAACACTTCTCGATCACCTGCTGCAGAGCAAACATCTGATCCACACATCCTCTCCCTGGCATGAAGCCACCCTGCATATCTCAAAACTTAGTTTGTGTAGTTTCTCCTACTCAATCAACCAGTCAAATACTTTACCAGGTACACTGAGTAAACTTATTTCTCTGTAGTTCTTGCAATCACTCGTGTTCCCCATGCCCTTATACAGTGGTACAATGATCGCGCCTCTTCCAATCATTCGCCACTTTTCCACACTTAATGCATACATTGAATAATTCACACAATCATCGTATAAGCTTTGCACCTCCATACTTTTCACCAGTGATTTCATCCACGCCTGCTGCTTTACCGTTTTTCAACCTTCCTACGTTTTATCTACCTCATTTAACCAATATCCTTCTGTTTCATTCACCATTCCTTCGACATTCTCCTTATTTAACCCTTCAGTCTTACTTTCCTCTCTACTGCACAGCTTTCCGAAATATCCTTCTTCATTTCCTCACTTCAAAATCGTCCCATACTATTCATCACTCCTGCAACGTTCTGTTTTGGGCCACGTTTTTTATTTCCCTCAAAATCATTCTGCATTTTCTCTCCTTCTACAGCCATCACTTCCTCTTTACTTATTCTCACTGCCTCTTTTGATTCATTGTTTCTTAATCTGTACATCTCATACAACCGCTTTTTCTCAGTCTTATTTTTTGCAGCAATCATTGCCATGTACGCGTCTTTTTTCTTACATACTGCCTTTTTTATCGATTCATTCCACCAAGCACATTTTTTCTGCCTACCAATAGTCGCTCTTTCACAGTCTTTCAAGCTTATCTATGCATTTTGAACGTCATTGTCTTTTATTTGTTCGTTCCACACTGTTTCATTCACATTCAACTCTTTACTCACAGCATCTGCATATTTCATTCTCTCACCATTATCTACCCTAATTCTGGACGTTCGTACTACGTTTGCTTTCCTTCTCCAGACCCACTTTTACCCTAAATACACTCGATACAACCAAAAAGTGGTCCGATTCACACTCCGATTCGCGCGTTACTTTGTATCTGTCACTAGGTTTCTAAGTACAGCTACGCTATGACGTAAACCACGTATTAGATACACACAGGCTTCTCTCCCCACAGCACCAGGCGTTCACCGTTCTCACACTCTTGAACACATTTTTTCGCCATCCTCCATCTCCACAGCATCCTTTCCATACTTTTCTTTAAATGGGACACCCTATATATTATTACAAATTTTGATCAAACTCATCTCTCTTATACTTATAATATAGGGTATCTTTACGTTATACAGGATATTTCGAGGGTTATAGTCAATTGTATACGTCATGTATACCCTGGACTGAACAATCTGACGTTAACTTTTTGCAGGCATTACTTTTTGACATTGGTCCAGTTTTAAGAGAAAGTGCTATTTTTATAGTATTCCAACAGTTTAATATAGGGCGAGCGAAAACCGAACACATGATTTTATCATTTGTTTCGCCCCATTTTTTTTAAGTGAAACGACACTATGTTTTTTAATTTCTATTAAGCACTCCCTTTACCTGAAATCATTCATTTCTGAGATATTTTCAATTTAATAACAAAAAGGGATTTTTAAAGAAACTTTATTATAACATGTTAGACGTGGACAAATAGTTATACAAAATTAAAAAACATCAGTTGTTAAAGCAAAATTCTTATAATATTAATTAATTTCATAATAAATATTCAAAATGACCACCGAAAACATCATTACAGCATTGCAGTATATCTTCAAATGATCGACTTACATTAATACTCTTATCCTATTCTTCATCTCGCTGGAGGTATTAGATACACAACAGGTATTTCACACAACCATACATGAAGAAATCAGTTTTAGTTAACTCTCGTGAACGAGCTGGCCATGCAACCTATCTGTGAGCAAAATGGGTATTAAGATGAATATGAATTAATCTATTGTGATGTACCGGTGCTCTATCGTGTGACAACCACATTCTTTGACGAATGTTAAGAGGAACGTTTGCCAACAGTAATGTTAATTGATTTTCTAAAAAGTGCAAATAAACCAAACCATCCATACTCCATCGAAAACATGTGGTGACCTCCAATTATACCACCCCAAACATTTAAAGATCCCCTAGTTTTACTATAAGTTGCTATAAGATAGTGATTAATTGTTGAATAATAATGGAAACTATGTCTATTCATAATAAAATACTTATCTTTTTTGGGATTTTTTAATGGTGTACTTTAAATTATACAATCTAAACGTTTCGATAACACTTACAGTTATCTTCGTCAGTAGTAATGTTTCTTAAAAATTGTTAAAGATGTAGTAAACAGTTTTGTCAAACCCTTTATCATCTTCCGGAGTGTATAAGTTATCCTGTTCATGTGGAAAAGTATACATCGGGACCACAAAACGTAGCTTTGATACAAGACGCAAAGAACATATGAGATTTTGTAGATTGGGTCAACCAGAGAGGTCTGCTGTGGCTGACCATGCCCTGAATAATCTAAATCATGACATTCAATTTGACAATATGAAAATATTGTCAAGACAAACCCATTATTATGTTCGTTTGCAACGTGAAGCTATTGAAATATATAAACACCTGAATAATTTTAATAGACAAGAAGAAAATCTCCGTTTAAATAGGTTTTGGCATCTTATAATTAAAAAGAGCATAATGATACGCCTGATTTCAATTTGTTTTCAACTTTTGGTATTTCTAGGTTTTTGCTGTGTTTTCCTAGACCTTGAAGCAAATGCTTTACCAATTATATGTTAAATTTCCACAGCACTATAATTTAACATAAATAGTTGAAATTAAGTTGAAATTAAAAATTACAAGGAACGTTCTGCATTGTGCTTTTCATTGTTAATACACTTCTAGTAAATTGAAAATATCTCTATAGATTAACTGTATTTTAGTATAGAATCGTTAATGAAGATAAGTGATGCTTCTACTTTTAAAAATGATTATTTACAAACTAAAACTTTCAGTTTACTCGCAATTAAATTGTATATATAAAATAGTTTTTAAACTGGACAAATATTCAAAGTTAGTTCTGCAAAAGTAATGTTCGGTTTGTCATCGTTGAGGAGTTTAAACTTAATGAATATTTTGACATGACCTAGCTTGATGCCTATATAACGTACAACCTAATTGAAGTTAGATGACGTTATCTAAACTTGTATATATATAATAGCAGACTTATGTTTATGTGAATTTCTCGTAAATTGACAACTAATGTTTATGTACAGTTCGATTGTAACAACTTTTTAGAATCGATCTATGATAACGGATATCACTTAGTGTAATCGAAACGTTTAGTATTGTATAATGTAAATGTACGAGAAAAAACCAAAGTACAGATAGCTTTTTATTATACGATGTTAAACCTTTTATAGAGATTTTCATTCTTCTATGTAAACTATTTGATGTATGTACATCGTTCTAAAGTAGCTAAAACTTAATTAAAATTCGAATGTTGGAGCATTTATGAAGAAAAGCTGATCTCATTTTATTTTCAATCAGTAATTTTTGATGAAAGTGAATATCAGTGTGACCTGAAAAGATGTCACTCTTTTAATGTCACCACATTGTTTGATTTCGACGTATTCTTTCAACATCATGTTAAATACATTTATTCTAACTATAGTTTCTTTCTACTGAACCAACGATTAAAACGATTAAACCTTTAACATTGTTTTCAATAGAATCTATAATATCTCTTCTTGTAAATTCTTTGTGCTAATAAACAATTTTTTCATCATTCCTAAATACCCATTAAATATTAAATTACTAAAGAATTTAATTTCAGAAAGTATTTAAGTTTTTACAATTAATGAAACTCACATATCATCTGTCATTTGTGATTCATTAATAAAATAGAAATTTTTTTCATTCTGTAGTAATTGAAATATCTCATCAATTAATGATTTTAAGTATAGGAAGTGCGTAATAGAAAAGAAAAGACATAAAGTGTATGCTCACGTTTTAAAAAAAATCGTGTCATTTGAAAAAATAGAAAAGATGTTTTTGCATGTGCCATATTTAAATTGTGCTACTATAAAAAATAGCACTTTCGCTTAAAACTGGACCAATATCAAAAAGTTATTCCTGCAAAAAGTTAATGTCCGGTTGTTCCGTCTAGGGTATTCAGAACGTTAGAGTGAGAATGAATTTTTATCAATTGACCAAGCTCTTGAAATTTATAATAAATACTTAATAGGTATGACAGATGAGCTTAATCTAAACTTGTAATAATATATAAAAAAAGTATGTTCACCCTGGCAATATGTAACACCCGGTAAATTCGAAACTAATTTTATAATGTGACGTTCGAAGTTGTAAAACTTTATTTGATATCGTCTATGATAACGGATATATCACACTTCGAGGCACTAATGACGCACCCAGCATGTTAAGTTATTGTAGTACGCGGTAAATGATCGAGGAAAAAACAGCAAAAGTACAATTATGCCTTTTTATAGTTATACGATGCTTAAACCTATTTAATCAGAGATTTTCTTCTTGCCTATTAAACTTATTTTGATGTTTATGTACAGTTCGTTCGTAAAGTAGCGTATAAACTCAATTAAAATTCGAATGGGGCTTTATGAAGAAAACGCTTGGATCCGTCGATTTTTATTTTCAATTCAGAAATTTTTTAGGTGAAAGTGAAATATACAAGGTGTGACCTGAAAAAGATATGACGTCATCGACATTTTTTAAATGTCAACCCACATTTTTTATTGCAGAACGGGTACATCTTTTTACACACGACAAGTTACATATGGATGATGTTAATACAGGGTGTGCCAAACCTGCGTCCGCGGCCGACACCTTCCTTATTTGATGGAATAGGAGAACAAAATTTTTAAGTGTAGTAGAAAGAGCTGAGGTGCATATTTTAAAATTATTTTAAGTTATACATGCTATTTCATTTATACAGGATGAACCAAACCAAACCACAAGGTTTGATTATGTTATATAGGGTAGTTTCGAAGATGTCATTTTGAAGAAAACATCGTACCTAAATGGATACCATGTATCATTTCTAATAAGAAATATTCAAATGATTTTTTTAAATAAAATATATTTTGAAACAGACAATTTTTTGGGGTTAGGGCTAATTTAGTTGTAAAAGTATTTTAATTCTTTCACGTTCGCTTAATTTCCTCATATTTCACGAAATAACGGTAAAGTAGCTACTACATATACTCACGATAACAATGCTGTCCCATATAAAAAAACCAACATGCTAAAGTGCAAATAATTAAAATAATTTTAACAAAATGTACAATTTTTTTACATTGAGAATGAAATTTTCACATTTTAATGTTTACGATAATTTTTATTCAAAATTTCCTTATGTAACCATCGTCCATATTTACCTTGTCGGGCGCCAAAAGATATACCCTTTCTAATTCTGCAATAAAAAATGGGGGTTGATATTTTAAAAAAATTTCGATGACGTCATATCTTTTTCTTGACACACCCTCTATATATTTCACTTTTACGTAAAAAAATTATGAATTGGAAATAAAAATCGACGGGGTCGAGCGTTTTCTTCCTAAACTACCATTCGAATTTCAATTGAATTTGTCCGTTACTGTACGATTGCACTGTATTTAAATCGCTTTACGTTGTAAACGAATATAATAAGGAGTTATGTGGACAATATTTCTGTATATGATCAAATTTAATGTCATGATTTAAATTATTTAAAGCTGTCCCACCGCAGCCTTCTGTTGACACAATCTACAAAATCTCATGTTTTCTTTACTAGGCGTAAATGTTTCGAAATCGCATAATTGAATAAACAACGGTATACCTTAATTTTACTTTTTGGAGTGTTTTTTGCTGTTGTTTCTTAGACCTTGAAGTAATTGCTTTACCAATGGAATATATTAAGTTACCACAGCGCTACAATAATTTAATATATACAGGGTGCCCGGAAAAATGTGGGAACTCTCTCGGATTTAGATAGAAGACGAAAAAATAACATGACAAGTTCCTATAATTTTTTTTCCTCCAGACCCTCCCTACGGAGATGTGAGCCCCTAAAGGACGCCCCTGGAAATAAGTTTTTCTTGAATAACTTTTAAAGTATTTGACATAATTTAATAAAAATTCAATATGGTGGCCACTAATAAGGGCTTCTTAAAATAGTATCCTTGAAACATATTTAGCTTGTTTAGTTTACCAGGGACGGACTAAGTTGTACACCTTAACGCCTAAATTTTTAACACCCTGTATGATGAAGATCTAAAAAAAATATTTTTTGGTAGTTTGAACCTTTCTCTAAAAAAAGGTATACTTGTTTAATATCGATAAAATGAACTATTTTCGAGAAAAAAAAATAAACGAATTAATGTTTCACAATTAATAAATTAAGTCAGTGTTTTTTCGAATTTTTACTAGAAAACACTCTTTTAATAATAAATTAGGAAAGCCAAATTAAACATATTAATTATTTAAAGAATGTTGCAAACTTAAGTGAGTTTATTGACCCACGAGGTATAATTTTATTTTTTGTTCATTTTATTTATCTTCACTCAAAAAACATATGTCAAACATTCCTATGATACGAAATGAATAAATAACCTGCGTTTTAGAACTTGACATTTGTCACATAGCTGATACATGGATCGACATTAATTTACATTTACTGATTTTTGGATTTCGTGGTGGTTTGAATTGTAAACTTATTCGAAATATGGAATTCACTTTTATTGAATATGCATATATGCATCTCATGTATGGTCTTACCCCTTGCAATACTTTGGAAGCAAGAAGATTATATCACGAGAGATTTCCTAATCGTACTATTCCAAATCAGAAGACATTTGAACGAGTTTATAAGCGTCTAAGAGAGAATGGTGAGTGATTTCGGTTACTAAGGTAATAATATTGACTTTCTTTATAACTTTAGGAATGTTTAAGAAAAAAATACTGACAAGAACAGTTCGTACGGTGGAATTAGAGGAAAATATGATTAATGCTGTAGATGGCACTCCTGCAACGAGCACTCGCAAATTAGCCGCACAATTTAATAAGCCGAAAACAATAATTCATGAAGTTCTTCAAGAACAACTGTTATACCCATATCATTTGCAAAAAGTGCATGAATTGATTCCTGAAGGTTTTCCTCATAGAATGCAGTTCGCAAACTGGCTATTGGATCAGCAACGAAATAATGAAAACTTCATTAGCACTATTCTTTTTACAGATGAAGCAGCTTTCACCAAAAATTGTATCACGAATTTACACAACTCACACGTATGGTATGATAAAAATCCTCATGCAACTATTGTTTCGCATCATCAACATCAGTTTTAATCAATTAATATCTGGGTAGGAGTCATTGGCAATTTTTTTATTGGACCATTTGTATTGCCGGCGCGATTGAATGGACAACTTTATTTGGAGTTCCTCCAGAACGCTTTTCAAGATTTAATAGAGCATTTACCTCTTGGAACCCGCCGAAACATGTACTTTATGCACTATGGGGCACCACCTCATTTTAGCTTTGCTGTGCGGGAACACTTAAATAACGTCTATCCAAATCGTTGGATAGATAGTGGTGGACCTATCGCCTGGCCTCCTAGACCTCTCGACCTGACGCCTTTGGATTTTTACCTGTGGGGACACCTCAAAGCCTTGATGTATTCCAGTCCGGTTGATACCAGCGAGAAGCTTCTACAGAGAATCACGTTTCATTGTGATGTGCTAAGGAACAATATGGGGTTATTGTGGCGGGTACAGCAGTCCTCAATTCGTCGTGCTCGCGAGTGCATCAGACTTCACGCAGCCCATGTTGAACCCACTTATGAAGTTTTTAATTAATTGAAAATGTAACATAAATTCGTTTATTATTTTTTTTTCTCAAAAATATTAAATTTTGTCGATATTAAACAAGTATACCTTTTTTTAGAAAGGTTCAAACTACCCTAAAATATTTTTTTTAGATCTTTATCATACAGGGCGTTAAAAATTTAGGCGTTAAGGTGTATAACTTAGTCCATCCCTGGTAAAGTAAATAAGCTAAATATATTTCGAGGGTACTATTTTAAGAGGCCCTTACTAGTGGCCATCATACTGAATTTTTATTAAATTACTTTAAAGTACTTTAAAAATTATTCAAGAAAAACTTATTCCCAGCGGCGCGCTTTAGGGCCGTAGGGAGGGTCTGGAGGATACAAATTTATAGGAACTTGTCATGTTATCTTTTCGTCTTCTATCTAAATCCGAGAGATTTACCACATTTTTCCGGACACTCTATATAGTTAAATTTAAAACCATATTAAACGTACACATTGTGTTTTCAGTGTACAATAACAATTACAATTATTAATGATCGAAAACTATTTTTTTTGTTAGATTTAATTAAATTTAATTGGTATGTCGGGTTTATATTTGCGGATGTTTTTATCAATTTCAAACTAAATTTCTTCACAACTTTACGCTTACATCATCACTTTGTGAAATACGGTGTGTATAAGCTCAAATGCCAATTTTAATTATATATATATATATATATATATATATATATATATATATATATATATATATATATATATATATATATATATATATATATAAATATATATATACAGGGTGTGGCGCGAAGAGTTTTGATTAAAAGTAATGGCGGATACAGTTATGTTAAAAATGTAAAATTACGAAGCTCTAGGTTTTGGATGACGCTGAGTTTAAATATAATATTATCCTGAATGTGGAACTTCCGGTTATACCGGAAGTAAACGTCAACTTTGTTATTTTAAATGGAATCTAATATTTTTTATTTTATTTTCGAATTCTACATGATATTCTAGATAGAATGTGTGCACAATATCCTATACCAAAAATGAAGTATTTTCGAGATATTTCGATTTTTTTTTTAATTTTGAAAAAAATCCTAGTCCACATTGAATAACGATATCTCCATTAATAACGAAGCTAGTGACGTGAAATTGTAACCAATAAACAACAAGCGCTTGCCCGTTAACTCCATATATACACGTCATTGATATTTCATACAGGGTGTTTTAAACTTAGCCGCCAACGTGCACAACTTAAATCATTTATATGTTGCTTACTTTAAATAGAACACCCTGTATTTTATTACATTTTCCGCTGTATTTTTTTAAGCCAATTCGTTTGGTATCAGTATTTCTTATAACTAAATCCAACCACTTCTGAGATATTTCATTATCTTAGTTAAAACATAACAACACTTAATTATTTCAACATTAGTAAAGGGTAGGCCATGATTTCTATTATTTAAGGTGATATTTTGTTATTTTTTCCTAAGTTATTAATTCTGAAAAGTAACCAATAGCCTGAAAGGTATATTAATTGTGGATATCATTAAAAACGTTGACTAGGTATTTTGTATTAATTTAATTAGATAACTTACAAACAAAATTAACTAAATGTAATATAAAACAAATAAAGTTTTATAATAACGAAACGGACCCTGATTGGCAATCCATCTATCATCAAACATGTCGTAAATATGCTGAACAACAGGCCCAAAGTTATGAGGAGGTGCTCCATCTTGCTGATACCAAGCTGAAGCCGCCTCTCCATTTCTTAAACTATGTAACGCCGGTCGTATGGCTTCTTCTAAAATGTGGTAATATCTTGTACCATTTAAATTTTCATCATAAAACTTTAATGCTAAAATTTTATCGTCTTTTATTGCACAAAAAACATTAAAACTCCAACTATCTTGGAAATAACGTTCTCTACTAACATGTGGATTTTTATTAGACCAAAAATGTTAATTATGTCGATTAAATAATCCATTTTTGCTAAATTTTGCTTCATCGCACCATATAACTTTTTTTATGAAGTTTTCATCCTCTTGGGTCTTCATTAAAAACCATTCACAGAATTCTAGCCTTTGAGGAAGATCACCTAATTGTAAGTGTTGCACCAAATGATATGAAAATGGTTTCCATTTGTGTTTTTTTAAAAATGCGATTAATTGTTCTCGTCGACAAAGTAAGATGTCTCTAACAATCTCTAATGGAGGCATTTGGAGAGGCCGTAAAATAACCCAAAAGATTAATTTCGTTTGTGTCACTGTCCACTAGTCCTCTATTTTTATTAATTTTTATCTTAAATTGACCAAACTGACGGCAGTTTTTAAGCAATCTTCTTACAATATCACCAGTTGCATTTGATCGATTTGGATATCTTTCTGCAAAAACACAGCAAGTCCGTTCAACAATTCTATTACACTCGCCGGAAATAATAATAAAATTTAAAAAATCATCCTTAGTAAATCCTACATTTGCCATTATTTTCTATGAAATACAAACTGGCAAAGAAAACTGTCAAAACAACATAAACAATTAACGGTCTAACTATCAAATCTTTGACAGCCATGGCCTGCCCTTTACTAATGTTGAAATAATTAAGTGTTGTTATGTTTTAATTAAGATAATGAAATATCTCAAAAGTGGTTGGATTTAGGTATAGGCAATACTGATACCAAACGAATTGGCTTAAAAAAATACAACGGAAAATGTAATAAAATTAAAAATAAAATAATAAAGTGTTCTATTTAAAGTATGCAACTTATAAATGATTTAAATTGTGCATGTTGGCGGCTAAGTTTAAAACACCCTGTATGAAATATCAATGAGATGGATATATGGAGTTAATGGGCAAGCGCTTGTTGTTTATCGGTTACAATTTCACATCACTAGCTTCGTTATTAATGGAGATATCGTCACTCAATGTGGACTAGGATTTTTTCAAAATTAAAAAAAAAACTGGAAATATCTCGAAATTACTTCATTTTATCTAGAATTTTATGCAGAATTCTAAAATAAAATAAAAATATTAGCTTCCATTTAAAATAACAAAGTTGACGTCTACTTCCGGTATAACCGGAACTGCCATATTCAGGACAATATTATATTTGAACTCAGCGTCATCCAAAACCTACAGCTTCGTAATTTCAGATTTTGAACATAACTGTATCCTTAATCAAAACTCTTCGCGCCACACCCTGTATATAATTTTTTTTGTTTTTGTTATTTGTTAATGTTTTTAATTATTCTACTTAATTCGCTTAATACTGCTTTGCGATATGTTAGTTGTTGGCTCAATTTTTATGTAACTCATTTGTGCATTTTCTTGCAACATTAAAAAAAAGTTCCAATTCCACACTTTCGTTTATTTCGTACTTAAGATCTACTTGATTTTTAAACAGAAAAGTTTCTCGAAATTTAGTTATTTTAAGATAGCAACCTGGATTTTCTACATTGTACTATACAATCCTTATATTGATGGAAAGCTTGTCAAAAAAGCTTGTGACCAGTACAATAATAAATAGGGGGTGCCATTTGAAAAAAATGAGTTTTTAATATTTTCAATTTGTGATGTTTAACAAATCGCAGTAGGCCCATACCACTGAGCAGGCTATTGAGTAAACACTTAAAAGATACGACGAATATTCATGAATCAAACGGCGTTAATAACTTTAACTTATCTGTAAGGATTTGAAAGGTACGAATTTTTGAACAGACTCCTGCATTTCGAAATTTTTTAATGGAAACCGAAATAAATGTATAAATTAAATAAATATAATGGAAAATGCTGAAGCTGTATTATCGATATTTTTATGGAGGCGGGCGGCTTCGGAATTTTTTTTTGCGTTAACATGTATTTATGTCCATTAGTCTCTATATGACATGAAGTTTTAAACATTATTCTGACATAGATTATTGTTTTTATTTTTACAATGTTGCCTGTTTTCGTTATGCACGTATAAAAAGTCGTTGCGTAGTTATCCTAAAAAAATGTAAATTAAAATTATTTCATTTCTTTTAATTTATGTTTTCATCAAGATGTCTATTAACCTCCGTCTGTCATAAAGTTTTAAACGTCTGTTTGGCATAGATTATTGTTTTTGCGTTTACAATGTTGCCTATTTTCGTAATGAACTTCTTATAAAAGAGGTTGGATAATTTATTATCCTAAAAAATTTATTAAAACTATTTCATTTCTTTTAATTTCCATTTTGTAGGTTGAAAGGTCGTGTAGTGTTCCACGCCAGATACATTTTTTAATTTTTCTTTCCGGTGTCTTATTTTATAAGGATCTCTACGTAATAATCTGAAAAATTGTTTTTTTTTGCAGTATTGGAAAAGATTGATTTTGTAACATAATTTTTATAGATTATTTATTTTTTAACAAAATTTAAATAAGGATTTAAGATACTTAAGGTTATAAAAAATTTGTTTTAAGTATTGCATAACTTCTGTATTAATTGTTAGTATCGAGCTTGAAATTCCTAGAATCGGAGAATAATTTGGTGTAAATCATTCCTAACAGCAATATTCCGTTATGACCATTGGAAAAATCCAAAATCTTAATTTATTTCAAGAATTTGGAAAACTTGCCAAAGCACAATTTTTACTCAACTTGCAATCACTTTATCTATGGAGCAATATTCTAGCTTTAGCCAATTTCAATTTTGACCAACATAACTAGAGTTGCATGGTTCACATTTAATGTTGTAAATTAACTTAGATTGAACGTCAACACAACAAATATAAATCAAAATAACCAGAATCAATAAGTTTAAACTACACAGTATCGTGCTAACTCGTAATTAGCATCCATAAAAACCCATTTTAAAACTCTAATTCCAACAAAGAAAATTGTAAACGTATACAAACTATAGATAACATCACATAATAAAAATTGGTACAAAGATTTAATTAATGGTAAACTTAATAAACAGTTCATATTAAAACGTTTTTAATATGGATGGTTCAGTAAATAAAATGTCGCTCACAATTGCCCAATAGAACCTGCAGAAAACGAACAAAACAAATTTTTACATTAGATAGATATCAACGTTTCATTTCTGAATTCTGACATGTTGATATTATGTGTCATAAACAACTTGTATTATTATGTCCGGAATACAATCAATGGATTGTCTAGAAAACAACCACTTGTTACATCTAATCTAAACTTCAATCGTAAAAGATCTTGCAAAGGATTTATGTGTGAATCGGTATCTATCTAAGTATTCAAAATACAACCACGGATTATACTATTACGAATAATATATACTAAAGATTAGAGAAGAACACTTCTAAATATGTGATGAATTTATGTTTATCTATTTAATGTACATTTGTGAATACTTTCTATCTATATATTATAACAAATAAGTATACCTATGTTTATGTGAAATTTTACACAACTTCAAAAATGCAAAATAGATTTTCAATTAATAGTTTAAATTAAAAATGCAATGTAACAATAGTTTAATCCGAATTATTAATTCCATTCATGCTGAAGTCAAACGGCAATCGTTGACTTGATTTATTATGTTTGTTATGAACGAATAAGTTCAAAAGTAAATATGTAATTAAAAATTATTATTAATTTTATTAAATACATAAATAAAAAGTTTACTTCGAGTAGGATTTGCTAGAGTAGCGCTCTAACCAATTAAGCTACGGAGATACAAGCCCCAATATATATAAATTTTGTCTTTACGTATGTAGAACTGATGTAAATTCGAAATATATTCTACATGCATAAAGACAAAATTTACATCAATTGCGGTTTGTATCTCGATAGCTCAGTTGGTTAGGCGCTACTCTAGCAAAGTAGATGTAGGTTCAAATCCTACTCGAGGTAAACTTTTTATTTGTGTATTTAATAAAATTAATAATAATTTTTAATATAACTTGATTTATTGATTTATGTATGAATATATATATATATATATATATATATATATATATATATATATATATATATATACATACTTGTTTCATTTTATGATATTAAAGTACCAATTTCTCGTTTTTTTTGTGTTTTAATTACAGAAGAAAAACAAGTGGTACCCAAAAAAAGCACATCCAATTTATAGAAGTGGAGTTATCTGTGATAACCCTTACGACCTGTTTATAAAGAAAAGAGCTCTTAATTCACAATTTACAGTAAGTATTTTAATTTGGGTTTTTTTTCGAGAAGAAAACTGTGATGTAAAACTACTATAATATTTAATATTCTTATTTCGATGTGGAAATCAAATTAAATAGGTTCCATAATATAGATATTGAACTCAAAATGAGTAGATATATATTACTAAAAAATATCAATAAAATCAACAAAATAAAAAAATTATGGGGATTGATTTTAAATTAAATTGATAGTGACAGTCGATTTATATTGTTGTTCTTGGCAATGATTTTGTTCTGTCTGGCGTTAACTGGATAGACATTTGAAAATGTAAACTTTCACGGTTATTACACATAATAAAATACTTATCTTTTAAGTTTTTAATCGTGTATTTTCCTATTTATATTTTATATAAGTTTACACGTTTCGACGACAATTACAGTTATCATCCTCAGTAAATGGAATAACCTATTTAAGGATTACTTGAAACGTTACAACAAATTTGTAAAATATGAAAATAAATTGTTATCGAAGCTTATAACGGCGTAAACATATAGCTTATTCCTTTTTGTTTGTTTACACTCGCTACAAAGAATATATTGTAGGTTCTATTGCAATTATTAGTAATTTCAGTCCTTTAATAAAAATTTATATTGTTTTGGTGAGAACTTAAAACGGTTACCTTTTAATTTAATTTGGGTGGTTTCAATTTGTAAAGATATTCATTAACTAAAATTTATTTTACTTGCTATCGGGTTTCAGTTTTGAGTAAATGAACTCGTTGTTTGCTTCACCAAATTCCTTTATTGTTTGTTTGCGCCGGCTAACTTGCTTATTAAAAGAAATGATTATTATCAATTACCCAATTTATATTCAATTTGATTTATTTAAGATACATGTAATTTGTAACTTTATTGAAATTGCTTCTTTCAGTATTAAAGCTTTTAGTATTCGTAACGGTTAATAACGAAAATAAATCAAACGTTATACTTATTTAGAAATGCAGAAATGCTCTGCTTGCATTAACACATAACAAACAATCCTATTATTATATTTAGTATTCCTATCATCTTACATGTACAATCAACTGTATCAACTGTGAATGAAATTTAATTCATTCATCGTTGATATTCAAACACAAATTTACAGGAAAATAAAAGACATACAAGTTTCTTTTATTACATAGTTTGCAATCTTGCTTGTCACTTTTTGAGGGCCAATGATGTAATTACTGCATTCCTAGGCCGATGATTCGGGCTGTTGAATAACGATAGTTTGCTAATGAAACTCATACATTTAGTTTCACAGAGACCAAAAATCATTGGTAGTACTGCCTTCTAACGGAGTTAATTCAAAATTTCTGTCTCAATGCTTGGTACAGCGGTTTTGCTAAACACTGCATTTTCGCTTACAATAAACTTAGATCAACCTTGAATAAACACTTGTTTAAAAACTGTACATTAAGGATTTCTACGTTTTTTGAAGTTTTTATAAAGCTAAATTTCTTCCTTGTCACCAAAATTGAGTGTTTTCCTCTATCGTAAATGCAGTGTTGCCAATCTAAATTACTTTTACAAATATAATGCTCCACAAAATACTACAAAAGTTTGTAAATTGCATAAAAATGGTTTTGCTACGTGCATCCTTTCGAGTTACAAGGTATAGAGTTAAATGTTTTTTAAATTACATTATCATCAGCATGCCATTATGAAATCCAATTGAGTTTCATACTGGATATATTATAAAGGTGAAACGTAGTTATAACATTCTCTGGTCAAGTATTAAAATAGAATATTAGTCGGGACCTAAATTTTTGACTTGAATTTTTTTAAGAATTTTTTTTACTTACCTTAGAAATTTTATCAATTGTTTACAATTACAGTAACATAAATTTGGGTATTATCATTAGTTGGGGTATTAGCTTTTAGTAAAGCCTTCTGGAACGAATGCAAATTAGTACAGTCAGAGAGCGCATGCAAAGGGCCCTGAATGTAACAACTAGATAGAGAGAGAAATTCTAAAAGTCAGTCGCCAAGAAACTATCATAGTACCCTTCACGCAAAGGAGGAGCCTAGAGCATTTTAGGCAACGAAAGGGTAGATAAACTCGCAAGGCAGGGATCATCGGGGCTCCCTTTTTGGCCCCTAACCTGCAGTGGGAGTGAGAAGAAACGCAATCCGTAGTAGAACAACACGGATCTTGAGCAAAAAGAACCACAGAACGGCTCATGCTAAGCAGGACACAGCTTAGGATCCTTACCAGCCTCCTGACAAGACATACGCCTGTTAAGAGCCATTTAAGGAAGATCAAGAAATTTAATGAAGACCCCACATGTAGATTTTGCGGTGAGGAACCAGAAACAGCTACATCCATCATATGTGATTGTGACCCGCTAGCTGCTAAAGGACAGCGGATTTTCGGGTACCCAAAAATAGAACCGGAAGACAAAGGCACATTCTGCGAGTGACCTGTGCGCTCCGCTACAGGGCGTTATGGTCACGCACTGGGTGTAACAAACGACTAGGGACAGCACAATAAGCTATATAGGCTGCAGTGTCTCCAGAACCAGCTAGATAGACGGACTCGAAGGAAAAAACGAATGCAAATTAATGAACCTGTGCGTTGTTTACAATTACCCCTATTACATCATCACTTTCAACAAACTCTGTTAAAATTTTTTTATCTCGTCTAAACCCACAGTTCTTACGTACATCTCGAATACAGCAGACATATGTGCAGTTGTTACCTTTCCCACCCTCCAAGAACTATTCTGAAGATTCTCTGAGAAAAACTGAAAGCGGTTCATTTGTTCAAATCTTCACATAATATAATGTCTTCAATAGCGTAAAAATTTTAGGTTTTGTGGGATGTGTGCTTTAATTGCAGAGGAAACACGGCACAACATTTACTGAACAAACAAGCTATGGATCAAGCAACTTCGTACGCTTCTTTAACTGTTTCTAGAACAGTGTCGAGCTTGGGTAGGTTTTATTTCCTAATTCTACCCTAAACCCTAAACACTACACTGTAACTTCCGAAGTCTGCATCAGATAAAAGTAACTGGCAGTCGGTTACTTGTAACGTGGTAAAACTATCTTCGTGACTGCGTAATCACTAACCTACGACTATCGCTTTATGCATCTAGACGGAATTGAAAGTTTCTTCTTCCACTCTAAACTTGTCAGTAGTTGATGCTTTATTTGAGTAACTCAAAAGTATATAGTTTTATTTTGGAAAATATTTTAGCTCAACTCGTTACGTAAGTATTATAATGGGTTGAAATTTAATTTTCTCTTATGTATGAAATTATGAACCTGCAGACATGTTAAAAGTATTTACGTTACACCTTAATTACTACGATATGACTGCCTTTTTTAACACGAGTTTTATAAAGTAGAAGGCTTTAGTTAAATTTTAAAACAA
Source organism: Vesta saturnalis (assembly GCA_036346205.1). NCBI lineage: Eukaryota > Metazoa > Arthropoda > Insecta > Coleoptera > Lampyridae > Vesta > Vesta saturnalis. The sequence goes on along the minus strand of JARFJB010000772.1, from coordinate 1,596,286 downwards.
TTCCTATCGTCAATTAAGTTTTAAGAAATTTTGCACATAGTTTTGATTTATTTAATCCCACACAGGTATACGTAGATAATTTTATAAAAATATTTCTGTCAGCAAAAAGGATAACGCTTTTTGTTCAAATTTGAATACAACAAATAACTCGCAACTTCATGGACATTTTTCTTAAATGACGATACATAGGTCGCGATATATCATTTGAAAGCTGTTGTTTCACTCAGTACTTTCCTAGATGTTGCGTCGTTTCAAAATGACGAAACGGCGCCCAATAAAAAAATAACTGTTTCTTGTTTTGTCAGAAAAAAATAAAACTATTAAACATGGTTTTATTATCATACAAACTAGGACAACGCGTAATATTAAAACGAATAAGAACACAACAAAGAGCAATAAAATAATCATAAAAATACTAATGAAATAAGAATGATACTAAACTTAGTTTAATAAATGCTGAAAATAACGACAGTTGACAATTTGACAGTGCATAAGTCTAGAAACAAATTCTTCTTGAAGATTTCGTATCTCTTCTGGTGAAAATCTATCGTATTTCTGTTCTTATTCGGCACTTTAGATTAGCAATTTCTTGGTCTATATAAAAAGAACGTTGGATTTTAAATAACGCCACAAAAATAAGAGGTCACATGAGGTGACCTGGATGAGCATTTAATGGGACCCCGTCGGTCAATTAATTTTCCTAGAGCATGAAATTGGGATATTCCCGAACTTCTTTTGCATAGTGGGGCGGTGCTCTACCTTGTTGCAGTCAAATTTATGAACTGGGCAAATCGGGATTATTGCGATCAGCATAAAGAATGACTAAAGTGAGCAAAAGTACTAACTGTAAAAAATTCAAGTAGGCTTTACCTGTAAGATTTCCTTCAAAGAACAATGGTCCTCAGACTGTGTGTGAGGACCCAAACATTAACTTTCCTAGGTTATCGACAATGAGCTTTAAATGTGAATCAAATGTGTGGATTTTCTTTGGACCAAGGTCGACAGTCCTGTATGTTTATAGTACCGTTGAGGTAAAAAGTTGCTTCATCTGAGAATAAAATATTTGCTTCAAACTTTTCATCTTGATGGAAAATTGATTTCGAAAAATTGCAGTGTGCGTGTGCGTGTGCGTGTGCGTGTGCGTGTGCGTGTGCGTGTGCGTGTGCGTGTGCGTGTGCGTGTGCGTGTGCGTGTGCGTGTGCGTCGTGCGCGATGCGCGCGGTGTGCTGTGCTGCGTGCGTGCGGTGCGTGTGCGTGGTGCGTGTGCGTGCGTGTGCGTGCGTGTGCTGTGCTGTAAGCGTCGTGCGTAGCGTGAGTTGTGTGTCCATTAAAGCTATCGATATGAAATTTGGTACAAAAATTCTTTGCCATAAAATCTAGGTCAAGTTCGTTAATACGTAGCATCCAACCAGTGGCGGGTCGTTTTGAAAGGCTTAGAAAATTAAAAAAATTCATTGCATCTTTTAAAACGTTACAAAATTAAAAAACATACTTTTTTATATATAATTTCAAAATAAAAAAAAAGAATAAACAGTGGCACACCTTTTTTAAGGTGCAAAATTGTGCATTTTTTAATTTATAAACCGACATTTTTGAAAGTCGGGTATTGGAGGTTTTTAAGATCTCTAAGTATATATCATTTAGCAAAATTAAAAAATTCGAAATGACGGATCAAAAAGGGGGGATTATTATGTTTAAATCTGATATAACCCAAATTCAGGTATTGTGGGCTTTTAAGTTGCTTATTACGAATTTTTGTTCAAAATTTGTTTACATACATGAGGAAGAATTATGGCAGATAATTTGGCAGCGGTTTTTTTCTTCATGTTTTGGTTGTCTAAGGTTACTATGACCTAAACTACTACTGCAACGACACGTAGATATCGAATTTCTTTTTCCACCATTGATTTAAAAACAAGCTCAAGCCAAGAAACTGAATGTAACGACAGGCATTGAATTATAATGTCTTAGAACTCTCTTAGAATGATTGACAGTTTGCTTTTTTTTGTGTCAAAACGAGAAACAGTTATTCTTTTACTGTGGATAATTTTCACAATTGAACGGTCGCCATTTTGAAAAGAGCGACAGAATCGCAAAAAAAACATGAGCTTTAAAAAGATGTATCACATGCCATATGTTGTCATTTAAGAAAAATGTCGATGACCTCACATTTTTGGCAGATGACAATAAAAAACAAATCAATTCTATCAAAATGTGGGAAACTGAAAAACTAAATTGACGTGTTCGAGCGTTTTACACACTATGAAATAAAAAAGTAACTAAGTAAAAGTTCAACTGCAGCAGACTACACTGTAAAGTTACAGCTTTGTGAATCTACTAGCAAAAGTATGGGCGCGGATTCATACATATTTACAATTAGCCCATTTCACTCTACAATAAGATTTTGACTGTTGCTCAAGGTCTTGAGTGTGACCTCAATTATTTATTACATCCTTGATATGATGTTTAAGGAGAAATAAAGTTAACACGTTAAAGAATATAACAACAATATTCATTTCATATTCTTGCAAGCCTATATCTTTTAAAACCTTCCCAGAACAATAATTATGGGACGAATTTTAGTTAAACAATATGACACATCTGTACCAAATGTTTTATTTACAAACATGTTCCACTAGTAAGCTTTGTTTGTAATTGTCAATTGCATCATTTACCGTTGATAAACTGTCAATTACATAACAGTAATTATACGTCTAAATAAATAGCTATATTGCCTGTATTTTACGGAAATACAATAATCATTTAAAAATGGTATTGCGGTTGAGCATACGCTTTCTAGCTATACGATATAATTTTCCTCTAAATTTAACAGTTTCACAACTATAGCGCATAAAAGCTTAGTCTGCTGATAAACTGGTCATCTTTATAAGTATTGTGAAATATGTAATTTTAGTAAGTTTCAATTAAAGATAAAAAAATCGAAAGGTTTTATTTTCAATATATTACTACGACATCGATCAAAATTGAATTCCTCAATAAATTTGCTGTATAACCTGAAAGCAGATGTAAAATATTTCCTTCATATGTCATTTAAGAAAGAAAATCATTGATAGCTGTTTCAAAAAAAATCCATTCATTTCCAGAAAACATTTTGTAAAAGGTGATGACATATGACACATTAGCGAAATGGAAAGCGATTCAGAAAAAAGGCATTTCTTTACATTCTCTGCTATTATTGAATTGAATCTTCCGTTTAGAAGTAATAGCTAATATAGAAAATGTAATTTCCGATCATATTTAGAGGTTCGTAATTTTAAATCCACATAACAAAAATTGAAAGTATTACGTAAAGAAGTTTCAAATTAGATTCCTTTACATTGGTGTTACAGTAGACAAATACACATAAGCTGTGCTCATAATTTTAATATTACTAGACTTTTTCAATAATCTATTACGTAATCGATTTTAGATATTTTGTCTATAAAATAGTACAAATTTAATGCAAAAAGTGGGAACAGTACTACAAGTTTGCATCAATTTTTTGCTGTACCAAAACTCAACAAACATCTTGCATGACTCCAAGACATAACGAAATGGGTAGGTGACCTTACACTATATTGGAAATATCTATTGATGATATTAGGACAAAATGCATGACATAAGTTAAGGTAAAGGAACAACAACCTAACACTTTAACATTTAAGTAGAAATAAGACAAAAAGGGTTATGCAACTATTCAAACTTATACAGTTATCCTATAATCTTACGTACGCTGAAAAATCATTGTCTATTAACATGTGTTGATAGTTCTGTTCTTCTGATTGG